>ML682097.1:619971-737992 GCA_007922195.1 Podocnemis expansa
TAGATAGATAGATAGATAGATAGATAGATAGATAGATAGATAGATAGGGTGACAATATGTTCCATTGAGGCTGGGACAGACCCCTTTCTAAAAGTTCCCATCATTTAATGATTATCAGTTGGCAAGATCAAAGGACAAACACACTGTTTTGATTTTAAAAAAAGGGGGGGGGGGTTTGCACTCCCTGGGGGGTACAGAGAAAAAGTGAGGGGAGGAGAGAGGAGCGGTGAGTGGTGATCACAAGTTCTGGGTCTCAGACTGACAGCCCTGGCCTTGGAAGCATCCCATTCTCTCTTTGGGAAATACGGTCACCCTAACTTTCAGTAAAATTAAGTTAATAGCTGATCCATGTTTTCGTTTTTTCAGAACATCTTAAAAACTAAAGATTCCCTGTAAAAATGCAAATTCCAACACTTTTCCATGCCAAATGGATTCCTAGGATCCTTGGTTCTCACCTTTCTTCTCACAGCTGCACCTAGAATCAAACAAGCAAATATTGTGTTGCAGTCATTTCTTTTCATTATCATCAGTGCCATGTCACTTGCTTAAGTCTGCCAGAATTGCTATCACTACATTAGTAGTCTCCTCAGAGCTTAGCGCCTTTCAGCAGCAATAATCACTCTCTTCCAGGCAGGGATGACTGTTCTCTTTATCAATATCCAGCTTGTACTAAAGATGTGCATTCAGGAACCCTCCAACTGCTGTTTTTAATCCTGAATTTCAAAATGTTCAGATGGATTCCAGGTCAGTGAGCCACGTGTGAAGGAAGTCCATGGAGCTATATACCAAGCTGTGTTCTATGGAGAAAATGTGCTGGACTGAAGCAAACCTACACTGCAAAGCCAGTTCTTCAATAATTTGCACTCTGATGTAGAAATGGAGATTGCATCTGTGTGGGCACATTCTTTATGAACTGATACGTGTACAGGAAATCTGAAAAACCAGGAGGAAATGAGAATTAAAGTCAAAATTTTTAGAAATAAAGAATTTAGAAATAAAGAATTAATGTTTCACTGCTTATGTCATTTAAAACTGGAGCTGACAAAGCCCCAGGGAACACATTTTAGGAAGCCATCTGACATTGATGTGATTCAAGAGGAACAAATGTGTTGCTTTGTCCATCCTTCTTTGGGGCAGAGAAAGCATAGCCTAAGGTCTCGTCTACACTAGGACTTATACCAGCAAAATGTTTATCGCTCAGGGGTATGAAAAACCACGCCCATAAGAGACATAAGTTTTGCTGGCATTAGCTCTTGTATGTTCAGTGCTATGTCAGCAGGCCACACTCTCCACTCATGTAGGTGGCTTTATAATGTTGTTGGGAGAGCTATCTCCTGTCAATATAACACAGCTACACAAGCACTCTTAGAATGGCACAGCTATACCACCGTAAGTTTTAAGTACAGACTAGTCCTAAAGCTAACTGTCCACTCTGGGAATTCTGTAAGCTTCCTTCCATGGCCTAAAGTGGAAGACAATGGATTAAAGACTGGATGGGTGACACTCCCCTCTCAGGATCTGGTTTGGTGTGCCTCTGTGACCACACTGGCAACATCCAAATGACAGGGATTGGGACCCTTCCACAATCATTGTAGACTCATAGACATTAGCTTACCCATTTGACAATAAAATGGGTGTGCCCAGCTTCACTCATATACTTCCTCTAAAGTCCACACAGCTATAGATAAAACTAATACTAGTTTATTCATTAGAATATGATTTTAAGAGATTATATAGCAAATCAATGTCCGATCATTTAATAAAGGGGTCAGGAGTTACTAATAGCAAATAAAAAATATAAAACACAGGCTAATCAAACAACACTACCTAATCTAACTTCATGTTCCAAGGTTACTCACAAGATGTTTGGCTGACAGATGTTTTTGCAGCCAGTTTAATGCTAGACAGGGCATGGATCTTGCTAAGAGTTGGAGAATGTTTCAAGATGGAGATGCTCTAGCAAAAAGCCTCTAATCATTCCAAGTATGTCCTTTTCAAATCCCCTTCACACCGTTGCTGCTGTGTGATTCTCTTTGTCCCACCTGAGCCAGCAAGCTCAATCTGCACTGCCTTTGTCATCCACTTCTCCAGTCTCCATGCTGAGAGATAGCCCTGAGTCATGTAAAATACCTTGAAACATACTTCAGATTAGTACACATACATAATACTACAGAAATGGTGGGTTACTTGTGTAACCCCCCTGGGGTTTTAAGAAGCTTGGTTCCTTTAAACCTTTGCCCTGTGGGAGAGGGTTTGTGGAGCTGAGGAGGGGGGCTGCAGCCGGAGGCCCTGGGAAGGAAGCAGAGGGAGAGGCCCTGCCTTAAGCCAGGGAAGACAGATCCGCTGACCTGGGATGCCAGGCCAGCACCCACAGAAGGACACTGTGCTGGGAAGAGTCACCCAAAGACAGAGCAGGATCCGGTGACTGGCCATCTGGGACTGTGGGGCCATGAGTGCAGCACCTGGAACTCAGGGGGGAGGTTGTAGTTAATTAAGTGGAGAGGGTGCCACTCTGGGTTTGCAGAGAGCGGCAGAAGAGGCATCACAGGGTTTTCTTTTGCTGGGAAAGTGCTGGTGCCAAAGACTAGGAATTGCTGAACTGAACTCTGGACTGGAACTGTGCTGGGACTCCTGAACTCATGGTGCAGAAGCAGAGCTCACGTCTGCCTCCAGCCTGCTGCATTGTTGGGCCTTACAGGGCCCTGTGTTAGCTGTTACTCTGTGTTACTGCTGCCCCATCTCCCCTGTTGGTTTCCCCTTTGCACCACTGTAAATAAATCTTCCCCATTCCCATAATCCTTGCGCTATCCCAGTGTGTGTGTGGTCACTCTGGGGGTTTGGAAAAGGTGCCCCTGGGGCAAAGAGGGTCTCCTTGCTGTGTTCCCGTGCACACCCTTTCTCTGGTCAGAGCCGCCTGCAAAGCAGACTCTATCTGGCCATGTGGGTGTTACACTTGGTGGCCCGTATGGGGAACTCTTGCAGACACAAACCTCTATGTCACACACCCTGGGTGCTCCTTCAGACCACCTGCTAAAAAAAAGGGGGGGGGCATGGAGAGAGAATTACTAGAAGACCTTTGCTGAGGGGCACAGATCTCAGTAGCCCAGGCTGTGCTGGTGGCCAGGTTCCCAGAAGAGATGGAACCCAATGAAATTGAGGAGAGCCTAGATGCAGTGGGAATACTGGGGAGAAGGTCCACACTCGTATTTACAGTCGTGAATTGAAGGGCACGCTAGCACTATGTACTCATTCCAAAGAAACAGATCCTGATAAAATACCCAAAGGAGTGCAAGTGGGAGGTACCCCCTGGACAATTCTGGGGCCAAGACAATCCTCTGCTAGCACACCTTTGTTACTGGAGGTGGACTCATTAGCTCAGAAGCTACAGAGTCTGATGGCAAATGAGAAGCAGACACGAGAGGAATTAATATTAGCATTAGGAGGAACTCCAACACGTGCAGCACCCAACCCAGTGGAGTGGGCAAAAGAGTTGGGGAATGCCCTCAGAGATGTGTTGAAGCCAGTACCTGAAAATGCACCATACAAGCGGTTACCTTGTTTCTCTGGAGTCACACCTGTACCCTCGGGGGAAGAGGATTATGAGACTTTGAGGGAATCTTCAGTGCCCCTTGTCCAAGAGTGGCAATGCTCTGATGCTGAAAAGTGGAAACAGGTACTTGAGAGTCTGAGGGGACCTGCTATGCAGATTGTCCAAACCCTGAAAGACTCCCAACCAGCTGCCACAGTGCACGACTATTTAGCTGCTCTTGAGAGTGTCCGGCATGATGGATAGCGGCAAGGACCTGTATTAACAGTTTTGTCACACCTATCAAGGGTTTCATGAGAGGTTGTCAGATTTTGTCAGGAGGCTGGAGGACTTACTGCAGCAGGTAGTGCAGAAGGGAGGAATTCCCACTAAGCACATTGATTCTGCTAGGTTAGATCAGATCCTTTGGGGAACCGGACAAAATGGGTTGATGCTGTGGCGACTGCAGCTGAGAGAGCGGATCTAAAACCCACCTCCATTCCACAATCTCATTTGAGAGACACGTGAAGAAGAGGAGCGATTTATGCAGGCAGATACAGTGGCACCACCAAAGAAGGTAGGGAGTTACACCACCACAGTGCATGGAGTAACAGAGGAGGTCACATCCGTAGCAGCAGCCATGAGGGATCTGACCCAAGAAGTGGCCATGCTGAAGGCTTATGCTGCGGCATCTGGAAAAAGAAAAAATAACCAGAGGGGTGATAGCCCAAAAAAGGGGTTCTGTTATAACTGTGGGAGAGATGGACACTATGCTTTGGAGTGCCAGAACAAGACAGACCATGCAAGGGTATCTCAGAGACTGCAGGAAACCCATAGGGAGGTTCAGGGAAACGCCAATAGCGCTTGGAGAAGGAGCGATCCAAGACCCTGAAATTCCAAGGCTCCCCCAAAAAGAACACAGATCAGGGTTACCCTGATGGGCTAATAGGACCCCAAGCTGTCGTACCCATCCATATAGAGGGATGTTTGTGTGAGGCATTGCTGGATAGTGGATCACAGGTCACCATACTTTATGAATCTTACTATCGAGAACACCTGCAGCATTTGCCCCTGCATTCCCTGTCCGGCTTAACAATCTGGGGAATTGGTGGTGACTCATGCCCTTATCTGGGATATATCCTGTTAAAGCTCCAATTTCCAAAGGATGTTGCCGGGACAACCCAGGAAATAGAAACATTGGCATTGATCTGCCCGGATCCAAAGGGAAGAAAATATGCACTTTTAATCCTAGAAACAAATGCAAACCTGTTTCAAAGATTAGGACAGAAGTGTCGAGAGATGGCGGGGAATAATTATCTGCAGGCGCTACCAATGCATGCTTTATGTAAAGCTGCATACCAGTGAGTGGGATACCCTAAATCCCAAGAGGAGACCAAGGCTAAGCCTTTTGGGAAGGATAATTTCCAGTTTGGGGATTCCCCCATTCCTGCCAAGTGGAAGGACCGGCTGTGTGAGGAGTTAGTCAAAAGGAAGGCTGTTCTCTCTAGGTATGAGTGGGATGTTGGGTGTGCTCAGGGTGTGGAACACCATACGCGAATGCAGGATGATCAGCCTTTTCGAGAGAGATCAAGACAATTAGCCCCTGCAGATACTGAAGATGTGAGGCAGCACCTACAGGGACTGGCCCAAGCAGGTATTATTGAAGAATCCAGGAGCCCTTACGCATCACCAATTGTTGTAGTATGAAAGAAAAGTGGCAAGGTGCGCAGGTGTGTTGATTATCGCACTCTGAACAGGCAAACAATTCCTGACCAATCCACAATGCCCTGGGTGGATGATGCTTTGGATAGCCTGAATGGCAGTTGCTGGTTCTCTGTACTTGATCTCCGCAGTGGATACTATCAAGTACCCATGACACCAGAGGACCAAGAGAAGACAGCGTTCATCTGCCCCTTGTGATTTTACCAATTTAATCGTATGCCACAAGGAGTATCTGGGGCCCCAGCCACATTTCAGCGACACATGGAACAGGTTGTAGGGGGTATGCACCTGTTAGAGTGCCTGGTGTATCTGGATGACATTGTGGTCTTCAGGAGCACTTTAGAAGAACATAAAACTCAGCTGTGCAAGGTCCTGGATCGGTTGGAAGAGGCTGGTCTCAAGTTATCCTTAGACAAGTGCATCTTCTGCCAGCCATCTCTGCGATATGTAGGACACATTGTATCTGCAGATGGTATAGCGACAGACCCAGAGAAGGTAAAAACAGTTACCAGCTGGCCAAGGCCTACAACTCTCAAGGAATTACAATCATTTCTGGGATTCTGTGGCTATTATCGCAGGTTCATAAAAAAATTATTCTCATATTGTGCGTGCCCTCAGAGAACTCACAAAGGGATACCCTCCCACAAATAAGAAAAAGGGCAGACCACCCCGGCATCGATATTTCAATGTGAGCACACAGTTCAGAAAGCGCTGGACTTCTGAATGTGAAGAAGCTTTCCATAACATCATTTAACAGCTTACTCAAGCACCTGTTTTGGTGTATGCTAATCCCACTCAGCCATATGAGCTCCATGTTGATGCAAGCTACACTGGTTTAGGAGCTCTCCTTTATCAAGAACGTGAAGGCAAACTTCAACCAGCAGCTTTTGCAAGTCGAGGCTTCACATCATCAGAGAGAAATTACCCTGCTCATCAAGTGGAGTTCCTGGCATTAAAATGGGCTGTGACAGAGAGGTTTCATGATTTCCTGTATGGAGCAAAGTTTATTGTAAAGACTGATACTAACCCTTTGACATATATCAAGACAACAGCAAAATTATCTGTAGCAGGATATTGGTGGTTAGCGGCATTCTCTGCTTATGATTTCAGCCTTCAGTATCATCCTGGTCGAACAAACATAGATGCAGATGCCTTCTCTCGTCAGCCTCACATTAAAGACTTGTCACCCAATAATTGGATGATTGTGGATACCCCTGAATTGACAGCTTTATGCCAACGAGTATCTGTTGTGGAGGAACACTCCACAGTCAATGGGGAATGAGCAATTGACTGCTTGGGGGTGCCCCCACAAGCCATACCCATAGCCTACTCAAGTTTTAGTAGAGTACAGGATCCTCAATTGCCCAGACTAAAAGATCGGGAGGTGGAACATGCTCAGAATGCTGATCCACGACTGAAGGATATCCTTTACAGTTTGGAAAGGGGAAAGGATCCCAGGAGTATTCGACCGAGTCATCCAGAGGAGGTCATCGTGCTGAAGGAATGGGATCGTTTATTGGTTCGAGGTGGCCGACGTTATCGAGGGAAGAAGCATTCCCCGAAACTTCACCCAAAGCAGTTGGTACCACCACAAAAGTATTGGCAAGGTGTATTGGAGGCCTCCCATGATCGAATGGGTCACCTGGGAATAGAACAATTAGACGCCTTAATTAAGGTAAGGTTCTATTGGCCCCGGATGGGGTGGGACATTGCCCACCATGTACACATTGTACCCGATGCATCCGACGACAGACTTTGCCTAAGCAGACAGACTGTCTTGTCAATATCACAAGTTCAGCACCCATGGAGCTTGTCTGTCTGGATTTTCTGTCATTAAAGCCTGATCGCCAGGGTACAAAAAATATGCTGGTGGTAGCCAACCGTTTTACTCGTTATGCTCAGGCTTCTCCCACAAAAAGTCAAAAAGCTTCCACAGTTGCCAAGATCCTGTGGGACAAGTTCTTCGTTCACTATGGGTTGCCTGCAAGACTACACTCAGACCAGGGATGGGATTTCGAGAGTCAATTAATAAAAGAACTTTGTACAATCATGGGGATCAAAAAATCACACACCACCCCTTATCAGCCACAAGGGGATCCACTGCACGAATGATTCAACCGCATGCTGCTCAACATGCTGGGAACCCTAGAGCCTCACCAGAAAAAATCCTGGAGCCAGCACGTGGAGCACTTGGTACATGCCTATAACTGCACTTGGCATGAGGCAACTGGCTACACACCATACACGTTGATGTTTGGTCGACAGGCACGGCTGCCAGTTGACCTCTGTTTTGGAGTGTCTTCCGATGGGGGCACTCCCTGAACCATATTTACAGTACGTAGCTCACCTAAAAGACCAATTGAAGGAGGCATATCGGATAGCAACACAAGCTTCTGGCCAATAGAATCAAAGGAACAAATTGCAATATGATCAGCGAGTGAGGCAACAGGAACTTCAGACTGGTGATTGGATGCTGGCCTGAAATCCGAGATTACAGGGAAAGCACAAAATTGCTGATTGCTGGGAGTCACACCCTTATGTCATTGAGGAGAAACTGGGAGATCTACCAGTGTATCGGATACGCCTGGAGGGCAGTTGTGGCCCCACTAAAACTCTACACCGGAATCACCTGTTATCTGTCGGACAGGTATTGTTTCCTAATGAGGATGATCCCACAGTCTCTGAGACCCCTGGTCCTGCCACTCAGACCTGATCCCAGCGACAGAGATATAATAGGACTTTGCAAACACCCAGCGCCTCAGAGAGTGAGGATGAGGATGTTTCCATAGTTTCTGAGCCCCCCGGTCCTGCAAGTTGGACACGATCCCAGCAACGCATCTATAATAGGACTTTGCAAACATCTGGCTCCTCAAAGAGTGAGGAACTAGTGTTCAGCCAATGTCCTCTTGGAGAAGTTTCAACCACACCAGATCTTTCCAACATTGCACAAAGAGATGGGGAAGGGGAAGAACCCACAGCAAGTGTCCCAGAGGGTTCAGTGGCTGAATCTGTGGAGACCCACCAAGGGCCTGATGAGGAAGAGAACCCTGTACACCATACAGCCACTTTAAATCCAGATGCCCCTGCTTTTACACCTCAAGGATCTGTCACCATACCCCATGTTCAGTAGTATCACAGCAGTTGATGCCTGACAGCCAACTTAGCCGTTCCTCCAGGGAAGGTAAGCCCAGGGGTGTGCTGACATATGATCAGTTAGGAGAACCCAGTGAAGTAAAAATCTCTGGGGTACCTCGGTGGGTGAGTTGCCTCACAGGAAACCTGTTCCACCCCTCAGTGTCCTGTGAGTTGGATGATTGTGATACTCCTGACCGTGGGGACCCTGGGTCTCCTGTTGGGAATCCATGGACTGAAACTGCCCACCTTGTTGGGGACACAAAGGATCCTTTTCTTTTGTAGGGGAGGAGAGTGTAACCCCCTGGGCTTTTAAGGAGCATGGTTCCTTGAAATCTTTGCCCTATGGGAGAGGTCTTGTGGAGCTGAGAAGGGGCCTGCAGCCGGAGGCCCTGGAAAGGAAGGAGAGGGAGACGCCCTGCCTGAAGCCAGGGAAGACAGAGCAGCTGACCTGGGATGCCAGGCCAGCACCCACAGAAGGACACTGTGCTGGGAAGAGTCACCCAAGGACAGAGCAAGATCCAGTGACTGGCCATCTGGAGCTGTGGGGCCATGAGTACCGCACCTGGAACTCAGGGGAGAGGTTGTAGTTAGTTAAGTGGGGAGGGTGTCGCTCTGGGTTCACAAAGAGCAGCAGAAGAGGCATCAGAGGGTTTATCTTTTGCTGGGAAAGTGCTGGTGCCGAATACTAGGAGCTGCTGGACTGAACACTGGACTGGAACTGTGCTGGGACTCCTGAACTCATGGTGCAGAAGCAGAGCTCACGTCTGCCTCCAGCCTGCTGCATTGTTGGGCCTTACAGGGCCCTGTGTTAGCTGTTACTCTGTGTTACTGCTGCCCCATCTCCCCTGCTGGTTTCCCCTTTGCACCTCTGTAAATAAACCTTCCTCATTCCCATAATCCCTGCACTATCCCAGTGTGTGTGTGGTCACTCTGGGGGTTTGGAACAGGTGCCCCTGGAGCAAAAGGGCTCTCCTTGCTGTGCTCCCGCGCACATCCTTCTTTGGTCAGAGCTGCCTACAAGGCAGACTCTATCTGGCCACGTGGGTGTTACACTTACCACTTACCTTGCTAACATACATTCAGTTACAGGTGTCTACGTGTCACAGTGCACGGTATCTCAGAAAGTCTTCAGCCTTAGCTTGTCAGGTCAGGGCACACGGCCAATGCCTCTTCTGTGCCTCAACCACGGCTATATAGGTGACCATGACCGTGACCCTCCTAGTCCCATATACCTTCGCCAACTCCATTAGCGGGGATGGTGGGAGGGGGCCTGAATGTACATGAGCAGCCCATCTCAAAGAAGGACAGTTACTGGTAAGTAACCCTCCGTTCTCCTTTGAGCACTGCTCACGTCATTCAGTTACAGGTGACTGCTAGCCGTACCCATTGACAGTGGAAGTAGTTACAGTCTACCCCCATTGACTACAGCTCTGCCCAAAGCGGCATCATCTCTAGCCTGTTAGGTGATGGTGTAGTGTGTCGTGAAGGTATGTATCAATAACCAAGTGGTGGCTCTGCAGATCTCTTGGATCAGGACCTTGGCCAGGAAGACCGTTGAGGACGCTTGGGTCCTGGTAGAGTGGGCTCTAACAGTCCCAGGAAGGGGCGTTTTTGACCTTCCGTAGCAGTCTTTAATGCAGTTCACAATCCATTTGAAGATACACCGCGAGGATACTGGGAGACCTCTCCTGTGTTCGGCGACCGCCACAAATAGCTGGGAGGTCTTGCAGAAGAGCTGAGTGTGCTCGATGTATGTCAAGAGTGCTCTCCTCATGTCCAAAGTATGCCACCTCCTCTGGTTCTCCGTAACCTGAGGGTCTGGATAAAAATCTGGCAGGCAAATTTCCTGGTTAAGGTGGAATGGGGTGGCCACCTTAGGGAAGAAAGATGCGTGGTGACGTAAAACCAATTTATCTGGGTAGAACCTCATATATGGGGGTTCTGAGGAGAGTGCTTTCAACTCCAAAACGGTTCTAGTAGAGGTGATCGCTACTAAGAAGGCCACCTTCCAAGACAGGACCAGCAGAGTGGCTGAGTCCAAGGGTTCATAGGGCGGCTCTGTCATCACCCAGAGCACCACATTCAGGTCCCAAGGAGGGGCGGGCTTACGGGGTTGGGGAAAAAGTCTTTCAGGAATCTGACAGAAGTAGGGTGGGAAAAAAACAAGTGCCCATCCACTGTCTCGTGGAGAGCTGAGATAGCCACTAAATGGCCTGTCAGTGAGGAAGAAGAGAGGGCTTTTTCTCTGAGGTCTAACAGATAGTCAAGGATTAGGTGTATCGGTGCTGATATAGTGTCTACACCTTTGTCCACTGCCCAGATGGAGAATTGCTTCCATTTGGCTGCATACATGGACCTGGTAGATGGTCTTCTGCTACCAACCAGGACCTTCTTAACCCTGTCTGAACAGAGTCTCTCCTGCTCGCTGAGCCAGACAGCATCCCGGCCGTCAGATGTAGGCAGCCGGGGTCTGGGTGCCAAAGGTGCCTTGAGTCCTGTGTCAAGAGGTCCGCCCACTGTGGGAGGCAGAGTGGTGTCTCTATGGACATGACCTGCAGGAGTGGGAACAAATGCTGTCTGGGCCAGTCTGGAGCTATTAATATCATGTTCACTCCATCCATGTCGATCTTCAAGAGAACCCTCTGTATCAGGGGAACCGGCGGGAAGTCATACATCGGGGGTCCTGACCAGCTGATGAGGAAGGCGTCACTGAGAGACTCCTCCACCCGGCCCCTGAGAGAGGAGAACTGGGGACACTTGCAATTCTGCCGTGTTGCAAACAAGTCTATCTGAGGTGGGCCACATTTGTCTATCAGGAGGGAGAACACCCTGTCGTGGAGGGACCACTCATGGTTCGCTAGAGGCGTTCTGCTGAGTGAGTCCTCTAGCCTGTTGTCCACCCCCAGTAGGTGGGAGGCCACCAGGGTAAAGTTGTATTCTATGGCCAATTCCGAGTTTGCACGCCTCCTCGCAAAGCGGCGGGGAGCGGACACCCCCCTTGCCAGTTCATGTAGAACACAGCTGTGGTATTGTCCATGAGGATCTGGACTGACCTGGCCTGTATTTTGTCCAGGAAGGTCATGCAAGCTAGTCTGATGGCCCATAGTTCCTTCACGTTTATGTGGAGAGGGCTGTCCGTGTGGGACCAGAACCCTCGAGTGGAGAGTCCCCCAGAGATATGGGCCCCCCACCCTGAGTCCAAGGTATCCGTAATTAAGGTCACTGAGGGCCTGAGCTCTTTGAACGGGATGCCCCCCATGGTGAAACAGGGATCCCTCCAAACCTGAAGTGTCCACAGAGTGTCCTGGGGAACTGACAGTACCTTGTTTAGGGAATCCCTCTGTATGTGGAACACCGTAGAGAGCCAGACCTGGAAAGGCCTCATTTTCAGGTGTGTCATCCAGATCATGGAGGTAGAGGCTGCCATGTAACTGAGGCACTGCAAGCATTGGCGGGCTGTGGTCACGCAGGACATCTGCAGCTCCGTAATGAGGGTACAAATGGACCAAAATATTGAGAGGGGCAGAAATGCTGTCCCTTTGTGAGCATCCAGACACACTCCCATGAACTCTGTGTTCTGGAACGGGCAGAGTTTTGACTTTTTTTAGTTTATGCAGAGGCCCAGATACCTGCAGAGCCTCACTACTGCTCTGATGTGGAACTCTACCTGAGATCTCGATCTCCCAACTATTAACCAGTCGTCTAAATGGGGTAGATTCTGATGATCTGTCTGCGCAGGTATGCCATGACCAGTGCCATGCATTTTGTGAACGCCCTGGGGACCAGGGAGAGCCCGAAGGGGAGACAAATGAACTGCAAGTGGTCTTTTGCCACCATGAATCTTAGGAATTGCCTACGGCGGGGCGGTATAGCTATGTGGAAGTAAGCGTCTTTTAGGTGGAGGGCTGCGAAACAATCCCCGGGAGACAGAGACGGGAGGATCTGTGATAGGGAAACCATGCAGAACTTTATTCTCTTAATGTGTTTGTTTAGAGCTCTGAGATCTAAAATGGGTCAAAGGTCCCCGTTGACTTTCGGGACCAGGAAGTATCAAGAGTAAAAACCCTTTTCCCCGCTCCCACTTGGGAACCCTTTCTATGGCTCCGAGGGAGAGGAGTTTCTTGCATTTGATCTCGAGCAGGTGAAGCAGTTCCCGGTTCCCAAGGTATGGGCAAGGGGGCAGTTTTCTGTCCCAGGGAATCAAGAGGAATTGAATATGATACCCCTCTGTGACTGTCTCGAAGACCCACTGGTCAGATATCATGTTGGTCCAGTGATGCATGAAGTGGTGCAAGCGGTTGGGGATCAGTCGGGTCATGGGTTCGCTGCCCTTGTGATAATTGTTAAAAACGCTGTTTCCTTCCTGACAAGCGTTCAGGGCCTGCCTACGCCTGCAAGATTGTGAGCATGGGATGTCTCACTCTTGCTCAAACGGGTTTTGTCCTTGTCCAAGTCCCCAAGATGGCACTGGGGAAATTGGAGGGACCTCGGGAATGGACTCTGCAGTTGAATTTGTTGTTTCAGCTGCTGAAGTTGTTGCTGTAGGGAGCTGATGGTGTTTCACAGAGCGTCTACTCGATTGTGGGATATACATCCCCAGCAACCAGAGCGTGGGTCTTGACTCCTTCATATCATGGAGTTTTGCATCCGTGGACTCAGCAAAGAAGTCAGGGCCTTCAAATGGCAGGCCCTGAACAGTAAGTTGTAGCTGTGGCAGCAGGGCCGAGCCTTGGAGCTATGGCGAGCGATGCATTACCACAGCTGATGCCACAGGGCGAGCGGCCGTGTCTATGGCATCCCAGATAGCCATCAGAGCATTCCTGGATGCCATCTCCCCTTCCTAGACCATCATGTCAAAGTCCCTAAAGCGATCCTTGGGGATGATGTCGCAAAAGCTTTGCATGGCACTCCAGAGGTTAAAGATATACCTTGTCATGAGGGCCAAGTGGTTAGATATGTGCAGCTGTAGGGCTGCTGTAGAATAGACCTTCCTACTCAACAGGTTGACCTTCCTTGCCTCCTTATTTTTAGGGGTGGAACCCGGTTGGCCCTGTCTTTCTGGTTCATGGCATTGACAACCAGCAACCTTGGGGTGGGGTGCTGGAAGAAGAAAGAGAATTTGTCCTGAGGGATGTGGTACTTGCAGTCTGCCACTATTGACACCAACGGAATCAAGGATGGGGTTTGCCAAAGGGCCTTAACAATGCTGTACACCCCCTCATGGAGGGGGACAGACACCTTGGCGGATGGGGCCCTACATTCAATGTCAAAGAGGGGGTTAGTTTCCTCCTGGACAACCCCTAGCTCCAGGTTCAGGTTTGCTGCCATGCGGCAGAGCAGATCCTGCTGGGCACAAGAGTCCTAGCTGCAGTCTATCTGTCTCTCGAAGGTGTGTTAGTCTGGTGAAGAGGAAGAGTGAGCCCATTATCTACTACGATGAGTGGAGTCTGGGTTGGGCTCGTTGTCCAAGAGATCCAAAGAATCTAGGGTTTGTAAAGGAGACTGGACTGAATGGTGCTGAGAAGTTGAGGAATCGTCGGCTGTCATGTCCAACCAGTCGTGCAACCAGTCATTGAAAGATGCTCCGGGCTCAACGCGGCATGGAAGAGAGCGACCCCGACCAGGTTTTGGGGTCTTTACGGTACCAGGGAGGGAAGGCTCCGTTGGTCCAGACGTTGCCAGCGACCTTTTCCTGCTCCATGGTTTGGGCGAGGGGTAATGTTTGTGGCGCTGTTTCCCAAAATGCTCGTCGACCCCCTGGTACCGTCTTGGGTGAAGGAGAAGAGTGGATAGAGGCCGAGGGTAAAGCTGACACCGAGCTGGAAGTTTAGGCTCCTGAACCCTAGGAGCACGGTACTGATGCGTCCCGGGAAGAACATGGAGAGGAGGCAGCAGAGCAGTCCTCAGCACCGGATTGCGGTACTGGTGGTGGGCTGAGCGGTACCAGGCTGGTAGGCAGTACTGATTTCTGTGCCAATTGGGTTGTAGGTACCGGGGTTGGCATTGACTTGGGTTTCTTCCGTGGTACCGCAGCCGGGTCCCAGGACCGCACCCGCAGCTTTGCAGGGGCCCGTGGTGTCAACGGTACTGAGGATAGTCCTGCTCGAGTCATTGACAGGTTGGTTTGGTGACCAAGTTGTCCAGCATCGTGATGGTACCGATGGAAGCGTTGACTGAGACTTCGAACTCAGTGCCAAAGGGCGGTGCCAGTGCTCCAGTGCCCGGACCGATTGTGTTGCAGGAGGAGTGCTCACGGCTTGGGCAACATCAGAGGCGTGCACCTTGCTCCCAGCAAGAGAGCGGAGACACAGAACTCTGTCTTTGTGAGTCCTCCATTTGAAGGACTAGGAGATAAGGCTGCTTGCAGCAAGGTGCGACTCACCTAGGCATGAGAGACATTTATCGTGAGGATCATTGAGTGGGAAAGCTTTGCAGCATCCCAAGCATGGTTTAAACCCACGCATCTTAAATTTCATGCAGTAAAAGACAGGCACTTGCTTCTGCAAGTTTCGTGGCTGATCCTAAACTGATGCTGAGGGTGGAAAAAGGAACTAGAAGGGTTAGGGTCATGGTCACCTATATAGCCATGGTCGCAGCACAGGGGGGCGTTGGCCGCACACCCTGACCTGACAAGTTAAGGCTGAAGACTTTTCGAACTACTGTGTGCTGCGGCACATAGACACTTGTAACTCAATGATGTGAGCAGTGCTCGAAGGAGAAACAGAGAATCATAGAAACTGGACAGGACATGAGAGGTCATCAACTCCAATCACCTGCACTCATGGCAAGACCAAGTACCCTCTTAAACTATGACTGACAGGCATTTATCTAACCTGCTCTTAAATACTTCCATGATGGAGATTCCACAACCTGCCTAGGGATTAATCACCCTGACAGGATTTTTTCCTAATGTCCAGCCTAAACCTCCCTTGTTGTAATTTAAGCCCATTGCTTCTTGTCCTTGTGATGCTGTCTGGGTCAAGGGGACTGTTTATGATTATTTTTCATATTCATATTTCATATTTGCCATGTTTGGTATCAATAGAAAGGCTGTAATCAGCTAGGAATGATTATATGATTTATATGCAGGTATCATATTTGTATTAGAATCTAGGAATCTTATTTGTTTTATGTGTGTTCCAAATTGTTTGAGCTGAGACAATCCCAGATGGGGCATCTGCAACCTATTGTCCTGTTAATGGCCCATCAGGAGGGGGCTCCCAGCTACAGTGGGCCCAGGAGGAAACCTGTTTGACCAGTTACTCAGACTGACCATGTGGCCCACCTCCATTTTGATCTGGCAAGGACTCTGAGATAAGAGGCCATAGTCCATTCACCATTTTGTTTTTAGTCTTCAGTCTTTCTAGGGCTACCAGATACCAAAGCCTGGAAAGGAGGACAGGCAAGTCCGAAAAGGAGGACGCTGGAGGACACACGGGGAAAATGTAGTATTAATGTAACATTCTCCTGTTTTTAGGCGGCCCTGGAACGCTTTCTCCTAAAAATAAGGTATTCCATGGCATTCCAGCATATTTAATCCCCACACGTAAAAAGCCAGACAAAATCATGTATTTTAAAATGCTTGCTGGACAGAGGACATGAAGATAAAAAAAAGGACATGAAGGTAAAAGGGAGGACATGTCCTCCTTTTGCCTGACATCTGGTAACCCTAAGTCTGTCTGCAACCAACACCCCCCTCGGGAACTATTCTCCTGGGACTGACCAAAGGACTGAGACCCACCCAGCTGCTGCTGCTGCTGCTGCTGCTGCTGCTGGGTGCACACCAGAGGAGTGGGACTAATCTGCAAACTACAGGTTCTCCTTTGAGCGCTGCTCACATCATTCAGTTACAGGTGTCTACATGCCGCAGCGCACGGTAGCTCAGAAACTCTTTAGCGTTCGCCTGTCAGGTCAGGGCACACGGCCAATGCCCCCTCCACGCTGTGGCCATGGCTATATAGATGACCATGACCCTGACCCTCCCAGTTCCTTTTTCCGCCATCAGCATCAGTTCGGATCAGTGTTATCTTGTGAAATGCAAGGGCCTGTTTTTTCATACGAAATTCAAAATGCCAGGATTCAAGCCATGCTTAGGATGCTGCACGGCTTTCCAGATGGACGATCCGCACAAGAAGTGCCTTGCTTGCTTGGGTGAGTCCCACATCACAGTGGACTGCCCCATCTGCTGATCCTTGAAGCGGAGGACTCAGCTGGAAAGGGAGTGTCGCCTCTGCCTCATTTCAGGGACCGGAGCTGCTCCACTTCAAAGCGGCTGAGCTGTCAGCGCTCCACCGGACCCTCAATCGGCCCAGGCTCAAGCTTGTGGCCGATTCCCGGTACCAGGCCCAAGATCTTGGCCCTCCATGGTACCTTCTAGGCACCGACCTCGCCGGTCTCCCAGTAGCCTCCCAGCCACCATGAGCAGGGCCCCAGCTCATGCACCGGCTTGCCAAGGGCGCTTAAAATCCAGCTTCGGTGCAGAACACAAAGCAACCAGCTGCAACAATACAGCCTCCCTTGGTGCCGCTGGACACGGCACTGCCTACAAGTCCGGCACCGCCCGCAAGTCCAGCACCGCCGGCATGCCTGGCACTGCCAGCAAGCCCAGTACCACTGGACCTGGCACTGTCGCCGATAACCCCACTTCTGGTACCGTCACTTTTGGTACCATTGGATTCGGCACTACCAACACCTGCACCGATGCCAGTACTGTCTCGGGCCTCCTTGCCTCTCTCCAACACAGCACCATTGAACCCGGTACCGGGCCCAAGTTCTACAGCTCTGCCTCACCATTTCTCCGAGGAATTCTCGGTACCGGAATGCCGACTATCAGGGGGAAGGTCATCCAGGTCGTCCTCGGAGGATCCCTTTCTTCCCCCCCAGGAGGAGCTCCCCAGAAAACAAGCCTGCAAAAGCTCCGTGTCACCGAGCTCATGGTGCAGGCACCTACCTGGCACCCTCATAATGCCTATGCTGCCGTCAAGGTCCCTGCACAACAAATGGACTCTCAACTGGCTGAACACGATGGCAGACGACACTTCCTCCCGGTGCTCATGTTTGCCTGCACCGGAGTCCTCGGATTTCTCTGACAACGAGCCGGACCCTGATTCTACACAATGAAGCAGATCAAGGGCCCCATCATCTTCGTTGCCTGATGAGAGATTAATCGACATGTCCACCAACCACAAAGGGGATCCTTGCGTTGAACAGGACCTTCTCTGCCACATGGCGGCGAATCTGAAGCTCAAGCTAGGGGTGATCCAGGTGGAGGATGACTCCCTCTTTGACACGTGTCGTCAAGCGCCACCAGCTAAGGTTGGAATCCCCTTGCATGCCGGGGTGTTCCGCATTGTCCAGGAATGCTGGCAAATACCTTCCTCGATCCTGCCAGTGTCCAAGATAGCAGACAAGAAATATTCCATCTCCCTGGAAGGTTTTCCATTCCTGTTTCACACCCGGGGTCCTTGGTGATCAACGCAGTCAACCAAAGGGAGAGACAAGGCCAACCTAGCACCACGCCCAAGAACAAGGAGGCTCGACCTGCTTGACAGGAAAGTTTACTCCTCGGCCACCCTCCACCTGTGCATCTCAAACCAATCTGCTTTGATGATGTGCTATATCTTCAACCTGTGGGAAGCTCTATGAAATCTCCGATCGGTCATCCCCGAGGATTGCCTGAGAGACTTCGAAGCGATGCTGGATGAGGGAGAGAGAGCATCCACAGACACGCTTTTGGCAACCTGGGATGCAGTGGATACAGCGGCATGCACAATGGTATCGGTAGTGGTGATGCGCCGTCTGGCCTGGCTCCAGAACTCTGGCATCTCCACGCAGATGCAACAAATTATTCAGGACCTTCCCTTTGAAGGCCTCAACCTCTCTGCATCTTCCACAGACACGAAGCTGCATGGCATGAAGGACTCGAGGGCCACTTTGAGGTCCCTTGGGAGCTACGCTCCACAACCTGTTAGACGTTCCTCGAAGTTGCACCAGCTACAACAGCAGCTGAAACAACAGCTGCAGCTGCCAACCCAGTTTCCGAGATCTCTCCAGTTTCCCCAGCACTACCTCGGGGACCTGGACAAGGATAAAGGCCAGCAGGTAAAGGGGGTCAGCTGGGCGCCTCCCAGTTGAGGCAGTGCAGACAGGGGTCGGACCGTTCGTTGGGCCACAAACAGCGTTTTTGACAGCCCCTCCGAGGGCAGTACTCCACAGCCCCTGTTCTCCCCTCCACCGCCTCCGCCACTTTGCTCCATGATGGACCCGGGTCACTTCAGACCAGTGGGTCCTCGACACAGTAGCAAGAGGATATCACATCCAGTTCCTCTCAACCCCACAGGACAGGAAACCATCCCCTCCCATAATCCCAGAGAACCCTGATCTACTAGGCAAGCTTGAGGCCGAATGCCAAAAGTTACGCTCCCTCAGAGCCATCGAAAAGGTTCCCAAGGGGAAACGCGGCAAAGGGTTCTATTCCCGCTACTTCATGGTTTCCAAACACAATGGGGACCTACGGCCTATCCTAGACCTCAGAGCTCTCAACAAAAACATAAAGAAAATAAAATTCCACATGATCTCCCTACCGCAGATCATTCCTTCCCTGTCCCTAGGAGTGTGGTTCGTGGCCCTCAACCTAAAGGACGCTTACTTCCACATAGCTATCCGACCCCACCACAGGCGGTCCCTCAGGGTTGTTGTGACATGACACCATTACCAGTTTACCGCCCTCCCCTTTGGGTTATCACTAGCCCCCAGGGTGTTCACAAAGTGTGTCATACCAGTTGCAGCATTCCTACGTAAGAGGGGTATAAGAATCTACCCCTACTTGGACGACTGTCGTAATGAACCTGTGCGAGTTCCTGGGCTTCCGCATAAACTTGGAAAAGTCCAAGCTTCATCCCACCGAGGACGTAGAGTTCTTTGGGGCACACCTTGACACTTGGCAAGGCATCACACCCTTGCTCCTGTCAAGATTTCAGTCCATCTGCACCATCATCACAGAGCTCCAGGCACCCGGGCTGACCACAGCGCACAGATGCATGCAGCTCCTGGGGCACATGGCAGCGGCCACATCAGTAATCCGAACAGCCCGCCTGAGGATGCGACCATTCCAGCTCTGGTTCGCCACAAGCTTCCGACCAGAACAGGACCGTCTTGACAAGGTAATCTTGGTACCCCAGCATGCCCTGGAGTCCCTCCAAATCTGGTGGGATCCCAACTTTGCGATGGGGGGAATCCCGTTCAAGGAGTCCCAACCTGCAGAAACCCTGATAACGGACGCCTCCAACCTGGGGTGGGGCGCCCACCTGTCCGGGGGCTTCTCCACACAAGGCATCTGGAGCCCCGAGAACAATCTCCTCCACATAAATGTGAAGGAGCTCAGGGCCATCAGACTGGCCTGCATGACCTTCCTGGACCAGACCTAGGGCAGAGTGGTCCAAATCCTCTCAGACAACACAGCAGCTGTGTTCTTGACAAACCGCCAAGGGGGAGTCCGCTCCTCGGCCCTATGCAAGGAAGTGACCAAGCTTTGGCAACTAGCGATAGACCATCACTTCACGCCAACTGCTGCCCATCTCCCCGGGGTGGACAATGGCATAGTGGACTCACTCAGCAGAAAGCCGCTGGTGAATCACGAGTGGTCCCTCCACAACGAGGTTTTCTCCCTGCTGACAATCAGGTGGGGAACCCCTCAGATCGACCTCTTTGCCATGGTGCAGAACCACAAATGCCCTCGGTTCTGCTCCCTCTGAGGTCGGGAGAAGGGGTCTCTCAGCGATGCCTTTCTCCTCAACTGGTCGGGAGTCCTAATGTACGCCTTCCTGCCAGTTCCCCTGATTCAGAGGGTGCTTCTGAAGGTCCTCACAGATGAGGCACTCATCATCCTGATAGCCGCACACTGGCCCAGGCAACACTGGCTCCCTCTCCTACAAGACATGTCAGTGAGGACCCTGCTCCGTGTCCCACGGTGGGTGGACCTTCTGACACAGGACTCGGGACGCCTTCGGCACCCCAACCTGGGCCTCCTGCACCTGACAGCCTGGATGCTTTCTGGCTCAGCAAGCAAGAGAGACACTGCTTGGATAGGGTTAAAAAGGTCCTGGTTGGCAGCAGAAAACCCTCCACCAGGTCCACCTACATGGCAAAATGGAATCACTTATCCACTTGGTGCCGTGATAAAAACGTAGACCCTATCCCTGCACCAGTACAGGCAACCTTGGATTACCTTCTTGACCTAAGAGAGAAAGGCCTATCTCTGACCTCATTGAAAGTGTATTTGGCAGCAATCTCGGCCTTTCACCAAACGACAGATGGGGTCCCACTCTTCTCACACCCCATCTGCCATAGATTCCTGAAAGGAGTGGAAAAACTTTTTCCCCACATCTATAACCCCACCCTGCAGTGGGACCTGAACGTGGTGCTACAGGCTCTGACAGAGCCGCCGTACAAGCCCATAGACTCAGCCAACCCTGCTAGCGCTGTCCTGGAAGGTGGGTTTCCTGGTGGCTGTTACATTGGCCAGAAGGGTCTCAGAGCTATGAGCTCTATCCTCTGAACCCCCATATATGGTTTTCTTTCCTGACAAGGTGGTCCAGCGTCACCACCTCTTGTTCCTGCCCAAGGTCGCCATCCCCTTCCACATGAATCAAGATATCTGCCTGCCAGTCTTCTATCCAGACCCAAAGGTGACAGAAAACCAGAGACGGTGGCACACCCTGGATGTGAGGAGAGCGTGCCTAACCTACACTGAGTGCACCCGTTCCTTCTGCAAGACCCACCAACTGTTCGTGGCGGTCACAGAACACATGAGAAGTTCTCTGGTATCCTCCCAATGCATTTCCAAATGGATTGTGAACTGCATTAAAGACTGCTATGGAAGGTCAAACACGCCTCTCCCAGAGACTGAGAGACCGCTCTACCAGAGCTCAGGTGTCTTCCACGGCCTTCCTCGCCAAGGTCCCAATCCAAGAGATCTGCAGGGCTGCTACGTGGGCATCGGTACATACCTTCACGACGCACTACGCCATTGCCCAACAGGCGAGAAATGAAGCTGCTGTGGGCACAGCTGTACTCAGTGTGGGTAGACTATAACGCCACCCACCATCCTTGGGTACAGCTAGCAGTCACCTGTAACTGAATGATGTGAGCAGCACTCGAAGGAGAATGGTTGGTTACCCACCATAACCGTCCTTCTTCGAGATGGGCTGCTCACATACGTTCAGGTCCTTTCCACTGTCCCCGCTAACAGAGTTGGCAAAAGTATATGGGACTGGGAGGGTCAGGGTCACGGTCACCTATATAGTCGCAGCCGCGGTGTGGAGGAGGCACTGGCTCTGCGCCCTGACCTGACAGGCTAACACTAAAGACTTTCTGAGCTACCATGCGCTGCAGCATGTAGACACCTGTAACTCAATGTATGTGAGCAGCCCATCTCAAAGAAGGATGGTTCCGGTGAGTAATGAACCGATCTTCAAGGATTTGTTTTCTATGGACTCTAAATCATTTGTATGTATGTGATTCACTTTGACCCTTTAACATCTCTCATATTTTGTTAGTTTTCTTTTTATATTAAACTTTTAGTTGTAGCTACTAAAGGATTGGCTGGCAGCATGGTATTTTGGGTAAGATCCAAGCCTGTATTGTTCTGGATGATGTGGCTGGCTCTTTGGGGTCAGGAGAACCTATTTCTTAAAGAGACCCAGTGGCTAGAGGGGACCATAGGAACTGATGTGCAGTAACGGGGCTGTTTCTGTTTTATTATGCTTGGTGATGCCCAGAATGGGGAATCAGAAGCCTGTTTTGTGGCTGACTGGGAGTCCGGTTTAAGTACCACCAGTCAGTGGTTTAGGGGTTTGGCCCCTGGTTTTGCAGCTTGCCCTGATTTTGGAACATTCAGAAGGTTATCCCAGGAGGCCCAGGTCACAGTCCTATTATCAGCAGTAAAGGGGAACATTTTTTCTCTCTCCTCCTCATGACATTAGATACTTGAAAACTGCAATCATGTCCCCTCTCAGTCTCTTCTTTTCTAGACTAAACACACCCAGCTCTTTCAATCCTCCCACATAAGTCAGGTGTTCCAGACCTCTAATCATTCATGTTGCCCTTCTCTGGACCTTCTCCAATTTGTCCGCGTCTTCCCTGAAATGAGGTGCCCAAAACTGGACACAATACTCCTACTGAAGCCTAATTGGGGCAGAGGAGAGCAGAATTGCTTCTAATGTCTTACTTACAGTACTCCTGTTATTACACCCCAAAATGGTGTTTGCTTTTTTTGCAACAGCATTATACTGTTGACTCATATTTAGCTTGTGGTCCACTATGACACCTAGATCCCTTTCCACAGTACTCCTTCCTAGGCAGTCATTGCCCATTTTGTATATGTGCAACAGATTGTTCTTTCCCGAGTGGAGTACTTTACACTTACATGTCACCATAACAATAAGGTAGAACATTCAAAAAGGAACATGGCATAATTGACACTCATACAATTACATTGCAAAAGTGAACAGAGAAGTTACATAGATCATAACTGAAGGGTCCATGGATGTGCATCACGTGACGGAGATTAATTAGCTAACCTAGGGGAATCGGCTCCTCAGCTGGGGCAATTAAAAGGGAGTTAGGATGGCTCAGGAGGAAGGTGGAAGCAATGGCAGAGAAGCACAGGACCTCAGAAAAGTGAACTATCCCCCATCCTCTCTTGTTCAGTGCATAGGGAGTAGGTGAAGGCTTAGGGGAAGCCTTATGCTACAGGGGCATGAACATGTGTAAGATCTTATAAATAAAGTACATGGGATTGGATTTAGAAGGAGTATGTAATGCTGTTTGCAAAGGAAAACACATGAGGAGGAGCCCATGTGCATGGAAAACTACCACTAGCACCTAGTGTGATGCTTTTTCTAAAGGTTACTTTAGTCACAGTAAAACTGGATGTTAGGTTACTGGCTGCTGGCTGCTTGTAATGTGCATTGCTGTTCAAAATCTAAAGTGGTATTTGGATATGAAAGAATGGGCCAAACCATCTCCTCCACCAATAGAAAGGAAAAGAATCCCAGCAAAAAAACCTTGTGAGAAATCCACAGAAAGGTGAAGTCCACCGTAGCATGGATCTTCTCATTCCAAGACTGCAAAGAAGATTCCTTTGCTAGGTCTTTGAGGGATAGAGGTGTCGGGACAGTGGAAGTGGCTCACCAACTTGGTTGAGAAAAAAATCTAAATTAATTCAATCAAGCATTTCCCCAATTCCCACGGGGAACCAATCTTTAGTTGGGCTTCTGGAGATACCTGCTGGTGTTGGAACACTTGTTAGTAAAGTGCTATGAGGGCTGGGAACAGAGAGTATTAAGAGAGTACAGTATCTCTGGATCCTATAAGATTTCCATACAGGGTAACATCATGCAGATTCTAATACGTTGCATAGGCAATTCCTGTTTAGGTAACATCTTACCTACTAAAATTGCTATTGTCAATTTCCCCTCACATAAGGTGGGAACGTATATTGTAATCAGGAATGTAACAGTCTAAAGTGCATACAGTTAAATAAAAGACAAGAAACAAGATTAAATGAAACAAGATTGATCCAGATCTGATCTCATATAAGATGATGGAAATCTGAAGTAGCTTCATTGCATTCAATGAAATACCATCAGATCAGCATTACTGTAACTGTTTGGGTCAGTCTCTTGCCCTTACTGTTCCCATACCAACAGAAACTTTTTCCTTATCTTAATTCTTCTCTAAGGCCTGATCTACCCTACAGATGTCTGCCAATCAATTTTTTGTGCTAAAACAGTGCTGCTGTACATTCCACAATCCCCCCTACCTCCAACCCAATTCCCCTGGTTTTTTGAAAGAATAAAAGCACCTTGATGAGAAGTGTAAAGCCTTTTGTAACAAACTTGTAGCACCAAAGCATCAGTGTAGACAGTATGCTTGATTATGCTATGGTAAATGGCCTCTAGGAAAGTGTCCCATAATGCCCATTATGACCACTCTGGTCATCAGTTTGAACTCTGCTCTCCTGCAGCCACACACTCTTCTCTCTTTAAAGTCCTGGAAATTTTTGAAATTATATTTCCTGCTTGGCCAGTGTGGAAACCTCACATCTCATCTTCCCAGCTGACCATGGAAGCTCCACACAACATATGCTCTCCCACTTGCAGCACACTGGGCTTCTGGATCTGAGCAGCATTTGGGGAGAGGCAGCTGTGCAGTCTCAACTCCATCCCAGCTGACAGAACTGTGATACCTATGGTCAAATTTCTCACTGAATGGTGGAGAAGAGCTATGAATGGCACACGCTACAGCATCATGCGAAAGTCAAGTAGATGTAGCAGCGGTATCCAAAAGTTAGGGAGTGAAACCAACACATTGGTGCAGAGCGAAAGTTCTGCCACTTCTATAAGACCCTGGAAGCCATCCCTCAGTGCCAACCCCACCTCCACCATCAAGAGACCAGTGGATACCTCTCTGCAGGGTCAGGGGCAGTGGACATCAAACTCAACTCTGATAAGTCATGGATGAAAATGTTGAGTTAGAGGATGATGGAGAGCAAAGAACTAGTTCATTTGGTGATATGGGTTGTTAGGAGCTCTTCTAAACCCCAGACAGTTTGAGCCAGCCCCAGCCCTACAGCTCTGTGTGGAGAATGTTCCAACTGATAGGCAGGAAAGGAGGTAACACTGAGAGTGAGGGATGGCAGGTCATGGGCCCATGATAAAAGCCAAGGAGGAACCAACAGAGCTGCTAAGGCCCTCATAACACTGAAGACTGAATTCTTGTATGCTCCCCCTCTCTTGCAGCCAAAACAGAACTGCTGTCTGCCAACCCCAAACATTCCTACCTAGCTTCCAGACTGTTTCAGTATCTCATTCATCCCAGCACTTCAGAGAGCTACCAGAACAATAGCTAGATTTACACCCAGTTGCAGAGGCGGCCTTAGGCAATTGGGGGCCCTAGGTGAAGGCCCTTTATGCCCTAGATGAAGGCCCAATGCCACCTTCACCAGGGCCCTGGGGCCCCACTGCTGCCCTAACTGCCCCCCCCAACTCCTCATTCCCACTGGGGGAAGTGGGGGGGCCCACAAACTGCCAAGGCCAGAAGCTGCACTGCCCACCAGGCTTGTCTGCAGCAGGGACAGAGCAGCACTCCCTGTGTACACCCAGCCAGCTGCACCTCCCCATGGGGAGGAGGGCAGCTGCCATGGTGCTGCAGCTTGCTGGGAGTGGGGCCCCCTGGAGTGGCCCACTCCAGAGAGTTTGGGTTGCTTCCCCCCGGCCACCCCAGGCCTGAATTGAGACTGCCTTGTCCCCAGACCCTAGATCGGGCCAGTTCAGAGCTGGGGTGGCCGTGGATGAAGTGGCCTGAACTCTTTGGAGCAGCCTGCTCCAGGAGGCCCCACTCCTGGCAAGCCGCAGCGCCACACCACGCCAGCCACTCTACTCCCTCCCCTGGGTAAGAGTGGCCGGCTGTGTGCATGTGAGGGAGTGCTGCTCTGCCCCACTGCAGAGACACTGGCAAGGAGGGCAGGCAGCACAGCTTCTGGACCTGGCAGTCCGTGGCCACCATGCTCCTTCACCACCCCAAGAGTGCAAGATAAGTGAAGCAGGTGAGCGCTATGGGGCCCCCTTACTGCTCAGAGCCCTAGGCAACCGCCTGCTTCACTTACCCCAAAAGCCACCTCTGCATTGTAATAGCTCACACCGCCCCTCAATGTTTTCTCCCCTTCCACCTAGCTTTTCATTAATGTTTTGAGAATAATGGTTATTTAATAAAGACATACAGAAGATTAAGCAATCTTTATTTGTTTCTTGCAGACAGTGATTGCACTTCATATTCCTAAACACTGCAAGCTGGACAGTGGTCATATCATGGCACAGTATTGTTTACAAGAACACCTTATTGGTGCTCATTGTCAAAGCAGTTTTTCAAGGCCTCCCTGATTCGAATAGCCCCTCAACCGTACTCTTCTAATAGCCCTGCTATCTGGCTGCACATAGTCAGCCACAAGGCACTTCTGCACGAGCTGGCTCTGCCTAGAATCACAGTCCTTTGTAGCAGAATGCGATTAACGGCCCTGCGTTCTTGTGATAATAACAGAGCTTCAGAACTGAACTTCCCAACTTCAAACTGATTAGCAACCAAGCAGTAGCAGTCGTGAGTTTCTAGCTTCCACACGGTGATTGCCATGTGCTCCTCCACTGAGAGGGCAGCTCTCATTCTTGTGTACCTGAGACACCATGGAGGTGGCTTTGTACATTTGGAAGTTCTGCAGCCAATGTTCATCGCCTTAGACCTGCATTATGATGTGATCCCACTATCAGGTGCTTGTTTCATGCACCTAAAAGCAACAGTGCACCATGTGCATATGCTCCATGAATGCAAACAGTAATGGGGTGCTTTTTGTTTGCATGGCACATAGAAGTCAGGCACCTCAGATTCCCATTCTGATTGAGAGCTCAGGACATTCTGCATGACAAGTCACAATGTATTCAGAATGCTGACAACAGTGGAGAGCAGTGCAGGGTCCATCCTTCCAGATAGACCTGGCAGGTACTCAGGAACCTGGAGCAATTGAAAAATGTTGGGAAAATGCAATCAGAAACCCATAGAATGATGGGATGGAAATCATTGCATTATGGGACCCACCAGGTGAGCATCTCCAGGTGGTGTTACATGGAATTGCTTAAGTGGTCTGCCATCTGGTGATCTGGGCTCAGTCTCTCATCAAAACTTCTCTTTCTCTTCAGGAACTCAGACTTTCAGCTGAGGTCTAGTCTACACTTAGGGCTTTTTCGGTGGCAGTCGACTGCCATTTACGCAACGAACATAAAATTCCTTGCATAAACAGCAGTGACTTTCTTAGCCACCATTACACATTAGGGGAAAGCCGACCACAAATCACTTGTGGTTGGCTTTCCCCTATGCCCCCTGACTCCCAGGACTTTTGGGGTCGGCTTCCAGAAGCAACTTACTATGATCCGCTTCTGGAAGCCTGAATTGACAGCAGCGAATTTGCCCCCAGCAGTATAGACATACCCTTAGTCTTCTGTACTCACCCCACCCTATTCCAGGGTGGAATCAAGTCGTGCCTGGCCCGCTCAGCCTCAGCGGCCACTAATCCTTTCACTGCTCCTCTGTGGTCTGTTGCTGGACCTCAACCCTCTGGCCACGTCCACAGCTCCCCCTTGCCAGGGCATAGTCCTGTTCTGGCTAGCCCACTTGTATCAGTGGACCCACTCTTCACCACTCAACTGCAGGTCCCTGCCCACTGGCAGTCTGGGGTAGGCATGTGGGATCCAGATCTGCTTGATTCTCCAGGTCCCAGCCCAGGGGCTCTGTGCAACTGGCTGACTACCACCTCAGCCCCCTCACCGCTCTTCAGCTTGTCACCTTAACAGTCCCTTTGGGCCGCCCTCAGGTACCTGCAACCCTTGTCTCAAGGCTGTGGCTCACTGAAGCCTGGCAATACCTCTGTGAGTTGTCCATGGTCCTGCCTCCCATGGCCCTCCTCATAGCCTAACCTTTCTCCTCTGCAGTCTGAGGCAAACTGCCTCGAACAGGCACTGCAGTTCTGGCTTTATGCAGCAGGCTCAGCCCTGATTGACCCTGCAGCCCTCTGCTCCCATTAGTTGCTTATCCCTAGGTCAGGGCTTTTAACCTCTTCCCTGGGAAACTTTCCTGCAACAGGCACATTAACATCCCCTCTGCCTTCCAACAACTCCTAGCAGCACAAAGTGGGGGTTGTACAGTGGGTAGCCACCCATATTACACGGCTCTCAGTGTCAATGCTAGAGCACCAACTGTGGATGAGCTTTGGAGACAAAATGAGTGCTGTGTAAACAGGTGCATGATCACTGCTGTTAACTTGCATTAACACCACTTTGTAGTGTAGACAAGGCCTGAATAATTAAAGCTGAGTTCTTTCCTAACAAGCAAAGAAAAATAATAGTTCTGAAGGACAACAGCCCAAATTTCTGTGAAGGTCACCAGTAGCCAATCACCTCTACATAAGGGATTTGTACTGCTATAATTAGTTCAGTTACAGGTGTGATAATTTCATGGGAACAGTTATCCCAATTGTGACATGCTGTACCCCACTGTTGCAGTGCCTATGTTAGATTTTTTGCTGGGTTTCTTTGCTGCCTCAGTTTATGTCCCCAAGCTACGGGGCAGCCTCTGGGGCTGTTGTGGTCCTCAGTGGGTTAGTACAGGGCTGTCCTGTTAAGAGGCTCATGGATACTGCCTGAGGTAGGGCTGTTGCTGCTTTGACATCTTAGGCTTCTCTGCCCCTTCTCCTTTATTGCTCTACTTCCTTTATACAGTGTTTTGCCTCCTTCAGAAAGTTCAGCTGTGGTTGTCTGTCTCCAAAACTGACAGCTCTTATAGCTGAGCCTGGGCATGGCAATTCTGTTAGCTTGTAGGTTAGGAAAGCTCCCATCCCACTCCTGTCTAAGTCCTGAATGTGGTATTCAGACCACATTAGACCCACATACACCATTATAGTGTCATTTGCATATCACTCCTGTTCACCTTTACAGCGTAGCTGTGTATCGTCTAATGCAAAGTATGGCCTATAAGGTGATTTTTGAATGCTCATGACATACTGACCATTACTATTATGGTACTGGTAATGTGCTGCTTGTAATGTCTTACATCTGTCCAGATATGGAACTCTGCCAGGTCATGTCCCTAAATGTGTGTCTCACATGGTTTGGAGAGATGCTGACAAACACAAAGCTGAGGTTCTATGCCCCACAGAAGCATGCATACAGGAACAATGGATTGTCCTAAACATGTTTGAGCACTTTGGCTCAGATGGAAGAAATCTTTCTGGTTGCTGAGCACAGCCAATTACCTGACCCCAGGGGGGGCAAAGACACTCGTTAAAAGAAAAAGGCATCTTTGCCTCAGGGCTCTCCCTTGGAATACATCTGCCAAGCAACATCAAGGACTGGCAAATACCCACAGGAGGCAAGCAGGAGGAGGCACAGGGTTGCTAGAGGCATCATAGCCAGCTGTGAGTAAACTGAAAAACTAGTGAAATATTAATCTTAGTTTAGGATGAGAGTTACCTTTTAGCTGATTTGTGACCAACTCCTTGACTCATTATTAATAACTTGATTTATAATAACCTGATTCGTATTCACTTAAAATCTTGCTATAAATCGACAAACTTATTTGTTTTACCTAAGAGAGTGCCTGAGGACTGTGTGTAAAGATTTTGCTTGAAGTGACAAAGCTGACGCAAATCAATTTCTTTGATAAATTAACAGACAAATGTAAATGAGTTTACAGGGTGCAGAGCACAGCACTGAATCCTGCAAGAAGGCAGTTTCCAGGGTTGCACTGGAGATTGGGGGTGTTTGCTGGGGTCTATCCCATGAGCGGTTACCCAGAAGCACTCCTCCACTGGGCCAGGGCCAAATTACTCACAGGAGGCTGGGCATAATCTGACCCAGGAATGTTGTTGTTCACATAACAAAGTGGAGGAGATCAGGACCCAAGAGTGAGAAATTGGGGTGACAAAGCTACACATCAGTCCAGATTGCAGGAGTGGACGGAAGGGACATCACACCAGTACAGCTTTTCTAGTGTGGACACAGTTACATAAGTATACTGTACTAATGTATCTTATTCTCCTTCCACTACCATTTACACCAGTATTACTGCATTCACAGTCCAGAGGTTGTTCCACTTTAAATGGTGGTACTTTTATGTGCAGAGAAGCCCTTCATTTCTCACTTTCCTTATTCTTCAGTTACATAGTGTATTTGAAAGACAACTCACAAGCTCATATTGAGTGTTTCTCCATTCATCCAGTAGAACCTGTCTCCTTTCTTGCGCAGCCCAATCCAAGAGTCTCTTGTGCGTATTCGATTCATTATGAAATTCTAGGCAAAACATATGCCACAATAAATATCTCACCAGGAAGTGTGTTTTTTTCTGACTTCATTTAGCATCAAAGAGCTTCTGCTCTGAAAATTGGTTCCTACCTTTATTTTACAGATAGATGCAGGGGGGTCTGATTTTCCCCTGCTTTACACCTTGTATTGTCATTTTTGCCTGGCCAAGTTGCCATCATTCTGAATAGGCGTTGTTTTATCCCATTTTTGTACAAATCTAAATAACCACAAAGTATAGAGAAGTGGAGAATCAAGCCTAACGTATTTTCTTGATGCACAGAGAAGTCACTACTTATAACCAATGGAAACTGAGCCAGTCAGCCATGTTGCTAGACAGGCAGAGCCTTGGTCACTGATCAGAGCAGACCAAGATACAGTTTCATCCAGTCAGAAAGGAACCACAGCGACAACACTGACATATCTTCCCCCAACTCATCTAAGGCTCCACTTACCCCTAAAGTTGCAAAAGCACATGGTTCATTAATATCATCGGCTACATACCATGAAGAACAGATATCACAACGCTCAGAGGGACAGCAAAATATTTCAGTGCTAAATGGCTTCACTCAACTAATAGTAGTGAGGTGTGAGAGTGGGAAAATGAAGGAAATACATATCTAGCTAAACAGACTACTGTGCTTCAGAACACTGGGTCTGACTCACCATTGTCCTGTTAGAGCTTTATGACAAGATAACTCCACTGATGTCAGTAGTCACACCATCATAAGCATTGAGAAACACAGAACAAATATCCCTTACCTTCCCAACTGTTCAGTTTTCATTCTGGTGATATTTCATCATTTCATTCTATTTTCTTCTAGGGTAGATCAGATCTAAATTCCTGATCCTGCACTCCATGAAGTCAAATTGCAAAGCTCCCACTGATTTTAAGGGTACAGACTCTAAATTTCTAATAAGCACAAAACTATAATTACAAAAACAACTTTTAGGCCTTTTGGTTCATTAGAAAGGCCCAACTCCTATTTTTACTTCCTTTGATGGTTACTTTTAATCCATGTACACGCTGCAGTTTTAATTTCTGAAATCTCCTTCTCCTCTCACCTCATCTCACAACATGAATGAGGTTCTTTAGCAGATTCTGATGGAAAACAACCTACAGGTCATTAAGTGTGCTGTGTGATTTGATTTCTCTATTACTGACAAGCAGCTCTGTCACATGCTATGTTATGCTGGATTCCAGAACAGTCCAGTGTATGTGTGGTAGTTGTAGGGGCAGAACTGATAAAATTATAGGAATCAAAAGATGAAAGGGGGTATTATATCAGAAAGATGGAAACCTTACCATTTCTTGTTGGCTTTCAATCACAGCAAGAGAAGCCCCTTGTGCAGAGCAGAAGTTCTGACTGGAGGTCCAGTCTGCTTGATCCTCTGAGAGGTAATAACATTTCTTTCTGTAGTATAGCCAATCATCAGGGCATGGCTCCAGGTGAGGCAATCTGTGGGGAGCTTTATTTGAAATGAAGTGATTATTACTATCCTACCATTAAGTACATAGGATTGTGTGCTTTATTCACTGTTCCCTAGGAAATCCACAGCAAGCTGGTTCTAAATTCTGAAGAAAGGGACTTTGATGTCTGATACTGCCATAACAGCCTGCAAATTCTATGGCATTTTCCAATATATTAAAAAATGGAAGATTGTATTGAATTCAATACAAAACTGAACAATGCAATACAATCAAGAAAATATGCTATTAATCAAAATTTATTTTACTTTCTCCCTAAAGTATCAATTGACAATCGGCTATAGATTTCTGTATTGAAAATACACAACTAAAAGTTGGCTGGCATGGGAGGGCAGGTAGCTGGAAATTTTGGCAGCTGAGTGGGGAATGTTTGGGGCATGAGAAGTGGTCTAAGATTGGAGAAGGAACTCATTGGGTAATATAGAAGGTAAAAGGTTAAAATAAAAAATGACAAGTAGAAACGGTTAGGAACGAGGTCTAAGGCCTAATGAAACAAATCAAAACAGTCTGCCTGAGTTGAATAAATGGTAAGGCTGACAGAAGTCAGACTAAAGCAGTTTGACCTCACAGAACTGGCAAGAAGTAAGCTGCAGCTGAGGTAAGAGTGGAAAAGTATTTGAAAATGACCTTGAAGGTAACCAGCTGGCCTAGTACCAAGGGGATAAGATGAGATGCTGTGAACTAGCTTTGAATTCTCTAGTACAAAGGTATATGTAATCGCAGAATGACAGATTGATGGACTGAGACGTTCAGTGGTGCGTGGACCTATCAAATTAATGGATGGCACCAAAAAAGGGGTACATGGACCAATCAAGGTAGATTTGGACACTAAAGAGGCCTGACCCAATAGGTCTGAGCAGAGCATAAAAGTATAAGCCCCAGCCAAGGTTCCATGTAGCTGAGGGGGGTGACAGAGAGTCCTGCTGTCAGTTGAGCTGGTCCGTTGCACTGACAGCACAAATGCTGCCAGCAGATCTGTTGACATACTTAGTTTGCCATAGTGCTACATTGCAATAAAGCCTGGCCTGGCACCTACAAAGATCAGTGGTCATGTTGGTTTCTCTGATCATGAACATTGCCTCAGTTCACCTCTTGCACAAAGAGTATGCCTAGGCTTAAGGTTAATGAGCTAAATGAGTTCTCACTAGAAACCTAAGCCAAAGGTAACCCAAAGCATTAACCAAAGGAACACCTCGGCTTAGGATCACTAGGCTAACTCAGCTCCTACTTAGGATACAAGTCAGGCTCTAGATTCCTGGGCTACCTGAGTCCCCAGTAGAGATCTAATGTTCCCTCTAAGGATTGGGATGTCATGAGCGAAAGTTTTAGTTTGTGAGCAGAAATTTTGCCTGATGGTAACTTGTGAGTCCAACTTTACAGTTACGCATTATTATCAATTTTTTATCTAAACTAGATTTGCATACTTTACAAAATAGTTCCAAAGGGGCAGCTGTGTTAGTCTATGTCAGCAACAGAAGCAAGTAGTCCTGTGGCTCTTAAAGACTAAACAGATTTATTTATCACATAAGCTTTCATGAGAGAAAATCCTACTTCGGACGTTTTGAAGATGGAGGAATTTACAGAATGGGAGGAAATAAATGAAAGTGAGTGTAAGACATGGGAACAGGTCACACTGTAGCAGCAAACCAAAGCATTTGTTGAGATTCAAACACTGAGGAATAGCTCGTAGAGGAAGGTGAAGTCAAATAATCTGTTTTAATGGGAAAAGAAGCCATAGTCATGATTTAATCCTGCTTTCACAAAATCACATCTGCATATTGATTCTAATCCAGATTTTTCTCTTTGAAGGCGATGTCCCACTGACTTTCTTGAGCACAGTCGGTAACAAGTCGTCCATAAAGTGATTAGACAGATGAAAGTGCTCAGAAACTGGGTTTTGAGTGTTGTGATTTCTCATGTCAGTTTTGTGCCCATTTATTCTTTTGCACAGAGACTGTCCTGTTTGTCCAATGTGTAGGGACATTTCTGGCATATGATGGCATAAATCAGATTAGTGGATGAGCAGGTGAATGAGCCGTGGTGGAGTAGCTGGCTTGATGGTGAATGGGACATCAAGACTTCAAAGAAAAACAGCTGAATTAAAATTGATAGGCAGATTTGAACTGCTCTGATTGTCTGTTACTGTATGACTTGACCCTATCTCTTACACTCCCTTGCATTTATTTTCATCTCATTCTGTAAGTTCCCCATCTTCAAAGCATCTGACAAAGTGGGATTTCTCCAACAAAAGCTCAAGTGATAAATAAATCTGTTAGTCTTTAAGTGCCACAAGACTCCTTGCTTCTTTTATACAAAATAGGCCTATGTTTTAAAAAGTCTTTATTAAAAATTAAAATAGGCCTGTGTTTTAAAATGACTATCTTTTAAAATGTGTTTATTGTAAATAGAATTAATTAATTGGGTTTAATTAATTGAATTTGTGTGAATTTTTATTTGAAATTTAATTTTTAGAAAGCTTTTTAATTAAACTAATTTTTAAAGATTTTTTTAAAATGGAGAGAAGGAAAGAAAGAAGGAAGGGAAGAGAGAGAAGAAAGAGAAAAAAGAGAAAGAAAGAGGAGAGGAGAAAGGAAAGAAGAGAAAGAAAGAAGGAAGGGAAGTGAGAAGAGAAAGAAAAGGAAGGAAGAGAAAAAGAAAGGAAAAAGGAAAAAGATGAAGGAAAAGAAAAAGATGAAAGAAAGAGAAAAGAGAGCTGGAAAGAAAAGAAACAAAGACAAAAGAAAGCAGGCATCAGGCTCCTCCTTGCCCCCCATCTGCGAGCGCCGAGGCTGCCCTGCAGGCACAGCTCAGCTCGGCAGCTGACATCCGAGCAGCTAGCCAGCAGGGAGACACAGTAAGCTCCCAAAACCCCACAGCAAGCACTATCTCTGAGCCTGACCCTCCCAGGGCAGCCATGAGAGGCTCAAGCTCAGAGACAAGCTCACTGCGGGGCTTTGGAAGCTGATGGTGCCTCCTCGCTGGCCACTGCTCCCATCTCAGCCACCAAGCCCCGGTCCCCTGCTCTGCCAGAAAATGCCATGCACTGGGGCCAGAAAAGTTGTGTGCGCGCGTGCATGTTAGAGGGAACAGTGGCTGGGGTAATCCTGTGGGAACGCACATACAGAGACTCATGCACGCAGCCAAATAGACATCTAAGCCGGACACAGAAAAACACAGATAAGAATGCCTACTGCTCAGCATATCACACATACAATGTTCAGAAGCAACTTTGGCACTCAGAGTGGTCTTTTTAAAATCACTCAAATAGGATAGGGACATAACTCCTGTAAAATCACTTTGAAAAGAACCTGCCTTGGCACTTAAACTCAGCCAGAGGCTAAAAGGTCAAAATACAGGTGTGGGTGGGTAAAGTTCTGAGGCCTGCAGTGTGCAGGTGTTCAAACTCACCATGAAGTCTATAAGTCTATGTTGAAAGAAAATTATTTAGATTGCAAGGAAAGTACTCAAAAGCTAGAAAACGTCAGGTTCTGTGTGTTACCTTAATTTGGCCCTCTTATGCATGAACATTATGATACAGTTTTTAATTGCATGATCACATACTACTTTTTTCAGCAGGTCTCTCCCTCAATTCAGTGCACAAGATGGATGATGGTAGTGAACAACTCACCAGCAAATTAGGTTGCAAGTAGGATCTCTGCCTCACTTGCTCTAGAACAGCAGCTCTCAACCACTATGTCAGGACACATTACAGTGTCGCTGTACAGTGTTAAGTGTGTTGTGGAGAGCTAGGGAGATATTTGAATTCAACCTGGGGGTGGGCCTGTAGAGTCTCAGTACACCACCAAGCATGTTTGAGAATCACTGCTCTAAAAATTACAAAATGTGCAGTGAATAAGGCAGAGCCCTGCACAGAAAGTGAGGAGGGTATTGTGATTAAAGCAAGTGAATGTTAAACAGGCAAATTCAGTTCTATCTTTCGTTCTGCCATGGGACTCTTATGTGAGGCACTTAAACCAAAGATTTTTCAGGTGGTTTTTAATTACAGGTTCCTATTTGTCTGATTAACCAGCCAAGATACTTGAGGTCTGGTTTGCAGAACTGCTGAGCACCCACAGCTGCAGTTAAAAATTGATGGGAGGTGTGGATGGTTGGGCAGTAAAGTTGCATGATCCAGAAGAATGAGAACAAGACTGGAAGTCAGACTGTCCTAAATTCTAATTCTAGTTCTGGCACTGATACACTGTGTGGTCTCAGGCAAGTCTGTTTCGCAATTCCCCTACCTATAAAATGGATTAATAATGCTCTCTTACCTCTCATTATACAGAGAAATCCCTTAATGTTTGTAAGATGCTCAGATATTACAGTGAGAAGGGCTTCACTATTGCCTACCAGGGAATGAATAATGCTATATTCACTACAGGCTTTGGACAATATACACCACTACCTTAATAATGAGAATAAAAATATTGAACAGCTATTTCACTCCCTGCACACTTTCCATCCTGGATGCTGAATAAAGCAAGTGTCCCATGGAAAAAAATAGCATGTGATCACATAATTAAAGAATATCTCATAACATATAGGCAGAAGGTTGAAGAACTAAGTTGCATATACTGACTTTTGAGTGCTTGACTTTGCAGCCTCAATAACAGTCTCTTAATGCAGTCAAATATGTGGGATTGATCTGAAATTAACTCTAATTCTAAACTGTTCTGAGGAACCTTTGCAAATCTCTCAATGACCTACATAATGAAGCAGCGATTTATTGATTTTATAGTATAGAGCCACAAGCACATTAGCAGGCCCAGACAAAACAAGGAGATTTTGAGTGGTTCTGCTGAAAACCAGCACTGGTATTATTCTTTTCAAACTTTGTTATTAAAGACAAAGCTTGGAAAAGCAGCCTGTGTAAATTAAAGACAGTTCTAATTTAACAATTGATGAGAAGCATTGATGCTATTTAGCTGCAGTCTTAATATTGTACTAGAAATATACATTACATTTTGCACCACAATATAGGCACTTTTGCCCAGATTAACAAAGGTATTTAGACCCCTAACTTCTATTGAATGTAACAGAAGTTGAAAGCCTACAGTACCTTTATGGATCTCAACTTGGATTACTAGTAAGAATCATGGAAAAGAGTGGAAATTAGTGAAATAAATTGAAGATAAGACTGGGAACCAATAGCTTGAGTTCTAATCTGCCTGTGCCACTGATTTACTACATAATGCTAAACAAGCCACTTGACCACTTCGCCTCAGCTTCTACACCTGTGAACTGGTAAATACTGTAATTCCTAAGAGTTAATAATAATTTACCAGGCTGAAGATGAGGTGCTCGGAGTGAGCTTGAAAAGTCCATTTGCATATTCACTGAGAACACATAGGAAAAACTTCCCCAGGAAAAGAAGCAAGGAGTCCTGTGGCACTGAAAGACTAACAGATTTATTTATCACATGAGCCTTCGTGGGAGAAAATCCCACTTCATCAGATGCTTTGAAGATGGGGGAACTTGCAGAAGGGGCTGAAAATAAATGCAAGGGAGTGTAAGACATGGGATCAGTTCATACTGTAACAGCAGACCAGAGCAGTTGTTAAGATTTAAACAGTGGGACAGAGCACATAGAGGAAGGTGAGGTAAAATTCCTTGTTGTAATGGGAAAAGAGTACCATTAAAGGTAAGATTCACTGGTACCCTCTTGTAATTTGCACTGCTACAGCAACTCAAAGCAGACAGAAACCTGGCTTGACCCAAAATGATAAATCTGACTCTGTGCTCTTAGCTTCTCTGGCTGAACCCAGGAAACTTTTCAACAGGGAACCAAACATAACCAGTACAGTGCTGTCTTCCTAAGTCTGCTCACAGACAGCTCCAGTGCCTTTACTACTCCTCAGCTCTTTGCCAAGCTGCAGAACAGCAAATAATTAACTAGCTTACAAAGCTTCTATTCAAAACTTTAAGAACAGCAGTGGAACCCAAATGCAGCAGGTCCATTTTGCTCTGCAGATGCCTGCAAAAAGCTTTGAGCAGCACTGATATTGCCTGAGAAGGACAGAAAAATAGAAGCTTTGGGGGGGAAGGTAAAGACATCCTTCTCCATCACAGCAGCCTGTAGATTGGGGATGGGTAAGTAGTAGAGATCTTTCCCACCCTCATAGCAGTCACAGGGCTCTGAGGTGGGAAGGAGGAAGGAAAAGAGAGAGAATATTGCTTTGCCTTTCCAGTATCAATTTGTTTTAAATGTACTTACATAAGCTAAACCAGAGTAAGAGTAACAGTACAGTAACAGCAATGACAAGTCCAGCAATCCGTCTCCAGAACCAGAGGTGTGAGCAGAGGCCTGAAAAGGAGAAGAGGTAAGATGCTTCAGTGAATTAAAGATGTATACAACTGAAGGGTTTAGGGATTTGAGTCATTTAAAAAAAAAATAATTCAACTACATCCATATTAAAGCACCTAAATAAGTGACCTAATTTTCAGAGGTAATGAGCAACTGCAACTTCCACTGAACTCAGTGGGAACTGCAAATACTTGGTACTTCTGAGAATAAAGTCTAAATAGGCGTGTAGGTGTCTAACTTCAGATACCCAAAATTTGAAATGTCTGCCTCACTGAACATGGATGACTCATTGATAGGATATTACTTCTTGGAAGGATAGACAACTGAGATGCTACAGGCCAGGGAACAGAGACACTCCCTGTCTCAAGACGTTCACTATAACACACATTCCACTCACCTCACAAAGTGTGGAACCTGTGTTATATTGAAGGATAACTAGTGCATATGACAAGACAAGAAAGAAGGGACAAAAGTGAGGGCTGAAATAACAAGCTTGAGGCACAGGAATGAGAAATGATGACAAGACTAGTAATTAATGAAAAGATGGAACATCCATTTCACAAGTGAGAACTGCTGGCGTGACAAAACACTACTGTGAAGCAAAGGAATATGAGATGAGATGAGGATTCAATAATTTAGTGTCAACATCTGTACCTGTGTGGAGTGACTGGGCCTGAGAGAATTTTTGTAATGAATGGCAAGTTCACCAAAAATGCATTATTCAGGGCGCCAAAACTATTTGTGAAACTCAGATTAAATTTGGCAAACAGTTTTGGCTGGAAAGAAAAAATTGGATCCCCCCTCTCTCCCCAAAAAAACCATCAAAACTGTTCATTTCAGCCATTTCAAAGTGAAGCATTTCAATTTTTCATTTCCAAATGGTGTTTCACTTCTAAATTTTTTATTTTTTTACAAGTGATGAACACCTCAAAACCTTGCATGTTTAAAAAAATATTTTTTAGGATAAAATAAAATGTTTCATTGAAACTGAAACACCCTCAGGTTTTCAATGGGGGGGGGGAGTAGAGGTGAGATGGTAATTGCTTCATTAAACCAAATTTTCATTTGTATTTTTCCATTCGTTTCTCTTTATTCAAAAGCCAATTATTCCCTCAACCCTATCAGGGACTTTGGAAGCCCTTATTCTTCTTCGAGTGCTGCTCATCATCATTCAGTTATAGGTGTCTACGTGCTGCAGCGCATGGTAATCTGGAAAGTCTTTTAGCCCTAGCCTGTCAGGTCAGTGTCAGCAGCCAATGCTCCCTCTGTGCTGTGACTGCGGCTATATATGCGACCCTCAGCAACAGTACTGGAACAGCCCACCCTTGCAATTAAGCAAGCGCCTGTCTCACTGGTTAGCTTTTGTTAATTTTGTGTGATAAAGTAATGCCATGATTTAAACCCTGCACGGTTTGCTGCAAGGCATTCCCAATTGAAGACCCTCATGAGAGATGCCTCTCCTGTCTCAGTGAGTTGCACCTGGCAGACAAATGTCCCATATGCAAGTTATTCAAGAGCAGAACTCATAAAGATAGGGAGTGGAGGCTCTGGAATCTCACTCAGGATCAGGCAGTGCTACCAGCTGTGGGTACACCCATGAAGCCTAAGGACTCGCCGGCACCGCGCGCCAGACCGGCACTGGAGAAGACCTGGTGCCACTCTCTGGCTATTACTATAAGCTGCCAGCTACTTCTCCTTGTGGAAAGGATTTGATATGCATCCCCATTCCCTTGACACCAGAGGCATTTGCGGTGGCGAGAATTCTTTCAGAGCTATCATCTCTGGCACCGCGCAGGTTGGTGCTCTCAAAAGGGAAAATGGCCCTCTCAGCCAAGCAGTGGTCCTCCACAGCAGCAGCGGCATGGGCCCTGGAACCGACAGCAGACTCTTCTCTGGTACCAGAGGAAACTGGCACCACCCCACGGCCAGAGCAGGATTTGGCCAATGGTTACCTCTCATCTCCTGTATTGGCACGTGAACCGTCGGTGCCATGCTCACAAGGATCAAGAAGAGCGAGATCAGCCTCAGCTTCCTTAGCACCATCTGATGATAGACCGCAGTGTCACAGATCTCCATCGTCCCCAGAACCAACTCCTACAGGGAAAAGCCCGCAGGTAAACGGCGCCACAAGCACTCCACGATTCCTCACTGCCAAAGCACCTCGCCTCCCAGTACCAAAAAGTGTTCACCGACAGCACCATCCTCCTTGCTGACCCAGTCAGCACCAGGGGGGACACACAGTAGACCCCAGAAAGGCTCTTACAATGAGGTTCAAAAGGGGCAAAGACTAACAGATTTATTTATTGCATGAGCTTTTGTGGGAGAAAATCGCACTTCATCAGATGCTTTGAAGAGGGAAAACTTACAGAATGGGATGAAAATAAATGCAGGGGAGTGTAAGACATGGGATCAGGTCATACTGCAACAGCAAATCAGAGCATCTGTAAGGATTCAAACTCTTCAAAACAACACATAGAGGGAGGGTGAAGTCAAATTACGGCTCCAGAAAGGTAAAGGGCTGCACCAGGACACGCCATGACTCCACTCCACAATCCTTTCAGGAATGGTCTAGTAGATGGCTCAACTGCCCCTCGGAGGACAAGCCTGCATCATCACAACCCTTGGCACCGTCATCTACTCAAACTCCTGGCTCCTTGGATGATGAACCTGACTCCGGCACCACACGGTACCATATACCAGGAATTCATTCTTCCTCTTCTCTGGACGAAGCTACCTATCAAAGACCTAGCATACAGAGATAAAGCTCACGCCCAACAGGATCTGCTTAGGCGCATGGCAGCAAATTTGAACTTAGACCTGGGGATTGTTAAGGAACAGTCCAACTCCCTCTTTGACTCAGGGGATGGCCGGCTAAGGTCCTCTGTTCCTCTACACGAAGGGATATACTCCATTGCAAAGGCACAGTGGCAAAACCCCTCTTTGACTTCTCCCATGTCCAAAGTTGTGGAGTGGAGATACCATGTCCCAGCTGATAAATTCTCCTTCCTCTTCAACCACACTACCCTGGGATCCCTGGTGGTGGACACAGTCAACCATAGGGAGAGACAGGGCCAGCATAGCTCAACTCCCAAGAATAAAGGGGCAAAGAAACTTGACCTTTTTGGTAGGAAGGTTTACTACACCTCAGCCCTCCAGCTCTGCATAACAAATCACCATGCTCTTATGGGAAGGTATGCTTTCAACATCTTGGGGGCACTAGAAAGATTTTGTGTTGTGATTCCCAGGGAACACCTCAAGGGTTCTGAGACACTGGTTGAGGAAGGGGTACTAATCAGCTGAGACATGTTGATGGAATCGTGGGGACACACCTGACACTGCTTCCCACAACATAGCCTCCGCAGTACCTATGTGCCAAGCAGCCTGGATATAAGGCTCTGGTTTGTCTCAACAGATGCAACAGACCATTCAGGACCTTCCTTTCGAAGGTCCAAGCCTGTTTGCAGAATCTACTGATTCTAAGCTGCACGGGATGAAGGACTCTAGGGCCACCCTAAAGCTCCTGGGCATGTATGTGCCACTGGAAACTAAGTACCCCGTCAGACCCCAACTGCCTCAGCAACAATCCCAGCAACTGCAGCAACTCAGCTATACATAGGGGTCTCGTCAGAGGCCCTACCAACAGCCTCAACATCCCTATGGGGGCTTGGAGAGGGAATGGAGCCGGGTGGGCAAAGGCTCAAAATCCCAATCCTTAACCCAGACGGCCCACCAAGGGAACAGCAGGTCCTGGTCAGCTGGCCAAAAACAGTGTTTTTGACAAACAACTAGAGGACCCCTGTTCCCCCCCTCAGCCCCTGTTATTCAGTGCCCAACTGGCCCACTATCTACCTCAGTGGGCCAGAATCACAACTGACCATTGGATATTGATACGACATCCAGAGGATACTCAATCCAATTCAAAACCATGCCGAGACAGGAACCTGCCCCTCGTCTACGTCTCGGGGATCCAGAGCTAGATCTTTTGTTACAAAGAGAATGCAAAAAAACTACTTTCCATAGTGGCCATACAAAGGGTCCCAAGGGGCCAATGGGGAAAGGGGTTCTACTCCAGATACTTCCAAGTTCCCAAACCAAACGTTGACCTGAGACCCATCCTGGACCTCAGGGCTCTGAACAAACATTTAAGGAAAATAAAATTCTGCATGGTTTCCCTCTCACAAATCATGCCTGCTCTAGATCAGAGGGATTGGTTCAAGGCTCCCAACTTAAAGGATGCTTACTTTCACATAGTCTTAAGGTTAAAACACAGAAGGTTCCTCATTTTCGTAGTGGGAGGGGAACACTTTCAGTTCCCATCCCTCCCTTTCAGGTTCTTCTTAGCTTCCAGAGTTTTCACAAAATATATGGTGGCAGTGGCAGCATATCTACGGAGGCAGGGTGTAAAGACTTACCTATACCTTGATGACTGGCTAATAAAAGGAAGGTCCAAATATCAGGTTTGCCACAGCGTCACCATGGTAAAAAGTCTGTGCAGTCACCTGGTGCAACCAGGAAAAATCAAAACCTGTCCCAACCCACATGATAGAATTCATCGGAGCCTTACTGAACTCCAAGAAGGGCAAAGCATCTCTGTCCCTATCAAGGTTTCAATCCATGCGTCCCATCAATTTGGAGCTTCGGAGGACTCCAGTCACCACAGGAAGACAGTGCCTGCAGATATTGGGCCACATGGCAGCCTTGACCTCGGTGACCAGAAGAGCCTGACTGGGAATGAGCTCTGGGTAGCCTCAGTCTTCCATCCCCAGAGACACTCCTTGAACAAGGTACTGTCAGTTCCTCATGAGGTCCTAGAAACCCTCGAAATAAGGCAGGACCTGCTCTTTGCCAGGGGTGGGATTCCCTTTGAGACCTCGAATCCCACAGTGACCCTCATTACAGATGCATCTGACATGGGTTGGGGGCCACATATGGGTTGGTTTTTCAACCCAAGGGACATGGGCCCTCAGGGACAGGTCTCTTCACATAAATGTGAAGGAACGTAGGATCATTCACCTAGCTTGCCAAGCTTTTCTGGCCCTGGTAAAAGGGAAAACAGTCCAGGTTCTAACAGACAACACAGCGGCCATGTTTTACAGGAACCGACAGGGAGGGGTGTGCTCCCAGAAGCCACCAGCCTTTGGGAACTCGCTCTGAAATACAACTTCACCCCAATAGCAGCCCAGTTGGTGCGGGTGGAAAATGGAGCAGCCGACTCACTGAGCAGAACCTTCCTGTCGCACCATGAATGGTCGGTGCATGTGGAGGTGATGTCCCACATAGTCAGCCAGTGGGACCTACCACAAATGGACCTATTTCCAACACATCAGAATTGGAAGTGTCGACATTTCTTTTCATTTGGAGGCCAAGAGAAGGGCTTGATCACAGACACCTTTCTGATCCTATGGGGGGGAGGCCCACTGATGTACGCCCTTCCCTCGATTCCCCTGATTTACAGGATATTCCTAAAGAGAAAGAATGGAGCAGACTGACAGCTCCAGAGTGGCCCAGGCAACATTGGTTCTTGATCCTGCAAGACTTGTCAGTAGATACCCTGTTTCACCTCCTGCTCAGAGAGGACTTATTGACACAGAACTTGGGCACACTACGGTACCCGAACCCGAGACTGCTTCACCTGACTGCACGGAAGCTGCATGGCTAAATGACTCTGCGACTGCTCTGACAGAGTTAAGAAGATACTGGTGGGCAGTAGGAGATGTTCCACTAGGGCAACCTACACAGCTAAGTGGAGAGTTTTCCCTTTGGTCCAAGGAAAGAGGGGTGACACTAGAGTCAGCCCCCATCTGCTCGATACTGGAGACTATCTGTTAACCCTCAAGGATAAGGGCCTATCAACTTCCTCTCTATGGATTCACCTAGTGGCAATTTCAGCCCTTCATAGTAAAGTGTAAGGGGTCCCAGTCTTTTCCCACCCAACAGTTCCTGAAGGGTATTGACAGGGTATGCCCACAACGTAGAGCCCCCACTCCTCAGTGGGACCTAAATGTGGTGCTCCAACGCCTGACAGAGCCACCATATGAACCCTTGTACTCATGTACTTTCCCAGTCTTCTTGTGGAAAGTAGCCTTTCTGGTGGCCATAACCTCAGTGAGGCAGGTCTCAGAGCTCAAAGCCCTCTTCTCAGAACCCCCATATACAAGATTCTTCGCAGACGCGGTGCTGTTACACCCACACCCTTCGCTTCTCCCAAAGGTAGTCTCGCTGTTCTACCTGAAACAGGACATTTGCCTCCTGGTGTTTTTTCCAGACCCTCAGGTCACAGAGAACCAAAGAAAGTGGCAGACCCTGGACATCAGGTAGTGTTCCTGACGTAAGCGCCTGTTCTGCAAGTCCTCTCAACTCTTCGTCACCATTGCAGAGAGAAAAAGAGGACAACCAGTAACAACATAGTGCATTTCCAAATGGATAGTGAACTGTATTAAAGACTGCTACAGAAGGTCAGGTACACTGCTCCTGGGGAGAGCCCAGCCCCACTCAACTAGAGCCTAGGCTTCGTCTATGGCCTTCCTGGCGCAGGTCCTACACCAGGAGATCTGCAACTTTCACAACACACTATGCTGTTGTTCAGCAGGCAAGAGAGGATGCCCAGTTGGGTAGAGCCATGCTCAATGTGGGTAAGGTGTAACTCCACCCACCATCCTGGGTATGGCTAGCAGTCACCTGTAACTGAATGATTTGAGCAGTGCTCGAAGAAAAATGGTGGGTTACCGATGTAACTGTCCTTCTTCAAGATGGGCTGCTCACATACATTCCTCCCTCCCACCATTCCCACTAATCGGAGTTGGTGAAAAGAGGGGACTGGGAGGGTCAGGGTCAGGGTCAGATATATAGCTGTGGTCATGGCACAGAGGGGCATTGGCCACTGACCCTGACCAGACAGGCTAGGCCTAAAAGGCTTTCCGGATTACCATGCACTACAGCACATAGACTAATCGTTCCCAAACTTTTCTCTGCCGTGGCACACCTTGATACCTTCAAATTTTTTGAGGTACATCACCAATAAAAGAACTCATGAATATTCAAATTAACTTAAATTACTTATGAATATTCACGAACCATGGCACAGTGTTTCGGAAATGCTCCTATGTGGGGTAATAGGGGTAGCAGAGCAGGGGTGGTAAAACACGGGAGGTCAGGAGTCCTGTGCAGTGGCAGGAGTGAGTGTGGGGAGCAGAGCAGGGCAGGGGTGGCAAGAGAAGACAAGGGCAGCCATGTGGGGAACAGCACAAGGGTGGCGAGAGGGGAGAGAGGGAGAACAAGAGTGGCTTTGTGGGGGGCAGGGGGAACCTGGGGAGTGGGAAGGTAGGGCAGGGGAGTACGGTGCAGCACCCACTTCCCGCTTCTCCACAGTGGCTCCCTGCCACCCAGGGCAAATCCTCACCCCACTGCTGCACCCTCCCACCCCAGTGTGTCCTGTCCTCCCCTCCCCCAGCCCCCTGCTGCCTGTGATGGACCCTCCCATCACTGCAGGGGCCAGAACTAGGCCTCCAGCCCCAGCTACACACCCCTACACAGGGCCACCCCACCCCCAGCTACACCCCCCCAACAGAACAGCCACCCCACAGCCCCAGCTACACACCCTCTGCTACACATCCACTCCCATCCACCTCTGCTACACACACACACCTGCCCCACACAACCCCCAGCAGCCCTCCCTCCCCCCAATCGCTTACCTGGGCTGTTTGCAGGCTGCCTGACACCAGCTGCTCTGCCCTGCAGGGGGAGATTCACACACTCCCAGCCTCCCGCGCCTCTCTGCTGGCTGGGCCTGAGGTGGAGCCACTGGAATGCTGTGTTTGGGCTATTTTTAGGGGGACCCCTGGAACTCTGCATTCCAGTGCCTTCCTCTATTTTTAGGGGGCCAGGAAACTGCCTGCCTAAAAAGAAGGGGCCCTGGCACAGTTCTGGTGCCTTCCTGCTTACTTTAACCCCTGCCTTTTCCGAGCCCTGCACAACCCATGTGGCTGGGCTGAGCAGGGAGGGAACTTTAACTCCAGCTCTTGGGGATGCTCACAGCACACTTTGGGTGTTCGGGTGGCACACCAATGTGGCCTGGCACACTGGTTGGGAACCACTGACATAGACACCTGTATGTGAGCAACCCCTCTTGAAGAAGGATGGTTATATCGGTAACCCACTGTTTCTTTAGAAAGCCTGTGTATGTATTCAGGAATCACCTCCCTCACAGATGGACCCTGAGGTAATCCTGCCCTTTCTCCTCACTGCTTCTGGCTTCTTTTTCTTACAAAATCTTGTCATGTCCCTCAATCCTGTAAGGAGCTTTCTTGTATGTAATTAAGGAAGTATTGTTTGCTATGTAGCAGTCATGGCCAACTGTGGCTTGGAAGCTGCATGTGGCTCGTGAATGAAAAAGTGTGGCTTGTGGAAGAACGTGTTAGTCTAGTCCAGCACAAAACAAACAAACAAACATACAAAAACCCAACAAGGAGTCTTGTGGCACTTAGAGACTAACAGGTTTATTCTTCACAAGAGCTTTCAAGGGAGAAAATCCCATGTAGTCAGATGGCTTCAAAGCATCTGATGAAGTGGGATTTTCTCCCACAAAAGCTAATGTGAAAAATAAATCTGTTAGTCCTTAAGTGCCACAAGACTCCTTCCCCCCATGGAAGAATGTCAGCAAATCAATTTAGTAGGTAAAAGTATATGGCTGTATGCCTCGGTGCAGCTCTTGAAGGTTTAGGAATCAACTTGTGTGGCTCTTGAGTTCCATTAAGTTTGGCCGCTCCCGCTATATAGAGACAGACCACAGAAGGGAGTGGAAGGGAGCAGGAGGCAGCAAGTGGTGAAGGGCAGGGCAGACACCGGCGGCAGCCAGGAGTCAGCCCGCGGGGCGGAAGGCAGCCCTGAGTACCGCGCAGGGAACAGATCCCGGGCTTCAGACCGCGGCCCTAGAGCTCCCCGTTCCCCTCTCACCCCACGAGGCTTTTCGCTGGGTCCCGCCGGTGCCTCTCTCAGCCCCGAGGAGCAGCGCCGCTTCCGCGCCTCGTCCCAGTTCCGGATCCAGGGTCCCGGCATCTACCGGCACCGGGCAGTCCCGCGCCGAGCCCCACGTCCCGGAAGGAGGCGCAGGCCCAGCGCGGCTCGGGGTTGGGACTCCCGGGAGGCCGGCCACACGCCCCAGATCTGACTCGGACTTGGATCGCCTGGGGCGGCCGTGTCTCCTCCTCAGCTGCGGCCTCGCCCCGCGCCCGGGGTGCTCCGTCTGCCCTCCGCGTCCCTCCATTGCCTGGGGGGTCCCGCAACGCGCCCAAGCCTGCCCCTTACGTCCGCCCTCCTGCAGCGGGGCACCGGGCTCCGCACCAGCCGGGACGGCGTGTCCGTGCCGGCGCCCCCGAGCCAGGAAGCCGCCCCGGCTCGCCGCCCGCAATCGAAAGCGAAAGCGAAGCGGGACCCCTTCCCGCGGCCCTGGGCCGCGTCTCGCCTGGGATGGATCCTCCTACTGCGGAGACCCCCGGGGGAGGAGAAGCGGGGTCTCCCCTGTTTACGCCTGGAGCAGCTCGGGAGCCCGACACCAGCTTTGAGGCCCAGAGTAGCAGCGGGTCAGAGGATCGCAGCTCTCCCTTATGGAGACGACCAACATCATGGGTGCAGTATTGCAGATGTGGCCTGATGAACAGAGATTTGTGCGGTAAGATGTTTTACTGTGAAACTGGAGGGATCTGAATTGACCCAACCTTTTGGATCCCCAGTCCTCCTGCTGGCAGAGGACATGAAACGGTGAGGGAGAAAAGATCTCCCCCTTGAGGGATGGGAGAGGTTGGGTGGATATGGCGGAGGTAAGAAGGGAGAAGGAGGACAATTTGGAGGGAATTGTTCTGGAAATGAGAAAAGGGAGTGTTCTGCATGTGGGAGGATACTACTGGAGGAGGAGATTATAACGTTTCATTACATTAAAAACCCAACATCAGAGTTAACAATTTGAATCTACAAAAAGTGCATGCTGAACATCTCCATTGTGGGGTAAGTTCCATATCATGTCCAGACAGAACCACAGTTCTTCTTCAAGTGCTGCTCAGCTGCATTCGGTATTACGGGTCTACGTGCAGCAGTACACAATTGGTTGGAAGCATTTTGCTCTAGACTGTCAGAGCAGAGTCGGTGGCCAGTGCTCCCTCTGGCCACTTCTGTGGCTTTATATACAGCCCCGACCCTGACACTCCACAGTTCCTTTTTCCACCCTCAGTGACAGTTTTGGAACAGCCCTGTCCTTGTGATCACAAGTGCCTGTCATTACTTCCTTGTATGAACCACCCATTTAAGCTAGAGGACCTCTTTGTGGATATCATTCCACCAAGAACAAGAGCTTCTACACCACGTATGAGTCCAGAGCTGGAACACTGCTCCCAATGGCTGCTAGAGATACCAGGCTTTAAACCATGCACTTCTTGTGGAAAGGCATTCCCATGGGATGATCCCCACGAGAAGTGCCTGCAGTGCCTGGGGGAGTCCACCAGGCTCCTGAGTGCTCTATCTGTCAGTCATTCAAGCCAAGGACTCTGAAAGACAGAGAGCAAAGGTGCCATGTGTTGGTCTTAGAGCAGGCATGGCAGCCTGTCCCCAAAGAATCGGGGTTGCCTTCGGCACCAAGGCCATCTCGGTGCCACTCCACTGACTTCAGTGCGGAAGCATTCTCACTAGTCCACCTTGCCCCGGCTGAACCACTCTCAGCACTGCAAAGGGGAAGCAGCACAGGTCCCAACCACCCCAGAGGCCTTTAAGGTGGCAAAAGCCCTGCTGCTTTTGCCTACACCTACACTGCTGAAGCCTCTTAAACAGAGAGGAAAGCCTGCTTTCCTCTCAGGGGAAATGGTTCCCTCAAGAGTGGCACTGCTATCTGATGCCTAGCATGGCACCGAGCTCCTCAGCGCCGAGGGAAGAAGCTTCCCTGAAGGCCTCAGGTGGTACTGCCCTAGGCAGGGCTTGGAAGTACAGTAGACAGCACTCAGCTTCCCTGGTGCCATAGCACCTCTGCTTCCCCAGTGCTGTCTACATGGCCCGGTGCCGGACCTCCGGTGCCTCAAGAAAGCTCCTGCACACTGAGCTTGGAAGAGATCACTCCTTCCAGGAAGATCCCTTACTGGTACCGTCCGCATGAACGGTCAGTGCTGAGAAAAGCGTGTCCCCAGCAAATCCACGGTGGTACTGAGGAGTATGTTTTTATGAACCCGGATAGGAAGCTAAACCCCAGGCCAGGATCCTATAGAGAGGACGTCACGGTCCGTTTCCATCTGCTGTGCAGGATTGGTGCCCACACAGTCCTAGAGGCTGAGCTGATCGGGGGGCCCAAGACCCACTATTCAATCAAGGTATCTCATCCCCTCTGGATGCAATAGCAGCACCCTTGTGTCCTAGTGTGCTTGGACTGGCCACATCCTGGTGGCAATACCCTGCCTCAATTTCCCCAGTATCAGATGTAGCAGCCCATAGGTATCAGGTCCCACCAGAGGACTCTTATCACACTGGCCTGAGCCCGCGAGTAGTTGAGGCCACCCTAGGGAGTGGGATAGACCCCTCTACAGCCCCTTTGCCAGAGTCTAGAGAGGCCAGACAACCGGAAGTCCTGGGTAGGAAGGTGTATTCAACCTCAGCCTTCCACTGTGTATAGAGAACCACCAAGCACTGGGAGTTAAGTATACCTCTGATATCTGGGACTCCCTTAAGAGATTTATGTGGTTTCTTCCCCAAGATCAGAGGGAGGATTTCGAGTCCCTCCTTGAAGGCTCCCTGGCGTCCCAAGATGCACTCCTAGTGGCTTGGGATGCCACGGACAACAGCTAGCAGAGGAGTCGCCATGGCTGTTGTTATGAGATGCATGGTGTGGCTTAATGAGATGGGTCTTCCTCAGTCCACTCAACAGGCCATTCTGGACCTTCCCTTTGATGAATGGTCCTTATTTGCAGAGAACTCAGACACTCTCTTAAGCAGTGCTAGGGACCCCAGGTTGGATCTCCAATCCCTGGACATGCTTCCTTCTCATACCCCAAGCCTCCTTCTTGGTCCTTGCCATTCTAGGGAGCAGGAGCTACCCTGAATGATTAGGCTTAAAAGTTGACCCTGTTGAGGACTCTGAGCCATCCAGTACACAGGGCTTCCCACCTTAGTCCTCTGGTCTGCCCACCTTCCACTTAGAGAACTGGACTCACTCCTTCTTTAGGCAGAGATTCCCCAATGTTTCATCAGGGGGACCTATAATTGGGGTAGCGACAGCCAAATGTTTTTCTCTGCCCTTCACACCCCCACCTTACACAGGTTACTTGACCAGGGACCCCTGTACCCCTTTAGGTCTGCCTGGGTTTTTTTTGTCAGTGGACTCTGCTGTTTTTCTTCTAGACATATGCAGGCGAATCGCCCCCTCCACTGTTTACTCTCTTTCTCCAAGGATACCCAGGGCCAGCCCTCCAATATCCTACTTCCACTCTTTCTAGCTTTTCACTTTGTTGCAATCACTGTGGTTCACTTGGTAAAGCTTACCAACTCTTAACCTTAGGGTAATGGGGTCAAGCCCTGAGTTGGATGCTTTGACTTTCTTTCAGGTCACAGTGCTTTGTAGCCTTGCTCAGCAGACCTAGTGGGGGTATAGTGATAACCCAGCCAAGCCATGGGTAAACTCTGTAGAGCCCAATTTCAAGGAAGATAAGACTTGTGGAGTCCTATAAGGGCCTAGGTAGGACCTGCACAATTCTTTCTTAGAGGTTCCCAGACTATAGCATGAAACTGTTTGTGGGCTAGCACGTCTTTGGATACCCTCACCTCCCGCTCATAGGTGTCCACTGCATGTGGGGCTACGGGGTGACTGCTGTGTTGCTCCTTGCGGGGTGGTACATGTACATTCCTCCACTTTTCTGCCCTCCTCCTATGTTCTCTTTCTCACTCCAGGCTAAAGAGAACCAGGGCCTGAGCTGGCCTCTGGTCATCAAACAACCAGGGCCATACCTCACTATACGTGGTGACCCTCTACACCCTCTGTTTCCGGCAAGTCTAAGTTGAGTACCTAGGGTTCTCCTCAACCTCAGCCCTGCCTCCCCTTTTTTTTGTATGGGCCTCAACCTCCACTCATCCAACAGCCCTGAAGAATGTTCATCCCTTGGGCCCCTAAACTTGAAGGATGCACCTGTGGCTTCCTAACTTCTAGCTCTACAGGACCCCCATTATAAGGGTTAGTGAAGGAAATGCCTTGACTGGTAGAGGTCACAAGTTCCTACCCCTTGATATTATGCAGGGTGAGTGCCCTTCAGTCCACTTGTCCTTTCTGAGCCTCCCTCTGCATGTTTTCTTGACAAAGAGAGGGTTGTTTCCTCACCTCCTCTTGTTGTAGGTCAGCTCAAAGGCAGTTGTTGTATCTCCCGCCTCCCCCCCTTCTTTCCTCAGGGTGGTGGGCTGGTTCAGCGAGTTTAAGAAGGTAGGCCTGGAGTTTAAACCTAGGATTAAATCTCTTTATGGCTCTCCGGGCTGTACCCTACCTTTACGTCCTAGCGGGACATTATAGTCCCACAGAGGTCTCTGAAGAGAGTTTGATCCCCTTTTTTTTCTCTTATCTGTCCTAGAGGCTGTCTTTCCCCCTAAAAAAGTGGATGTTGGGAGGTTAGCAGTAAGTGGTATAAGGTCTTTTGGGACACCTGTATTCTTAGGTGCATGAGCTAGGGTGCTTTGGCTATCTTTCTCCAGTCTCACGTCCTTTAATTAGTACATGTTCCTTATCCTTTGGGGGTGCCCATGGATCTTGGCTCCTTGCACACACAGACGCCTAGAGTGATTGGTTGCATACTTTGTGCCATGTTCTTCTCCTCTTAGAAGGTAGGAGAGTGGTTGCGTGTTCAGATTACCCTCAAACTTCTTACCATAGTTGTCCCTCCTCTTCGAGCCCTCGGCCCTGAGGAGTTAGAGTGGGTCCTCAGTTCCCAGAGTCATGCCATACTTCCTTTTAGTTTGGATGACCAGGAGGACTAGATTCCCTCTCCCTCCTGTGTTCCTCTCTCTGCGTGATAGGGTCACCTTTCCCCCCCTTTTTTTGGGTGGTGCTCTCGATCCTGGTACCTCAGCCTCTGCATACTCCAGTGCCATTAACCATTGCCTTCCCTAGGGGATCTGTAGGGAGGATCTCCCCAGAGACGTTAATGCCTTCCCGTTTCCTTTCCTTACCCCTAGAGGGCTCTGTCTAGGTTGTTTATCTACCTTGCAGGGAGTATCAGATTAGCACTCCCTAAAATTTTTCAGTCTGTTGTCTGCTCCTCCCCCCTCCCAAGCTCCAGGGGACTCTCTTATAACCCAACGGTGATCCTTTGGCCCTCAAGATTTACTGCACTTGGTTCCCTAGTGGAAGTACCCCCCTATCGTGTAGTCATATGGGAATACTTTGGAGAGAACCCTTTATACCCATCGTTGAGCTCTTCTCTGTTTTCCCAGGGCCAGTGAGGTAGTTTGTCTACTCACCCTTGACACTAAGCATATGTGTAAGCTATAGATGCTTAGAGATGGCCTGTCTTTGCCATCTCCTGATACCTGCAGGTGACTCACTGTGACCAGAATTTGATGTTTTCAGATCCAACGGGATTACGGATCAGTACATTTTGTTCTCTTTGATGGGCAGTTTTTCTCCCCTTCACTATATAGGTCTCAGCAGATCCCCCTAATTCTGATCCTATGGGACTCCCCACCCCTGGGTGGCTGGGAGGACTTGGCTGCACTGGGACCGGTAAGGGTCCTAACGCACAAGAAATACCCAGGGCAGCTCTCCTATCCTGTCTGCCCCAGAGGTGGTTCACTTCCCTAACCAGTTTCCTCCTGTCTAGTGCTCGTAGAGCTTATAAAAGAGCAATTCTTTTTGTCTAGGGACAGGGAGTCCCTAGCTGGTGACTGTCTTTTCTGGGGTTTGGGTCTGCTGGTCCTGTATCCCTCGCTTTGAGACCAACCCACATCAAGGTGATTAGCAGTTCTCTCTAGAGTTACTATTTCACCTCTTAGTGTAGACAACACACTTACCTCAGGTGGCTTCCTCCTGGAGCTTTGCCTAAGGGGATCGCCATGCTGAAGGTGGAGAGCTCCAACTCCACCCCCCGTCCACAGTATGGCTAGTAGTCATCTGATACTGAATGTATCCGAGCAGCACTCGAAGAACGGTGGGTTACTTACCAGTAACTTTCCTTCTTCTAGATGGGCTTCTCACATACATTAAGGGCCCCGCATTGTCTCAGCTGTCCAGAGTTGGCTACATAAGGGGACTGGGGAGGGTCAGGGTCAGGGCCATATAGCCATGGGAGTGGCCAGAGGGGGCATCGGTCGCCAACCCTGCTCTGACAGGCTAGGGCAAAATGCTTCCAACCAATCGCATGCTGTGGCATGCAGACATCTAATACTGAATGTATGCAAGCAGCCCATCTTGAAGAAGGATGGTTACTGGTAAGTAACCGACCATTCTCAGAATGTAAGAGCTTCAGATATGACTTCTGACTAGAGCAAGATGGGATGGGGGAGGGAAGGGAGGTGGAGGGTTGAGTTTGCTCCAGGACGTGGCTGCACAAGAATCAGACTCATAGAAGGTTAGTGTTGGAAGGGACCTGAGAAGTTCACCTAGCCCAACCCTTCTGCTCAAAGCTGGACCCACCCTGACTCAATAATCATCTCTGACAGGGCTTTGTAAAGCCAGGCGTTAAGAACATCTAAGCGTAAAGATTGCACTACCTCCCTGGGTAACCCATTCCAGTGCTTCACCACCCTCCTACTAGAAAAAGATTTTCCTAATGTTTGACCTAATATTCCCCCAGTGCAAGGTAAGACCATGGCTCCTAGTTCTGTCATCTGTTACCACTGAGAACAGCCTGACTACATCTTCCCTAGAACTCCCATTGAGATAGTTCAGGGCTGCTATCAAATGCCTTCTCACTCTTCTCTTCTTGAGACTAAACAAGCCTAATTCCCTCAGCCTCACCTCACAAGCCATGTGTTCCAGCCCTCTAGTCATTTTTGTCCCCCACCACTAGACTCTTTCCAGTTTGTCCACATCCTTTATGTAGTGGGACACCCAAAACTGCACACAGTACTCCAAGTGGGGCCTCACCATTGTCAACTAGAGTGACTAATCACTCCCCTGGATCTGCTGGTGGTGCTCCTAATAAGGTATCTCAATGTGCTGTTATGTTCTTTGCAGGAGGGTCACATTGTTGATTCATATGCAGCTTCTTGTCCACTGTAACCTCCAGGTCCTTTTCTGCAGAACTGCTGTGTGACCAGTTGGTCCCCAGTTTGTTCCAGTACATGGGATTATTAAGTTATTAATTTATTAAGTTAGCTGATTCTTATCACAGGCTGACCAATCTGCCTTCAGCTAGGCTCCCTCCCCTCCCCCCCTCCCCCAGACCAGTCCTTCCGTTGCTTGGTGATGTTTGCAGGTGGAAGACAGAGAGAGAGAGAGACTGAAAAATGTCTCTCCTTTTAAACATGGTCCTTTGGCCCCAGCTGCAGCTGTGTGTCCCCACCCCCCAACACCCTTTCAGGATCAGATGCCAAATGTATAGCTTTCTCCATTTGAGTCAGTGAGTGTTCCCTTATTGATGCTTAGCTTAGTCCATTGTTCCTGGAAGAGCTGGTTTGTTTTGTGAAGTTTGTTTTGTGGCATTAGTGAGGTATGAACTACCCCCTAGCAGTGTTTTGCCTTGATCTGTCTCAAGCCATAAGAGACATTGTTGGGAATGTTACATAGCAAAGCCTAATAACCATACATGTGATACTGCAACAAACATACATATGATTTTAACAGTAGTGTTCAGTTTGCTGTGCACATTCCAAAAACATCTTGCATGACACACTTTCAAATCACCATGAGGGTCGCATGAGGACTAGAACGTTCGTCCAAGGGCCGCACCACTGAAACTTTTTCATACAACAATATTGCAAACATTGGTGACAATAGTGTTGTTGCGGGCCGCAGGAAATAGCTTTAAGGGGGCGCTTGTTTGAGGCCCCTGCTTTAAACAATACACAATTGCACTCTCAGGCTGAAAGATATACTGTCACACCATAAGGGTGTACGTGGGGTGCAGTGTGTCAAACCCCCTCATGTGAGATTCAAACTTTTCTTTGTTTCATCCCACCATTCAAGTACTTCAGCTTCTCATGCTACACTCACTAATATAAGGGTAAAAATAAATGGCTCAGTGTCCAGTTGGCAGTCTGTAAGCTGGAGTGCCCCTGGGTTGGTCCTGGGGCTGATTTTGTTCAGCATCTTCATTAGTGATCTGGATGATGGGACAGATTGGGTGCTCATTAAGTTTGTGGATGGCACGAGGCTGGGGGAATGGTAGATATTCTGGAACGTAGGATAGGATTCACAGAGACCTAGACAGATTGGAGCATTGGGCCAAACAAAATCTGATGAGGTTCCACAAGGACAAGTGCAAAGTCCTGCACTTAGGACAGAAAAATCCCATGTACTGCTACATGCTAGGGACCAAGCGGCTAAGTAGCAGCTTTGTAGAAAAGGACCTAAGGGTTATGGTTGACAGGAAGCTGTATATGACAAACAGATTTATTTTTCACATGAGCTTTCGTGGGAGAAAATCCCACTTCGTCAGATGCTTCAAAGAGAAGTTCACCCATCTTCGAAGCATCTGACAAAGTGGGATTTTCTCCCATGAAAGCTCATGTGAAAAATACATCTGTTAGTCTTTAAGTGCCACATGACTCCTTGGTGGTTTTTTGTTTTGTTTTGTTTTGTTTTTTTGTTTGTTTGGTTTTTTTTGTTTTGTTTTGGGTTTTGTTTTGTTTTGTTTTGTTTTGTTTTTTGGTTTTTTTTGCTGGACTAGACTAACATGGCTATCTCTTTGGAAACTGACAAGCTGGATATGAGTCATCAATGTACCCCTGTTGCCAAAAAGGCCAACGGTATATTGGGTTGCATCAGCAGGAGCATTGTCAGCAGTTCGAGAGATGTAATAATTCCCCTCTATCCAGCACTGGTGAGGCTGCATTTGGAACAAAGTATCTAGTTTTGGGCTCCCACTGCAGAAAGGATGTTGACAAATTAGAAAGAGTCCAGAGGGCAACAAAAATGATTAGGGACTGGGGCACATGATATATTAGGAGAGACTGAAAGAACTAGGCTTCTTTAGTCTGCAGAAGAGAAGGCTGGGGGGTGGGGGTTGATAGCAACCTTCAACTACTTGAAAGGGTGCTCCAAAGATGAGGCAGCTAGTCTATTCTCAGTAGTGACAGAGGACAGAACAAGGAGCAATGGTTTCAAGCTGCAGCTGGGGAGATCTAGGTCAGATATTAGGCAAAACTTTATCACTAGTAGGAGGGTGAAGCACTGGAATGGGTTGCCGAGGAAGGTGGTTGACTCTTCTTCTTTGGAAACTTAAGATCTGGTTGGACAAAACCCTGGCCGGGATAATTAAGTGAGAGTAGTCCTGCTTTTAGCAGAGGGTTACTAGATGACCTTATGAGGTCCCTTCTAGTCCTAATATTCTGTGATAACATAGGTATGCACATGTGGCTCTCTCATTGCATTGGGTAGATTTACTGAATGGACACAACGCTGCAGCTTCTGATTTCACTCAGGGTCTGTGTACACTTGGAAGTTATCATATATTAAAGTAGGGTGTGAATTTAAAGTCCGATAGCTGTTTCTGAATTCTTCATATGTGGACATTATTATTCTACAAGAAAAGTGCTTAACTCATTTGCAGACAGTAAAAGCATCCACACATGAAGTTAATAAAACTGTAATTTTATGTTTAGAAAAGCCATCTTACACTGATGTAAAACTGGAACAACCACTTCTTTGACTTCAGTGGCGTTGCTTTAGATTTACAGTGGTATAACTGAGATTAGATATTGTCCCAGTGTTGCCTGAGGACTCCTTCTCTCTGGTATATAGCCTAACTCCAGCCAGTGGTCCTAAACCAGAAATTGCTACAAGTGTGCTGAAATTTTTAATAATCTTCTCATTTTCAGACCTTTCCTTATCTCAAAAATGCATTGCTGGAACTCTTTTTTGCATTGTGATTCTGCTGTTTTTCCTGGCAATTGTCTGGAGTAAGTATTTGTTTTTCTTTTTCTTTTTTACGATTTGATGTACATTTCATCTCACTGCCATGCTCCTGGACTGCAGTGGTCAAATGCAATAATTATATGCAACAGTAGTGGAAATGCTGGGGCCTAAAGCTGGAACTTCCATTGATTGAGGCAACATTACATGTTTCTATGTTAGTCATATTTATAGCAGTGTAATGGTACTATTGAAGTGGAATGACTTCCATATAGAATCTTAAAAAGGAATGAAGACTACTGTTCCAAAACTGTGTAATCTCTCTCCACAAAGAAATAATAATCCAGAAGTAAAACTGCCTTTTAATTCTTAACTCAACCTTTTATGTCAGGGCTGTAACTAAGGGTTTAGGCACCCGGGGCAAGCAGCCCCAAAGGCACCACCCCCATCTGAGCCCCATTCGGGGGCCCATCCATCCAGCAGAGAGAGAGAGAGAGAGAGTGTGTGTGTGTGTGTGTGTGTGTGTGTGTGTGTGTGTGTGTGTGTGTGTGTGTGAGAGAGAGACCCTTCCCTGCGGGCAGCCAGAGCCAGTTGGGGGGGGGTGGGTTTCCTTCCTTGCCATGGCCAAGTGCAGCCCTTGGCGGAGCTGAGCGGGGCAGCACCAAAAGCACCGCCTGCCTGCCTCTACCAGCTGTGAGCTGGGCGGCAGGGAAACACCCCCTGCCTGGCTCTAGCAGCCGTGAGCCGGATGGCAGGGAAACACCCCACCCAGCTATAGTGGTGCCGGAAGCGCTGGCGCCTAATTTCAGAAGGCGCGGGGGACTGATCTGGCTCCCTGCTGCCCCTCTGTCTGCAAATTGGTCGCAGTGAGCCCCATGCAGTGCCGAATTTTAGGTGGTGCAGGGAGACAAGCCCCAGATGGAGCTGGAAGGCTCAGCAATTTTAGATGGCGCAGGGGATGGATCCGGCTACTTAACAGTGGCTGGGGACAAATCCAGCTCCTTGGGGGCAACAAGGAGTTGGATTTGTCCCCAGCCACTGTGGGGAGCTGGATCCATCCCCTGCACCCTCTAAAATTCTGCTCTTGGAGTTTTGCCCAGCTCTCCTGGGACTAGTTCCAGCTCTGTTTTATGTCTCTTTCCCACAAACATCCTTTGGGGTAACTTGCTATTTTTTGGAGTGTTATTTTTTAGTGTCTCTCTTTAAACATTCTTTAAGGGTGAAAAGCAGACCTAGGTACCTGTTAGAGAAAAGTCAGAAATTTTCTGGAAAAAAACCTTTCATTTGTGGACATAAATTTTTCAAAATCAAATTTTTTTTTTAAGCCAGCTCTAGTCCTCTCTGGAGACCAGAAAGAATCCCATTTTCCTACCCCACACCAATCTGCCACTGGATTCATATAAGTTCAAACCTAGCATAACTGGTTGACTCCTTGGAACCCTTTCTGTAGTGCCTGCATGGCAAGTTCCAGCATCTCTGCTCTGATATGCCTTTCCTCTCGCCACTGTTCCTTTAAGACTCTAAACCAGGGGTCTGCAACAAGGGCACTGCTGGATAGAAAAATGATCTGAGGCTGTGCCCCCTAGCCCACCCCCTGCTAGGCCCTGCCCCCAGTGTGCCCCCGGCCCCTCCCCCAGACATAAGTCCCAGGGCCTGTCTGCACTAGGCAGCCCTTCCATGTATCTAAAGGCATCACCCTGCACTGGAAGTGTTTATATACCTGAAACAATTTACTGTTTGTGACATTCCCCTCCCACTATCTGGGCTGGTGTACTGCTCTGCCCCCTCAGTTGCTCACTCCTTGACCCTGTCTCTTCACTAGATGGAACCCTCCCACCCCTGGGTCTGTCCACACCAGCCTCTGCCCCACTTTGCCAAGTGATCACTCACTGCTGAGTCAGTCCACTCCAGCCTCTCACGTGCAGTCGGTCCCAAGCAGTGGGTATATGCCCTCTGACTACTTGAGAGGTGGTCCCCAAGCACCCCTGGCCCCAGATACCACCATGGGAGCCACTGCCTACGGAGCTTGGGACCCACTCCCAATCAGTTTACAGTCAAGTCCATCCATTTAACAAAGAAGTGGATTGTGCCCAGCCTTCTTCACTCACACCCTCTAAAGACCACACAGCCTTAGATAAAACAACTACTAGTTTATTTATCAGATTATAATCCTATGTGGTTACGTTTACATGTAAAATCTTATTTCGAACTAGGCAAAGCCTAGTGTAGATAGGGTTCAGATTAAGACTCCTTAATTCAAACTAATCTGCTAGTGTAGACATAGCCAGTGAGAACATGACCAGTTATGACAGAATCACAATATAAATGAGTAAGGAGAGACCACGAGGAAGTAAAAGGTGAAACACGCATACTAAACTAATATCTCTACCTAACCTGACCTCATTGTCCAAGTTTATGTTCACGGTGTTTGACTGTCAGATGTTTGTATAGCTGGTCTCTGCCTGAGACCAGGTGGGGCCTCAGTCTTGCTTTCCGTTGTTTCAGGATGGAGATTCCCAGGCAAAAAGCCCCAAATCCTTCCAAGTGTCTCCCTTTTTTCTCATTCCCCTCACCCCTCTCCTTTTGGGCCAAGCTTTTGTCTGGTCTGAGCCACCCCAATTAGTATACTTTGTTGCCTTCTCCAGGTACTTACCCTCACAGATTTAGTTGTTTATGTGTTGTTGGAAGAAAGTTCTGTCTGTCTCCAACTCCCCTGAGTCATGCTACACATCTGTACACATGCATGAGGCTGCAGGAAACATATCATAGTAATCATGTGTTATCAACTTTGCCCATCAACTCAGGGTCTGCTCATTTATTAGGGTTACTTCCTCGGGGGGGCGGGGTTTGCTATTCTATTAGTGTACTGCTTGTGTCACTTGTGTGGAGCTTACTTCTTCCTTCTGCAAATCCCTCCCAATGGAGCCACCCTTGCAGGACCTAAGTTTTCCAAAACTGGGTTTCTAAGTGCGACTGAGCGGACCAAGTCTATCAGCACTCTCAGTTGACCCCTTATATGTCCTTGAACTCAGGAGGCTGGGTTACACAGCACTGGACTGCTGCTACCCTTATGTGCCCCTAGACCGCACTGCACTAGACTGGAGTATGCATCTGAGCAGGCTGGGTTAAAACAGCACTTTCAGCTGCCACCCTTATATGCCACAGGTTCAGCATGCTGGTAACCCCATAATGAGCAAACCTGACAAGGAATTGGGCATCACAGGGATCTTTGGCTAGGTAAAGGAGTGTTGCTGCAGAGCGATATAGGGAAGCCAAGAACATAGAGGAAGTCTGGCAACCAGCTTGATTAGAAAAGTTACTTTATTGCCAGGTACATTAAACTTATGAATAATTACAAAAGAAAAGAAAAATGCCCAGACAGTTACAATATTGATAACTGTACAAAAAGAGGAAAATGATCAGTTACAATATTACCTAGTTTCAGTTACAGTATTTAGGAAAGTTAGCCCAAGTGGATTACAAAAGGTCAGGTTTAGAGAGTTGTAGTTGGACTAGTGAAAAACAAAGAGAGAACCAAGGAGGAGAATGTCTCACCACTCAGTGCAGCTCAAAGGTACCCAGGAACCAGGCTGTTCAGCTTAGAGTCTGGAGTGCTGGAGACAGGCAGAACCTCCACCACAATCAGCAAGGAGAAAGTGAAGTCCTGGTGGAACTGAGGCAGCTTGTAGGTCCAGGCAACAGATGAGGCATCAGAACAGATTCAGAACTAACTCTCTAACTAACTTTCATGTGGAACTTGGGTAGGGGTTTTTGTAGGGAAAAAACAATGGTTTAAGGCAGAACACTGGGGTTGTTTTGGGGTAAATAATGACTTAAGGGAGTATACCAGAGGTGTTTTGTTTAGGTGGACAATAGGAGCTGATCATTCCTGGTAATGGGTGGTATTCCTCTCGAGGGAGCGTAGAATGCAATCAGGCAGATTCACTATGTTGGATATCAGTTGAAGATCTATTGACTAGAATTGGTCTGATAACTGCTGAGCTGGGTATGTGCAGACATGAGTTCCTTTGTCTCAGGAGCAGAGATCCCCCATCATGCAGTGCTTTTCTGCTTTGCCAATCCCAGAGTTCAGTGCGACTCCTGCCTTGGAGCTTGGTTCTCCATTCAGTCTGCTAATTCTGGTTCCATCCTTGATGCAAATGAAGTTTCTGCTGTCCATTCAATGTGCTAATGGTTCACAGCTTCCATGTAGATGAGGCTAGAGGAGTTGGCCTAATTCCAGCACCCTTGTTCAAAGGGGTGTTTGGTCTGTCTCCCACTGCCTTTCATTGTTTCTGGTTTCTGGTTCAAGCAGAGGCTGAAGGTGTTGGGGGGTGGGGGGGCACTACCAAATAACACATGTAGAATAGGCTATGAGCATCCATAAAGAAACCTTGCATGATGTAACTGGCATAAAAACATGCTATTGCAGTGCATAGGTGAACAGAAAAATCATATAGATCATAACCCAGGGTGTACAGATGTGCATCTTTTGACACACTGCCAGCCCCAGATGCCACACTGGGAACTTCTGTCTTGCAAGAATCATGGTGCTCTCACTATTGCTGCAAGCTCATTTACTCTGAGTTTATGAAGAAACTGAATGGTAATAATCTTTTACTCTTGCACACTCTCTAAAGTCCACACAGCTCTGTCATATGATGCACACTGGGGTATGATCTGTGTATCTTTGCTGTTCAGTCCCGCCATGTAATTATGTGGTTTGATGTAAAATGAGCCATGCAAGGTTCCTTTCTAAATGCTCATACTTATTCTTTGCATTATTATGGTATCATGTTTCCTGCAGCATCCCATGTATGTTTCTGTAGATCAATAGATCTGAAAAATCCCAGTTATTTCATATGGCTCAGGGTGGAGCCTCTCTCTCACATCATGGAAGCTGATGAGTTTGGACACATGTCAAAGATAATGTAAATACCAAAAAGAATCACCTAGTAATGAGGAGTGTGGGAAAAGAATCTGAGTCACACCTGCATAGGGGGAAGATGGAAGGGAGAGCAGGGATTTCTCTAACACCCCCTCTAAACCAATGTTCCCTCTAAGCTGATGATGCAGCTGAGCAAGTTGTGGTATTTACTGAGCAACAATTTATGAGGCCTGGGCAACAGTTTTTTGGTGCTGAAAGTATCAGCATGCCTAAGTATCTTACTTCAAAAGTAATTCATAGATGTCTTTTCATTCAAACTTCAATAAAAAGGTTAAACTGATGTACTGTACTTTTATTAATTTACTAAACAAATGTGAGATAATGAAACTTGCTGCCTGTCTAGCCTCTACCATCATCTACACTGCTCAGTTTTTCTTGCCTGTCTTTGTCAGATTTCCAGAATACATATATAGACAAAGTGGGATTTTCTCCCACAAAAGCTCATGCAAAAAATAAATCTCTTAGTCTTTAAGTGCCGCAAGACTCCTTGCTTTTTGTGCTTTACTAGACTAACACGGCTGCCCCTTTGAAATTTAAGTCCCTGTTATGCTGCCCAACTGGGGTAAAAGGGATTCAAAGTGGATCAGGCCCTAAATGTCCAAAACGTAGATTGAAATTAAGTAGGTAGCTTCAGATCTGATCATGAGACTGACATGTTATGGGGATCGTATTTACTATCTAGCTATCAACCTTGAAAATACACCTATTCTGCCCTTAGTAAACATATTCAATTACCATGCATTGCAAATCACAATCGCAAGGTAGCAACCACTTCCCAGATTCCCTCGGGGCAACACCTTAAGTAAAGTTAGCTGAGAAATTCAAAACTTTTAAAGGTGGCAAGGGCAGAAAACATGTTTCAAGACAGTTTCTCACAGCATCACATCTCTGTAACCAGGGCCACCTTTTGTGCCTAAAGAATATGCATCAAATAGAGCTGGGTTAGAGTCTGTTACATTATCATGCCCAATCATACCTCTCAAAAGCTAAATATGGGACAACAATCCCCTAAGTGAATGGCAAAAAATTGATCAGGCATACAGGAAACTTTAAACACTGAGTATCCTTCTTTAATAAAAAGTGACTCTAACATCTCAGTTTTGGCGTTTATGGGGTTTTTTTTAATCCAAATCATTTTCAACAATAAAAGGGAGGCTATAATTAGTATGCCTGGAGTGTAAATACTCTCAGAACTAAAATAAGCAAAATGAGGTACAATTGAGATTTGTGTGTCTGGTAGTGGAATATAATAAAGGTTGTTTAATAATTTTTAATTTTTGACAGTTAAAGCAAACCTTATCAAAGCTGCAAGAAGCAAGAGCATAAATGGATTTGTGAAAGAAAATGATTATTTTTCTAACACATTTTTGGGGAAATAGAAATACAAAGTCTCTTTTTAAAAAATTATTGCACCACTGGCAATATTTTTTTCCTTTTGCCTTAAATGACTTTTTATCCTTTCAGTTTTTCATTTAATTTTCCTAATCATTAGGATTTGTTTCCTTCCATCACAGGAGTCTATACAAACTTACATTGTAAAGCCCTACCTTGACAAACTGATTGCATTAGAATCTCTCACAGAAAAGAAAATAAATCTGAAATTAACCCAACTTGTTTTTGCTTATTTTAAAGGATCGCTTTTCTTTCAGGAGCCTTTTAGCAAGTGAAAAGCAAAGCATTCACCCTTGATAGAGATGCTAAATGGCTCGATACAATTTTGCTTGGGTCTTTCAAGTCCCAAGTCCTCCTCCAGCTCCAGCCTGGCTCCTTTGCCTGCAGCCCAGCTCCCATCCCCTGCCCCCACAGAGAGCCCTGCGTCCCTGTGGCCACTACATGGCTGCCTCTGGGAGGCCCACAATTTAGCCCTGCCATCTCTCAGGGTCCCCCCTCTTGCCCAGGCTCAAGGCTGCTCACCTGCTGGGGCCCACACAGGCCCCAAAGATGCCACCATCTCTGCACAAGCAGCCTGGTGCAGAGGAGAGGGAGAGATTTAAATTTCCCTCCCCCTCTGCTCCTTCCCTGGCTATGTGCAGCAGGGTGGAGGGCCGTCAGCATAGACCACATTAGTAGATGAGCAGGTAAATGAGCCTTTGATGGAGTAGCAGGCTTGATTAGGACCTATGATGGTGTCTGTTGTGCCAATATGTGGGCAGACTTGGCAGCGTGGTTTTTTGCAGGGCTGTGTGCCTGCTTCAATGTTCCTGTTGTTAGATCTGTAGTTGCTGGAGAGTATCTGATCTACTAATGTAGTCTATGCCATCATGTGCACGAAATGCCCCAACACCTTATATATTGGACAAACAGGACGATCGCTCCGTAAGAGACTGAATGAGCACAGAGCTGATATCAGAAATCAAAGAACAAAGAAACCAGTTGCTGAGCACTTCCATCTTCCTAATCACTCGATGATGGATTTGTTAACGACTGTCGTTAGAGATGTACCTGGGACATCAAGACTTCAAAGAGAAACAGCTGAACTCGAATTAATATGCAAGCTAAATTCTGTGAAAGCAGGACTTAATCGAGACTATGGGTTCTTTTCCCATTACAAAGGGTCATTTGACTTCAGGCTTCCCATGGTTTAAGCCTGTAAACTGCTCTGATTTGCTGTTACTTTATGACCTGATCCTATGTTTTACATCCCCTTGCATTTAGTTTCATTCCTTTCTGTAAGTTCACCCATCTTCGAAGCATCTGAGGAAGCAAGATCTTCTCCCACGAAAGCTCATGCAAAAAATAAATCTGTTAGTCTTAAAGTGCCATACAACTCCTTGTTGTTTTTTTACTGGACTAGACTAACACGGCTATCCCTTTTGAAAGTGGGAATTCAAACATCAAGAGAGTAGTTTAAGAACACTACTCCATTTCCTCCCATCACCCCTCCACCCCCTGCTTAATTACAAATGGTGGGTTACCGATGTAACTGCCCTTCTTCGAGATGGGCTGCTCACATACATTCAGTTACGTGTGTACATGTGCCACAGTGCACAGTAGCTCAGAAAGTCTTTAGTCTTAGCCTGTGAGGTCAGGGCACACGACCAATGCCCCCTCTATGCTGCAAATGCAGCTATATAGGTGACCATGACCCTGACACTCCCAGTCTCTTCGCCAACTCTAGCTGGACAACAAATTTTTTTGAAAGTATTGCTTCCTCAGAATTTTTTTTGATTATGTTAGACCACTTGAAGCTGAACACAAATATAATTTCAGACTACTTGTATCACATAGGAATTTGGAGAGACAAGAAATTGACTTTTATTGAATGTAATGCATTTAATCGTATAATGGTGCTGACACTTTGCAATAGTTCAACTGAGCTAAAAATGTTTTGCTGATGATTTTCATTTGTACTCAGTGTCTAAGGCTTCTCGTTTGTGTCCAACAATAATCAACCAGCATTGATGGTTTCCAGTTGCCCTGATACCATTTTTTCCATGATCGCAATGTCTTGGTGAAACCTTTCACCATGCTCGTCACTGACTGCACCAAGATTTGCAGGGAAGAAGTCTAAATGTGAATGCAGAAAATGAATCTTTAGTGACATGTTGCACTTCATGGTTTTGTATGCTTGAAGCATCTTGTCAACCAGCTGCACGTGTTCTGGTGCTCTGTAGCTGCCAAGAAAATTTTCGACGACATCCTTGAATGCCTTCTATGCGATTTTCTCCAGCCATATTAGAAGTTCTTTGAACAGCCTGTCATTGATGACCAGTTTGATTTGTGGACCAACAAAAATTCCTTCCTTAATCTTGGCATCAATTATTCTGGGAAACATCTGTCTCAAATATTGAAATCCTTCACCTTCCTTGTTCATTGCTTTCACAAAATTTTTCATCAGTCCAAGTTTTATGTAAAGAAGACGCAAAAATATCTTTGTCGGGTCTGCAAGCGGTTTATGTGCCACACTTTTCTGCCCTGGAACCAACTGCTTACAGAGTGGCCAGTCATTTTTAATGTAATGAGACTCTTTAGCATGGCTGTCCCATTCGCAAATGAAACAACAGTACTTGGTGTATTCGAGCTGCATTCCTAGTAGTAGCGCAACTACTTTCAGATCACCACAGATGTTCCAGTTGTAGTTGCTGTACTGTATGTGTTTCAACAAAAATTCCATATTTCTGTAGGTTGGTTTCATGTGTACTGCATCACCGATTGGTATTGAAGGGTGGACATTGCCGTTGTGTAACAACACAGCTTGCAGGCTTAACACTGATGAATCAATAAAGAAACGCCATTGTTGTGGGTCTTGCTGGCAACCCAAAGCAGTGAACAGCCCATCAATGTCAGTGGAGAAACACAGATTATCAACCTGACCAAAGATTTGTGTCAAATCTTCTTGGCAACTACAAAAGGTAGAAATTTCCATGCCTGGTGACAGCAGACCCCATCCTTGCAGTCTTGAACCCAGTAATTCTGCTTTTGCCTTTAAAAAAAACCCAAGTCCCTGACCAGGTCATTTACCTCAGATTGAGTTATCAGATGAGGCTCACTCAACGTAAATGGTTCAAAATCTGGATCAGTGTCATTTTCCATTCCTGGCTTGTGCATCATGGCATCTTCATCTGCCTCCTCTAGGCTCCACGTCTCTGGTGGCTTTGGTACTAGAAGACTATCATCATACGGCACAGATCTCATGGCTGAAGGAAATTGGGGTATTCAATGGGTTTCTTGTTTTTAGCATAGAACCCAGACATATTGGTCAGACAGAAGTAACAGTCTGTCACATGATCCTTCTGCTCTTGCCATATTGTCGGGATAGCAAATGGCATTGACTTCCGAGTACCTCTGAGCCAAGTTGCACAACAAATGTGAGAAGCCCAAGTTTTGTCCTGATCACCAATTTTAAAGCCAAAGTAGAGCTCATACGCTTTCTTAATATGTGCAGTCATGCTCCATCTTTGAGGTTTAAGCATATATTCGCCACAAACATAACAGAACGTTTCGCAGCTGTTGCGACATTGGCGAGACATTTTGCTATCACGAATCCTCCTGAAAATACAATTGCTTTATTATTGTGAGTACACACAATATGCTATGTGCATGGAGCATGCACATCAACATGAATGCAAAATGATATAAATGCAATGCATAGAACGGTGTGTGCAAAATGCTTTTATAGCCTTTCTAAAACCTGTCGTTCCAGCATCCGCCTTGCCTAAGCCTTAGCATTCCCATTGCATGTTGTGTGGCCTGCACTAGGTGGAATGTCACTGCATGCCCAGGCATGCTTGGACACAAGATAGAAAACTTTTCAGCTTACATTGTGGGCAACATTTTAATAGACTTAAATTATGAATTGAAATAACAAATATAGGTGATTTCAAAAAAACGGTACGTGACAGGGAAATTTCATGGTGATTTTCGTAATCAGCAGCCCAGAATCCATAAGACACACCCAAAAGTATTCAGGAAGCAAAATCTTTGTTGTCCAGTGTTAGCGGAGACGGTAGGAGGGATCTGAATGTATGTGAGCAGCCCATCTCAAAGAAGAACGGTTACATTGGTAACCCACTGTTCTTCTTCTTCGAGCCACTCATATAATTTAGTGACAGGTGACTGCTAGCCATACCCAAGGATGGTGGGAGGAGTTACAGATTACCCACATTGATTATGGCTCTGCCCAACACGGCATCTTCTCTTGCCTGTTGAACGATAACATAGTGCATTGTGAAGGTATGCACCGACGACCACGTGCCTGCCCTGCAGATCTCCTGGATTGGGACCTCGGTGAGGAAAGCCATTGACAAAGCCTGAGCCCTGGTTGAATGAGCCTGGGAGGGGCATATTCAACCTTCTGTAGCAGTCTTTGATGCAGTTTACTATCCATTTGGAAATGCTCTGTGACAACACTGGAAGTCCTCTTTTACATTCCATGACTGCCACAAACAATTGGGACATCCTGCGGAATGGGCATGTGTGTTCAATATACATTAGGAGCACCCTTTTTACATCCAGGGTGTGCCACTTTCTCTGGTTCTCATTAATCTGAGGCTCTGGAAAGAATACTGACAAACAAATGTCCTGATTAAGGTGAAATGGAGAGACCACATTAGGAAAGAAGAATGGGTACGGGTGGAGCACCACCTTATCAGGGAAGAACCTCGTATACAGAGATTCTGAGAAAAGGACCTTCAGTTCAGGAAGTAATTGCTACCAGAAAGGCCACTTTCCAGGCAAGGACCAGCAAAGTGCATGAGTCCAAGGGTTCATAAGGCAGCTCCATTATTCCTGAGAGCACCACGTTAAGGTCCCATTGTGGGATAGGTTCATGCAGTTGTGGGAAGACTCTTTCGAACCCCTTCAAGAATCTGGTTAAGGTGGCGTGGGAGAAAACAGGAACACCATCTACCTTTTCATGGAATACCGAAATTGTTGCTAGATGGACTCTCAGTGAAGAAAGGGAGAGGCCTTTGTCTCTGAGGTCTAGCAGGTAATCAAGGATTAAATGTATAGGGGCTGATATGGGTATGGCCCCTTTACTTAGTGCCCAGCGGGAAAAATGTTTCCATTTGGCTGTATAGGTGGCTCTAGTGGAAGGCCTTCTGCTACCAATTAATACCCTCCTGACCCTGTCTGAGCAGAGTCTTTCCTGTTCACTTAGCCAAGGAGTCTCCAGGCTGTCAGGTGCAGGAGACCAGGGTTCGAATGTCACTGGTGCCCCAAATTTTGTGTCAGGAGGTCCTCCCACAGGGGGAGGCAGAGTGGAACATCTATGGACAGATCCTGTGGGAGCGAGTACCAGTGTTGTCTGGGGAAATCCGGAGCTATTAGTATCATGTTTGCTCTGTCCATCTTGGCCTTCAGGGGGACCCTGTATATCAACGGAATTTGTGGGAAGGCATACAGTAGGGGCCCTGACCAACTGAGGAGGAAGGCATCTGTAAGTGAACCCTCCTCCCAACCCTGGAAGGAGCAGAAACAACAACATTTGCAATTCTTTCATGTTGTGAATAGGTCCACTTGGAGTACTCCCCACTTGTTGTTTAGGTGGGATACCACTGTGTTGTGAAGGGACCATTCATGGTGGGCTAGGGGGGTTCTGCTGAGTGAATGGGCAGGTGAGCTGCCACCGGAGTGAAATTGTGCCTCAGGGCTAGCTCCCAGAGTCTGACTGCCTCCCTGAAAAGAGCTGGGGAGCAGACACCCCCTGCCAGTTCATGTAGAACATGGCCGTGGTGTTGCCTGTCAGGGCCTGGAACGATTTGTCTTTTATCTTGTCCAGAAAGGTCTTGCAAGCCAATCTGATGGCCCACAATTTCTTCATGTTTTTGTGAAGGAGACTGTTGGAGACCAAAGTCCTTGGGTGGAATAGTTCCCCTGAATAGTGTCCCCAGGATGTTTCGGTGAAAAACAGAACCTTGCACAGAAGGTGTCTCTGTGGGTGGAACACTGTGTTCAGCCAGATCTGAAACTCTCATTCTCAGGTGAACCATGTGACCTGGGCCTCCTGGGATAACCTTCTGAAGGGGCCTAAATCAGGGCAAGCTGCAAAACCAGGGGCCAAACCCCCAAACCACTGATGGGTGGTACTTAAACCAGTCTCCCAGTCAGCAACAAAACATGCTTTTGATTCCCCACTCTGGTCATCATCAAGCATAGTAAAATAGCAGCCCCCTTACTTACTTACTTACATCAGTTCCTATGGTCCCCTCTAGTCACGGGGTCTCTTAAAGAAATAGGTTCTCCTGACCCCAGAGGGCCAGCCACATCATCCAGAACAATATAGGCTTGGATCTTACCCAAAATACCATGCTGCCAGCCAATCCTTTAGTAACTACAACTAAAGGTTTAATATAAAAGGAAAACCAACAAAATATGAGAGATGTTAAAGGATCAAAGTGAATCATATACATACAAATGATTTAGAGTCCATATAAGATAAATCATTGTTCCACAGCTTCAGTTGTTAGAAATCCAGTTTTAAGGAATAGAGACCAAATAATCCAAATGTAGAGTCTGTTCTAATTCTCCCCATGAGAATTAGCAGGGAGTTTCCAGGCCAGTGCTGGCTGGGATCTCAATCCTGTGGCCCAAACTTTCCCTGAGAAGCTTGGACAGTTGTGAGGTAATGGGATTATGTTCCTTACTCTCTTTTATAGTTGGTGGGCATTCGCATGTCATTTCTTCATGCCGGCTTTGATGACAGCTCTCAGGTACTTAAGCAGAGAATAGTCATGTATATTGTCATTTGAAGTAAAACCTTCACCTTCTGGCCGCCACAGGTAATTGGCTACATTAGCACCATCAGCGGACAGTTTACATTGGTACATCAAAATTTCATCTAGATGTTAATGTTTCCTTTCAACCCCTTCCAACATAACAATAGTGACAGACAGGGAAGCAGTTCATTTACCTTGTTATCTTCTAAAAGGATATATATAAATTTCATTAAGAAACCACTATTGATACACATGCATATCAAAGCCCTAGCCTAATTGGAACACTGCCATAGTATTTTCCTATAATACATCTTTAAAGGTTAGATTTGGGTCATATATTTTACAAAAATGGCTTGGCCTTCTCAGGCCTAGCATGACAGGCACTCCTGATCATGGAGGTGGAGGCTGCCATGTGTCCGAGGAGCTATAAGCAGTGTTGGGTCATGGTTACCTAAGAGTCCCGCAGCTCTGCAATGATGGTACAGATGGACTGAAATCTTGAAGGGGACAGGAAGGCCGTCCCTTTTTGGGAGTCTTAGGAGAGCTCCTATGAACTCTATGTTTTGGGATGGCAGAGTTTTGACTTCTCAATTTATGCAGAGCCCCAGGTACTTGCACAGCTGGCTTACTACTTTGTTGCTATGTTTGACCTGAGCTCTCAATCCCCCCTTTATTAACCAATCATCTAGGCAGAGGTAAATCTTGATACCCTGATGGCGTAGGTAGGCAGTGACTGCCACCATGCACTTTGTGAACACCTTTGAGGCCAAGAAGACCCCGAAGGGGAGTGATGTGAACTGAAAATGTCTTCCTCCCACCATGAATCTTAGAAATCTTCTGTAGCAGGGTATAAATCGGGTCGTCTATTTGGTGGGCCATTCGTGCCACTTGACGGCGACAGCCAGAAGTTGCGGCCGCAGGGCACGCGCAGTACAATAAGTCTCCGCCTTCCAGCCCAGGCAGGGCGAGGCAGCAAAGGCAATCAGGGCTTCAGCCCTGCGGCAGGGCAAGCACAGTACAATAAGCAGTTCGCTAGGTGGGGTTCATTGTTGGGGGGTGGAGCAATAAGGGTTGAGGGGAGGGAGACACAGGCCCGCTCACTCCACTGCATCTCAGGGCCCTACTGGTTGGCCAGAGGCCACCAGATAGCCAGCGGTGTGCCTGCCGAAACACACTAGCCACGCGAGGCTAGCCTGTGCCCCTCTGAGCTACTTCCCCCTTCAAGGACCTTCCCTTCACCAGACCCCAGGGTACCTTCCTCGAGAGATGCCCGTCAGGCCATCAGCCTTCGGTGTGGGTTGGTCTGGACATCCCTCCGCAGCCTCCGCCAATGGTAGCTCTTCCAGGTCACAGGAGTTAGGCGGCCCAGGGTCAAGGGCATCCTCTGCTGAGGGCAGCTCGTCAAGGTCCTGTGGGTCTTGCTAATCCCCTCTGTCGGGCAGTTCCTCGGCTGAGGGTAATTCTTCCAGGTCGTCCCCCGGGGCAGGGTAGGTGGGGCCGTCGAGGCACTGGTCACTCCTTCGTTCATCCCAGCCAGGGAGGTCCACCTTCACCACTGTGCGTCTTCTCCCTCCTCCCCTGTGGCTGCCTGGTCTGCCCCCTTAAATAGTCCTCCCCTCCTCTAGCCCAGCGCCTTTGGTTCTGGGCCAAAACTGGGTCTATACCCTTCCCCGGCCAGCAGGGGGAGCGTGGGAGCTCAGGTCCGGATTCCACCTTGCTACACGGGGGCATATCGCTATGTGAAAGTAAGTGTCTTTTAGACTGAGGGCTGCAAACCAATCCCTGAAATCCAGAGGTGGGATGATCTGTGGCAGGGAAACAATACGGAACTTTATTTTCTTTATGTATTTGTTTAGAGCTCTGAGATCTAGAATAGTTCTCAGGTCTCCATTTGGTTTGGGAACTAAAAAGTGATGGGAGTAAAACCCTTTTCCCCACTCCAATCTTGAGACCCTCTCTATGGCCCCAAGGGAGAGGAATTTCTTGCACTCTCTCTCTCAAGCATCCGATCTAGTTCCTGGCTCCCAAGATTCAAGCGAGGGGGTGGTTTTCTGTCCCAAGGTGTTGACCAAAATTGTATGAGATACTCTTTCAAAATCATGTCCAGTACCTACCAGTCAGTTGTGGTGTTGGCCCAGTGGTGCATGCGTCCACACAGATGGTTGGCAAAGGTTAGGGTCGAGGCTGTGGATCCTCTGCCCTTGAGTTGACTGTCAAAAGCATTGCTTCTTTCCTGCCGAACATTTGGTATCTTGTCCTTGATGACCAGCTTGGGAGGCATGGGATTTTTGGTCTTTACCCGGGCAGGTCTTATCCCTATCTGGACCCCCATAGTAGTGTTGGGGGTACTGGCAGGACCAGGAAAGTGAGCCCTGAATCTGGGTCTGCAGTTTCATCTGCTGTAGTTGTTGCAGCAGCTGCTGGGGCCTGAAGGAACACCTAACCGGTGGTGGCTTGTACATGCCTAGGGATTTAAGGGTGGCCCTCAAGTCCTTCATGCTGTGTAGCTTTGAGTCTGTGGACTCAGCGAAGAGGGCGGGCCTTCGAATGGTAGGTCCTGTATGATGAATTGCATCTGCTGGGACAGGCCTGAGCCTTGAAGCCAGGCCACACGTCTCATAGCCACAGCGGAGGCCGTGTTGCGTGCAGCTATGTCAGATGCATCCGAGGAGGTCATAAGAGCATCGCTAGAGGCCAAGACCCCCTCCTCAATTATCATCTCAAAGTCTCTCAGGTGTTCCTTAGAGATGCAATCATGGAAGCCCTCCATAGCTCCCCAGAGATTGAACAAGTATCTCTCCATGAGGCTTGATGGTTAGCAATGTGCAGCTGTAAGGTAGCGGTGGTATAAACCTTCCTGCCAAATAGGTTGAGCTTCTTTGCCTCCTTGTTCTTAGGGGTAGAGCCCGGTTGGCCCTGCCTTTCCTTCTGGTTAACTGCATCCACCACCAGGGACCCTGGCATAGGGTGATGGAAGAGAAATGCAAACTTGTCGGAGGGAACATGGCAGGGGCGTCGCTGGGGCGGGGAAAGACCCGGGGCATGGGCCCGTCCCCGTCCCCGGAGGGCAGGCCCCGCCCCCAGCCAAAAGGCCACACCCCCGGCCCGGGATGGGGCCAGGGGGAGGCCGCAGCACCACCGTCGCCAGCTGGGCCGCGCTGCTATGCAGCGCGGCTCAGCCTAGCCTGGCCCGGCCCAGTGCGGCCAGGCCCGTGGCCGCGGCCCTGGATCCCTGGCTGTGGATGGGGTTGCCGCGGCCGCAGGCAGGCCCTGGATCCCCAGCGGGGGACGGGGCCGCTGCAGCCATGGGCTGCTGGCCGGGTCCCGGATCCCCAGCAGGGGATGGGGCCGCCACGGGCAGCCAGCCGGGCCCCGGATCCCTGGCCTGGCCGCGGGTGGCTGCGGCGACCCCGTCCCCGGCCGGGGATCCGGGACCTGGCCAGCAGCCTGCGGCTGCAGCGGCCCCGTCCGCTGCTGGGGATCCGGGGCCTGGCTGTGGCCGCGGCAGCCCCGTCCCCGGCCGGGGATCCAGGGCTGTGGCCGCGGGCCCAGCCTCCAGCGGCCGCACCAGGCCAGGCTAGGCTGAGCCACGCCGCACGGCAGCGCAGGCTAGCTGGCAGCAGTGGTGTGGCCACCCCCTGGCCCTATCCCAGGCCAGGGGGTGGGGCCTGCCGGGTGGCCAGATAGGCCCTGGATCCTTGGCCGGAGACGCGGCCGCTGTGGCCGCGGACCGCCAGGGATCGGGCCCCGGATCCCCGGCCTGATTGGGCTGGAGACCTGGGGCACCAGCGTTGGGACCCGGGGCACGTGCCCCATGTGCCCAGCGCTAGCAACGCCACTGGAACATAGTACCTCTGATCCGCCACCTTGGGCACGGAAGGGATTGATGATGGGGTTTGCCATCGCACCCAAGCAAGATCCTGCTCCCAGCTCCCCTCACCAGGAGCCCACACCCATCGTGGCTCTCAAAACACTTGGTTATTGCAGGAATTTTTAGCAATGGTTGTTCTTATCTTTTGGGTTGCGGTCCCCAGCCCTAAACGTATGTTAACAAGGTGCTTTTGCTTAGAAAAAGAAGTGATTGGAGAGGGCAAGTGTATTTCCCAATGATCCAGGTTTATTGTTCCTTTATCAAATTATGTTACTAAAAACATTTACAGTACCTTGGAGAGAGAGAGAGACTCATGCTGAGGAAGGGGTTTGTTATAAGTAGGTCTGGAATGATCACAGGATGACTTACCAAGGAGTTGCCATGTATATTGAGCACAGAGGCTGGCTGGAAGTTTAGAGAGGGTTGTGGATGGAAAGGCTGCATGGTAGTGAGGGTGGAGTTGGGAGTTCGGATATAAGAGCCCTCTACCCTAGATGATGTCTGTGGGTTAAAGGAGTTTTTACACATGAGATCAAACACCTTTTGTAACAATATATGCATAACTCTAGGTAACCATGGTCTACACTACAGACTTTTGCCAACACAAGTTATGCCAACACACAGCCTCCGCTGTAATTAAACTGCCATTGCATGCACCCATTATGCTGCTTTTGCTTGTGTTACATTACCAATTCTTAAATCAACACAGCTATCCCACTATGCAACTGCATGCTAGGTGCTTTGGAAGGGTTTGCAGGGCCTCATGGGCAGGCACAGCATCACATGATGGGTTTTGAATCCTATCATTCCATGGACATGCTACTAGATTGACAACTGCTTCCCAGCCAGACTGACATTGCTGAAGACACACACAGAAAGCCCACAGAAGTGTGTGGTGGAGTATCGGGGGGGGGGGGTGTCACAGAGGCTGAGTGAGTTTGTCAGAGGGAGAGTGTTTGTTGTCTGCACAGTGTCTCGTTAAGTTCAGACAGGAGCTGGAACCAATCAATCCTGAGACAGAAGCTGGTGCAGACAGCTGGTGTTCTTTTCTCTCCTTCAGGCCAGCTCAGGAGAGAGCTGTACACCAGCGGAAGAGGAGGACACCCCAGCAGCAGTCCCTGCCTCCCTCCCTGGCTCTGCACAGCACACCAAGTATCTTTACCTTCGTCTCCACAACAGCAGCAGCCCGTACTGCCTGCACACTTGGCCAGGGGTTAAAATACAATTTAGTGGGCACCAGAACCCTCCTAATCGGGTGGGCCCCCTTCCTGCTCAGGTGGGCCACCCTCCCACACATCCAGGCCCCCCACCCACACCCCAGCTCCTGCTCCCCAAATGCCAGCCCCCCACCCCAGCTCCTGCCACCCAAATGCCAGCCCCCACCTGCCCACCCCGTAGCCCAGCTCCTGCTCCTGAACACCAGCCCCCCCGCCCAGCTCCTGCGCCCCAAACACCTACACCCATCAGACCCCTTTCCCTATGTCCTCAGCCCCAACTCCCATTCCCTAAGCCCCCTGCCCCTATTCTAGCCCCCCAAGCCCATTCCGGCCCATCATCCTGACCTCTTCTCTGCCCCCACGCACCTTCCCTGATCCTGTGCTTTCCCTGCCGGCTGCCTGACCTCCTCAACCTCCCTCTCAGCCCCCATACCTGGCTGAAGAACTGGGCGGGGGGCAGGAGTCCGCGGCACTGGCCGGCAAGGAGGAGATGGGACCAGAGGCTGGCACCTGGCCGCACACACAGCCAGGCCCCAGCCAGAAGGGATGGAGCCACACAGGCTCCAGGGAGGAGAGGATGGGCTGGCCTCATGCCACAGCCCCTCCCTTCCCCTGGCCCAGAGGGGACATGCTGGAATGCTGGTTCTGGCACACCCTTCTATTTTTAGGGTGTCCCAGAAATCAGTGTTTTGGCATGTCCCCCTATTTTGGGGGGCTCTGGAACACAGCAATCCTTGGTGTTCTCCTATTTTTAGGGGGCCCAGAATACTGGCTCCCTAAAAATAGGGGGACCTGGATGGTGTTCCAGGATGTTGCCCCTTATTCTGACTCCTGCACCTAGCATGGGATAGCCAGATTGATTTTCTTGGAGTTCTCCCTCAGCCATGTCTCCCTACAGACCTCTGAGAATGATCCACTCCCTTCCCTGGAGTCCAGACAGGAACTTAGTTGGTGCTGGGAGCTAGCATGCTGAGCTGGGCAGTAGCTGTGTCAGCTCTCCATGCTGAGTCATTTCAAACTTCCTAGGACTTCAGAAGAGGCAGGATGCATGCCTGTGTAGCTGGATGCAGGGCAGTTGAGTTCCAGTGAGCAGAGCATTGGGGGTGGGCATTGTGGGATAGCTCCAGGAGAACCGTTACAGCACATGGCAGCTATACAGCACACAGAAGCTACTGACAATTTATCACTCTAACTTTCTGGTAAAAAGTCTATGTCTCTTGTTGTGAGGTAGTTTTATTTTGTCACTAAAGCAGGAGAGTTTAGTGGGTGGGAAGAGCATTACACTGTCTACACCACTCTTCTGTTGCAAAAAGCTGACAAAAACTCTGTAGTGTTGACCATCCCCAACATTAGAAGTGTTTTGCTGGTGCAGTTACATTGTTATAGCTATACCAGCAGACCGCTAGTGTGGAGGTTTTGTGAGTGTACAAATACTTGTAGCAGTATAGTTTCTGCCTGTTTCCCTGCCCAGCATATGCTATACTGTCAGAAATTCTGCTATACTGTTGCAACTACATATGTACTCTAGGGTGTTTACTGACAGAGCTATATTGGTAAAAATCACACCCCTAGTTAATGTATCTACGCTGGTTAAACTTTATGACCTCATTAGGTATATCTACACTGGAGCCTTAGGCCAACTTAACCTTCTTAAGTCGACCTAAGGAACTGCTGGACCAAATTTAGAATTTATTAAGTGCTTATGTTGACCTAATAACACCTGCCCTTGAAGTTGACTTAAGTGTCAAGTTAACTTACAGGGCAGGAAGGATCGGGGCCTGGCCCTCCCCCCTGCCCCACCCCAGGTCCCGATCCAGCTCTGGGCACCCAACCCGGCTCTGGGGACCTGATCCAGCCCCAGCTGCCATCAGCAAGGGTTGGGAGCCCAATCTGGCCCCTGTCTTGTGGCAAGGGGTTCAGAGCCAGCTCCTGCCACCTGCTTCTTGCAAATGGCAAGGGGCTCAGAGCCAGTTCCTGCCGCTGCCAGCAGGCTGCTGAAAGCCCAATCCGGCCCCGAGCCACTTTCCACAAGCAGCAAGGGGCTTGGAGCTGGATCAGGTTTCCTGTCACCTGCTGGTAGCAGCAGGAGCTGGCTCCGAGCCCCTTGTCACTTGCAGCTATCAGCCTGAGGCCAGATCAGGCTCCCAGCCGCCTGCCGCTGGCAGCTGGAACCAGCTCTGAAGCAAGACCAGGGACCGGATCTAGCTCCTAGCCACTTGCTGCTGGTGGCAGGGACCAGATCAGGCCCCTGGAGCTGGATCAGGACCCAGGGTGGGGCAGGGGGCAGGGTATGTCTGCACTAGAGACAGTGTAGGTATACCCTTAAGCTGACCTAACAAGGTTGACTTTAAGTCCGCTTAAAATTGACCTTGTTAAGAGGCCCCCCTATGTAGACATAGCCATTGGCTGTCTCTCTAATGTAGTAACTCTTTGGTTGTTTCATGGCTGATTAAGCTTTTGGGGCCAGTTATGTGTCTGTCTACATGTCAGTACAATGCCATCAGGTATTTTGACAGCAACTCAGATATAAATAGCAATTCGTTATGGAGTGAAATTCTGCCAGTGAGCATCTGTTGTGCAAAGGCTTTGACATCATTTATGCCCCATGATGAGGTTGTTTAGGTGGAAATAGCTTCTGTATTCTCTGTGCATTGCAGAAAGGGACTTCACACCAGTCCTGCATAAGCCAGTGTCAAAGGTGGTGTTCAGGACAAGCTGGAAGAACAGCTACACAAGTGATTATTATGCAGATTCAGTGACCTAACACCCCACGAAGTGGCTAGGAGAATCTGAAACAGCATGAAGTTCTGGGCATAGGGACTAGGATGTAGATTCACACCCCACAAACTCTTCCTCTTCCCGTGTGTTAAACTCAATTATTCTAACTTGAGGTGAGTGAGGTGGCCCCCAAAGAGGAGCTTGTTACCATAGTCAGCTAAAGTATAGCTTGAGTGATAGAGAATATTTGGTGCCTTTAGTAGTGATGGTCCTCTCAAGCTAGAATGTGCATCAGTATACACTCAGGGTAAGATCTTCACTGAGATCCTTGGCATGTCATTGAGGGCCCACTCCTGCATAGCGCTCAGCTACTAGTGGCCACAGCAGAGGCCAGTGCAAGTGGTGTATGCAGAAGGACTTACAGGATGAGTTACATCATTATTCTTTATTTAGTCTGGCTTTTCATCTGGCATCCACTGTGAATCTTGTCATCAGAAGGACTAAACTTGACTGGGACGGGCTGCCTCAGAGAACTGGGAGATTTTATCAGGAAAAGATATGACACAGTCTTTTTCTTTTTAGTTGCACACCATTTCTCCTATAAAGAGCCTCCTGTCTCCTTGCCCTCTGAGCCGTGTCCTGAGGACTGGTTGTACTTCAATAGGAAATGTTATTACCTCTCAAAGGATGAGAAGGACTGGGACTCCGGTCAGACCTTCTGTTCCCAACAAGGAGCTTCACTTGTTGTGATTGAAAGTCACAAAGAAATGGTAATAGAATAAAAACAAAGTTTATTTAATCTTCCCTTTGCTCTTGTAGTGTTCCACTTTCTCATTTAACATTTGTCTTTCTGCATCTTTGTAAAATAATAAATTATATGGCTCATAAAGTGAAAGGTCAAGACTATCAGTCCAGGAAGCCCAATGTCATTATTTAGCTGAATCAGTGGCAGCAGCAATGCACATATTACTTTGCTGGCTTGATCTGAACTGGAAAATTAGAGGTGAAATTATTAATCCCTCATCCCTTCCTACCTTTTCCTCCATTCAGTATGCCCAGGGTTGCAGTATGCAGAGATAAATAGATCTGTGGTAAAGAAATCAGGTCCTGAAAAACACAGTCCAGTGTTGGAGAATGGGATTGAACTAGAAAACCTCCTGAGGTCCCTTCCAACTCTAATCTTCTGAGAGTGTGAAAATGGAGACCATCTTCTTATAACAGATACTTCAAAACTGATGTCTTCCTTTAAATATCGGGGCAAAGAAGTCCTCAGAAAAGCTTGGGCTTATATGAACAATATTTGGTTACTTGGGAATGAATCACTAGGCAATGGCTTCCAACCTAAAAGACAGTCACAGAATTCATGTGGTTTTGAGTTGAGAATTCCCACCAAATTGCCTCAGTACAGTTGAGTGAAAGCAGACTGCCTCTTCATCTAGTAAAGGGGAGGTATGGCTTTCCAACATCATAGCTGTCCCAAGATTAATGAGGAAAACCTGGAGATCTGAGACCATTCTGAGAAGGCTGGGCAGCAGGGTGGAGGTCACAGCCTGGCCCTCGAATACCTGGCCCCACAACTGTGGCTTAAGCTGCCATGCTTTCTCTAGATCAGTGGTTGCCAACCTTTTCAAGGCCGGGGACCTCTTTTTAATATGAAAAAACTTTGTGACCCCCTGGCTGCAGTTGGTAGTGGTCATACCGCCTCTGGCAGAATCCAGCCCATGCCACTCTGGTGGCACCACAAAGACCGGCCAGGGAGTAGGAGCCACTGTGGCTATGGCCCCCTTCCCATTGCACCTGCCAGGGAACAGGAGGCACCATGACCATTGCCCCTCTTCCCTACCCCCCCCCCAGAGTCTTCCTTGCCCATCGGCTAGTTCCCTGACACCCCCCCCAGCTGCTTCCCCATCCCTGACCCCCCGGGCTCCCTTTCTCCCCCCTCACCTGGCCGCCAAAGCTGCTGCACCTGGCCACACCCCAGGCTACTCCCCCTGAGCATGCACCTGAGCCTGCTCAGGGAGGGAGTTTTAAAAACTCCCAGCCAGCACAGCTCCTTGCCAGCTGGAAGACTGTGTCTTCTGGCTGGTTAGGGGCCACAGCAGCTGGCCATGCACAGTGGGGAGTGTTGCCTGCACAGGTGAGTGACTGGGCCTGTGCCCCCATGTTCCCCACAGCTTACAGGGAACATTCAGAAGAGGGCAGAGAGGAGGTGTGTGGGAGGAGGTGGTTAGCTGGGTCTCCATGGCAACCTGAGACACCAGCAGAGTCTGGCCACAGCTCCCAAAATGTCTGCGGACCCCTTGCGACTCAGGAGTAGATCAGGAGCAGCCTGTGAAATTGACCGGGCTGCTGAGCCACCTCCTAGTGGCGGCAAGTGGCTCGGGCCAGATCAGGGTCTCAGCTACTTACCACCAGTGGCGGCAGCTTGCTTCCTGCCCCCACTGCCTGCAGCAAGGGGCTGGGAGCCAGATCAGGTTCCCAGCTGCTTGCCAGTGGTGGCTGGGGCCCAGATTGGGTCCCCAGAGCTTGATTGGGCCCCTGGAACCTGATCAGGGCCCTGTGTGAGGCAGGGGATGGGGCCCAGGCAGGGCCTGACCCTTCCTGCCCTATGAAGTCTGTTTAAAAGCTTAAGTCGACTTCCAGGGCAGGAGTTATTGAGAAGAGTTGTTAAGTGCTTACGTCATCTTAATAAGCTCTAAATATAGCCCTGGAGTTGCTTCAGTTGACTTAAACCAAGTTAAGTCAATTTAAGCCTCCAGTGTAGACATGCCATATATGTCTGAACAGCAAACTGTAGGGCCCTGACTTGGTTGAGGAAACTAGACGTTTCTGTAATGTAAATAATAAATAGCAATAACTTGCACTGTAGTAAATCATGAATAACATTACTGAAGTATTCGCATTAGTTACTGTCTGATAGCTAAATATAAAATCAGGACTGTCACTTTCTGTGCAATAACAATGGGAACTCCCTGTTAACATGACTAATCATCCCTCCTGAGTGGGTTCAAAAAAATTCCATTTCACAGTTTGGAAATTCAAATTAAATTAAAATTTTAATAAATGTTGTCTTGTTTAGCATTTCCTCACTAAGCGTATGCATATACAAGACTCTTGGATTGGACTGCGCAAGAAAGAAGGTGGCTTCTACTGGGTGAATGGTGTTCCACTTACAACAGGCCTGTAAGTTCCTTCTTTCTAATGAATGTGTGCTGATCAAGAATAAGGGAAGTAATTAACCAAATACAGAGTTCTAGCTTGTTTACACAGCACTTTTGTAGAAAAATAGTAAGTTTCAGGTATTATGGTGTAGAGACAAGCTTGAATATGTGAGTCCTAAACATTCCAACTCCGGAAGGCAATGAAAAGGACACAAAATGCATTATTTAAAATAACATGACTTTTTTTATACATGGAACTGGCTATAGACGCTCCTCACAATGGTACACTTACAAATGTCTCCTACTTTTTCCCAAGCACAAAAAGAACTCTTACAGGAAGTAAAACAGGAAAATAAGCAAAGATAAGGCTGTTAAGGCTGTGGAGGATAGAGAAAGGCAGCTGTTACAGGAACGTAAGGTTCATGTGGGTACCAGAGTAAAGAATACCACCAGACAGCTGAAACTAAGTTTACTGAAACACATAATACTTAGTAGCACTCATCTGCTCACACCTAAGCACTAACACCAATTAACACTTAACACTCACACTCCAAAACACAGCGAGAGACCCAACTGTGCTGCAGAGTGGCCACCCGAGGGAGCCAGGCATGGCTAATCATCCGTCCGTGGCAAGTCTCAAAGTCCCACCCCTCTGCCTAGACTTTTGTAGGGACTGATGTTTACCTGCCACCATTCCCATGCAATAAATCTATGTCTCTCTCTCTCTAGGCAAAACAGCCAGTTCTGGGAAACTTTCTGTGCAAAATACTTCATTCTGGGGAAGCTTCACAAACAAATAACTGGAGAACATTCACAGGCTGATAACGTGACCCTGTCAAAAACAACCTAAGACATAACAGTACATTTGGCAAAACAACCTAAACCTTGTGGCAATTAGCCCAAGCAAAGGCAAAATTAAACAACAATTTCTCTCAACATGCAGCAGTGCTCTGGGGTCCGTGTGCCCATCACACTACTCCTCCTTGTAAAAAAAGTCTTTCGGGCTGGCCTACTACCCTCCACCTCTTGGTGGGGACATGGAATACCCAAGCACTGGCTGCAAAAGCTTGCAATGGCAACATATAGTGTATGCATTTTGCACCACAAATACACTTACGCAAACAATAGCAAAACACACAATACAAAAAACAATGGGGTGTAATAGTACATTCTGCAACTTAATAGCAACTGACAACCATGTGGTAAATATATCATATCAATAGTATTCAATTAAATTCTTCACCAATATAGTTGTATGCATCACTCTATCTAAATCTAGCTGCATATGTACATGTGCAATTTCTGCACCTATGATGGCCTAATTGTAAAGGTATGTTGCACCTGTGTATGGTTATACTGCAGGCTAACTGGCCATGGCTGCTGCCAAGCACTGGGCAGCACACCCAGGAACCTGCCAAGCAACACACTAATACCAGTTGTATAACCAGGACCTGTGCTTCTGTGCAGGTGGTGCTACTACTTAGTCATTGTGTGGTGTCTTAGACATCTAGCAGGGTGGCCCAGGCCGTTTGAGTAAACAGTCTCTGCACCAGCCATGCCCCTTGGAGGCTGAGCAAACTATCCTTGGGACATTGGGGGAGCCAGTGGATGGCAGAGTTTAGTTGACCCAACATCTGCAGCTTATTTTGTAGTATTTCAGTATCATAACTTAAACTCATGGCTCCCACTGCAGCATGCTACAGGCTTCATTGTCCCAACCAGTATGGCTCAAGTCCCACCACATCTGCCATTATCCTTTCCAATCTTGGGCCAAGACCCCCAAAGAAAGGGAAACTGGTCAATCTACAATTTAGTTACTTTCACATGAAGGCCTACTTAGTGCCTTAACATTACCATAATGCCAAAGGTCCACTCCCATTTCTATTCCACTCCCAGGACGGTGTTCATTGCTTCATGTGTCCTCCATTACCCTGAGGCAAGGGGAATGACAGATGTTCTTCACTACTCCCACAAATCACTTGCTCAAACCAACAGCTCACATTACAAAATCCAACCAAAACTGTACCAATATCAATGTTCACATTGATCACATCAGGATGCAGTCCCAAAATAACCGGGTTGCATGTGTCCGATAAAATCATTACAGGTGGTACTTGTTAACTGGCATCTCAAAAGGCCAAATGAGTAAGGTGATGCTGAACTGGTCGCAGTGGTGTCGCTGGCGTTGGGCACGCCGGGGCATGTGCCCCAAGTCCCAACACCAGGGCCCCGGATCTCTGGGCCAATCGGGCCAGGGATCCGGGGCCTGATCCCGAGCCAGCTGTGGCAACCACGTCCCCAGCCAGGGATCCGGGGCCTGGTTGGCCGCCCGGCGGGCCCAGCCCCTGGCCAGGGATAGGGCCAGGGGGAGGCCGTGCTGCTGTGGGTAGCTATGCCGCAGCGAGGCCAGGCCAGAAGCAGCCACTGGAGGCCAGGCCCACGGCCGCGAGTGGCCAGGCCCCCCGATCCCCTGCCAGGGATCCAGGGCCCGGCCAGCCACCCATGGTGGCCCCGTCCCCGCTGGAGATTGGGGGCCTGGCCACCATTGGCCGCAGCTGTGAGCGCGGCAGCCCCATCCCCGGCCAGGGATCCAGGGCTGTGTATGCGGCCCCAGCCTCCAGCACCCGCTTCTGGCCGGGCTGCACCACACCGCACCACAGCCTAGTTGCCCGCGGTGGCGTGGCCTCCCCCTGGCCCTATCCCTGGCCAGGGGGCGTGGCCTTCTGGTTGGAGGTGCGGCCTTCCGGCAGGGGGCGGGGCCTGGGCCCATGCCCCGTGTCCCTCCCTGCCCCAGCGACGCCCCTGACTGGTGGTACCCCACGACAGGAAAGCCACATTTCCAGCGCCCCAAACTTGTCCAGGGCCTAGCTAAGGCAGGCCAGTACAGTTGGTGCACTTGTGTAGGTCCAGCAGGGATTCCAAAATAACTTGCCCAAATGATTTGGTGCCATTGGGTGTGGCCCACCACCACAGGATGGCATCATCCAGCAGTTATTTCAAGATGAAATCCCCAAGCATAATGAGGGTTGTGGTGCACAGGATTAAGCCAAAATGCTGCATGCAGGGCAGGGTGCATATTACCAAGACTTCACAGGGCTTGTTGGCAAGACAGGCTTCCAGTGGTTCAGCTGGACCTCACTGGTGGAAATTTCAGGCAAGTGGTGCCTTTGAGAGGGATGGTACAGCTGTGATTTTCCAGCCCTAGCCACCGGCATCAGTTCACTGCATAGAAGTACCCTATACACACGAAGAATGACTACCTTTGTATTAGTTTGCCGCATGAAAACAAACAAAATCATTAAGTCCATCAACCCTGACCCAGTAGGTGTCCCGGGGTCCCTTCGTGGTTACCTACTCTGATTAGAGGCACTGCCCAGAGTACCATCTCCAAACCCAGTCACCCCCTTCAATTGCTCTGTCTGTGGACTCCAGCCCTTGTGAGTCCCAGCTGGTCTCTGGCTTCTTAGTCTCTCTAGGCTCAGTGCTTCTGGGATGGACAGATCACTCACAGATTGCCAGGCTGCACCTACACTCAGTTGCCAGGCTGCATCTGCACAAAGTCTATTCCAAAATTAAACAGCAGTACTGCACCTCTTTCCAGTAATTAAGGTACACCACCCCTCCCTGTATGTACACTCCTGCATGTAATACCAGTCCGGAGGGGGGGCTACCCTCCCATAACATTCCTTATGTAGCCCTTATACCAGCGCAAGATGGCAAAACAAGGGCTGGATTCTATATCTAGGGGTTTCCAAATAATATTACAGTACCAGCTGGCTCAAGCCCCCAGCCAGTCTTCTGGGAAATCATACACTATTCCATGGGCACCCCAAAGGGGTAATGCTTCCCACTCACAAGCACAAATCTGAGTGTACTATACAAAACTTTTTAAGAATAATAAAAAAAATGTAAAGGGCCCAATAAAAGGCTAGCACTGATCCGGAGAATCAGTGCAGAGGAAATTCCCAATATAATCCCACACAACACAACAAAATGTAAACCCTATTCAAAGCCAGCCCTGATCTAAAGAATCAGTGCAGAACAGGTTCCCCAACAAACCCAGGGTATGTCGGGAATGTCTTTCATGCCAGCTGTCCACTGGCACCACTTGCTATCTACCAGCACTGCCCACTTGCTCCATCTGCTGCTCCTCTGCAATAATTTCAGCTCTGAAAGAGGATTTTCTTCTCACAGCAATTTCAGCTTTTAAACCTCAAATAGCTGCAAACAACTTCTTCCATTAAAATAGGAAGGAGAGGCTTCACAAGAAGCCTGGCCAAATCTATGCTTTGATACTGGGGCAAGGGGGTGAGACAATGCCTCTGGCATAGCTCTAGACTGAGCTGAAGCTGGCCCCCACCCTTTTCTTAACTTCACGAGGCTAAAAGCAGGGAGATGGCCCCTCTTTTCAATTTCTTTTTGCTAATGGGAACTCTTACCCTTTACCCAACCTAAACAAAATTTAAACAAGCAAAAAGGTGGCATATTACAAAAAACAGTATTACATATTTCTTTTCAATAAAATTACCAATATTAACAAATTTGCAATCAAATCCACCCAAATACTATTACCCATATTGTCCTGCACCCATAGTAAGACTATGCTAAAATGCTCTTTATGCAAAACCCATGCAAATTAATTGCCCCCTCCTTAGAAGCTGTTAGGCACAGCTTCTAGACCTGCCTTACACTTAGGTAGCTGTACCATATTTCAGCGGGATTGATTTTTATGTGCTGGAATCAGTGACATCTAGGGTGATTGCATGCAATTCGACCCTTGCTGACTCAGGTGTTCCTCGATCAGGAGGCATGCAACACACTTGCAGCACATTACAATCTGCTGTTCTGGGTTCTCCACAGTACTCAGCTTCTCAGTCACTGGCCACACGCTCACTTGGCCATGCCAGCATTCCATTGGTGTCAGGCCATAGCACTGGTGAAAAATTCAACTGAAATGCAGCATTTGTTAATGCCCCATACCACCCCCCCTGAGCATCCAGTCTGGTGATAAGAGCCACAGTTGCTGCTTGAGCAGCCAGCTGTAGCAGTCCACTACATCTGCTCTGTGGGAGGTAAAAGGGGATATGGAATGCCCAACAAATGCCTAAACCTACTGCCCAATTCTGCACAGTGTTGCTGGCGGGGGGGGGGGAGGGGGCATTATTTAACTGTAGCTGAGAGAAAACCCATGGTAAAATAATGCATTTTGTAAATCTGGGAGTCATAGTCTCTGGTGAACACAAAAGGTGGAAAATGCCCCAACCTTGTGCCCAGTAGCATGCCTCTTTTGAACCCAAATGTCCTGAATAGGTGTGCATACCCAAGAGGCAAAGAGGGAGAGGGTCTCCCCCTTCTCAGCGGGGTCCACAGTGCATTTGGAAACATGGGCCAAATGATTTGCTACAAAAATGCCAGTCATGCTCCTTTTTGTGCAATTCTGATAGGCAACTATATAAAGCACACAAATCAGAAAAATCTATGCAGCAGAGTAAAAATCCTGTCAAGTGGAGGTGCTGCACACAGGCTTGCCATGGATGGCCCAATCCTGGGCTATCCAGCACCCCATCCAAGTGGCCAGTACCTGAGCCACAGGTCAAAAATCAGTATGCAATTCAGGAGCATTGCTGACACTAGGCAGACAGGGCAGGAGTCCCATGCATCCCCAATCTAGTGCACCAAAATCAAAATCTAAGCAGCAGCGCAGACACAGAGCCTGCCTGCCTGCCTGGAGCAATGATAGGAGCTGGCAGCCCCCCTTCTTCCCCCACAGCACTCAACCAGGCGCAGCTGTGCGTGTCTCATATCAAAAGTAAGGATAATCTAGGAGAGTGAAACTGAAAAATTCATGCCCAGGGTCTTAAATCTCCTTAATCTGTGGCTGAATATAAAAGCTGGGGGTCACTCAGGAAATCAAACAAAACACCCCAGCACAAAGAGAAGAAAGAGGTCTGGGGGGAGGATAACCTCTGGAGCAGCTGCTCCTTCATCCCCTTGAATCAATGAAGCAGGGCCCCAGCCTCGTTACCATCTCCAGGACCAGGTGTACTACATCAGCTTCTAGATTCCAGCAGTAAAACTGCCAGGACTTCACACTGTCAACCATCCTCTGCTTGTACTGCACGCAGAGCCCCTGGAGCTCTGTTTGGGTATAAGCTTGCATGATCTGTACATGTTGAGGGGCCACCCCAGGTGGTCCCTTAGCTTCATGGGTAGCTAGGGGTCGAATGTCCTTTACAGGACCATCTGCTGGCTTAGCTCCCCCTCCCACCCCCCCGTTATTGCTGGAATACCACACATTCCCTTTGCACATTTCAGGGTCCCCGTCTGATGCTATCAGGGCCCAAACCTTCACTCGGGACATGGTGGGGTGATGGTTCTCTAGAAGGCAGCAAACTGCCACCCCTTCTTTCTTGCCAGCTCTCTGCTGGACAGCTTCCAAAAGCTTAGCCAGCAAGGAGTTTCTCTTCAAAAGAGCTCTGATAACAGCCTGTCTCAGCTCTTCAACCTCTGTTGTTAACCCTTTTACCACAACATTACTGTTACAGGTGTCGTGGTCCCAATTTCCATGGCACAGGGCACACACACCTTTGCTGACAAAACAGGAATCTGGGTGTCATGCTTGTGCTGCCACTGCACGTAGTGCACTGCTGTGCCATCAGCCCACACTTCTGCCTTTTCCACATCTGCTTGTCACTGGGTCAGAGAGGTCATCAGCAGCGTTTCTAACAGCTGCACTTTCTCTAACACTGTCTGTAAACCCCACACCTGCTTCTCCAGCATCAGCATAGCCTCATGCTATAGCCAGAGAGCAGAGAGGAAAAGCAAACCAATCTGCTGTACTCCCTTTGCCTTTTTTCCCACCTCCAGCATATCAAGCATCCTCTCAAGACATGCAGCAAAATCCATCAGTTCCTCCCGGAGCTGGCAGCTGTCCACCTCCAGCTCCCTGTCTCTTTCATCTAGGGCATGAAGCGCAGTGAGGAGAAGCCATCCCACATCTCCCACTGCTATCCACTCCGCCTGCCCTCTTTTCTCCAGTCTGAGGTGTTCCAGCACATCAGCTACCCCTTTCAGGGAGACAAGCACTCCCTTCAACAGCTCAGGCCATGTGGCCGGGGCAGCATGCCAGCCAGCCTCTTGAGCCGGGGGCACCCAGTGATCAGTCAATGGCCACCCAGGGATGCAGCTCTGTGCCCCTCCATCCTCTCTCCCAAACCACAGCATCTTTACAATGATACCCTGCTCGCCGCGCCAATTGTTACAAGAACGTAAGGTTTGTGTGGGTACCAGAGTAAAGAATACCACCAGACAGCTGAAAGTCATCAGCTAAACTAAGTTTACTGAAGCACACAACACTTAGCAGCACTTAGCACTACTGGTTAAATCCGCTCACACCTAAGCGCTAACACCAATTAGCACTTAACACTCACACTCCAAAACACGGCGGGAGATCCAACTGTGCCGCGGAGTGGCCACCCGAGGGATCCAGGCACAGCCTATCATCCGTCCATGGCGAGTCTCAAAGTCCCACCCCTCTTCCTAGACTTTTGTAGGGTCTGATGTTTACCTGCTACCATTCCCATGCAATAAATCTATGTCTCTCTCTCTAGGCAAAACAGCCAGTTCTGGAAAACTTTTGTGCAAAACACTTCATTCTGGGGAACATTCACAAACAAATAACCAGGGAACTTTGACAGGCTGATAACATGCACCTGTCAAAAACAACCTAAGACATAACAGTACATTTGGCAAAACAACCTAAACCTGGTGGCAATTAGCCCAAGCAAAGGCAAAATCAAACAATAATTTCTCTCAACATGCAGCAGTGCTTCGGGGTCTGTGTGCCTGTCACACTACTCCTCCTCGTAACAGAAGTTTTCCGGGCTGGCCCACTACAGCAGCAAAAACACAGATCAAAGGGATGTTGTAAAAAGCAATCCCTGAGCAAGCATTTCAAATTCAGGATGTTATGGGCATGTCTTCATTTGTAACAACAAATTCAACACTGCCAGATCAATTCTTCAGAACTGATTGAGCAGAAGTAGGGACCAGCTCAATCAATCCAGAAGTCAACTCAATAAATCCAACCACAGAAAAAGAGTAATGCTGCATTGGCAGGAGAGCATTTCTTGTCATCACAGCATAATGGGGACACCGCCCTAATCAGAATTTAGGAAGCTGACAGAAGATATGCAAGCTACGTAGCTGCTGCATTTTGCAAGAAGTGTGGACCAGGCTTGTAGAAATGCAGTTAAGGCACCCAAACAACTTTAACTCTACCTGTAGCTATGCCATGCAATAACCAGACATTATGATTAGTGAATAATAATGTTTGAGGTCCTAGACTAGATTAAACTGAATTCTAAATATTAGGTTTATATGTTCTCCACATTTTTTAATGTTCTCCCATATGGGACTGAGTGAGATTGCTTTACTGGCTTACCAAGGTATTCCCCATATTTTAACATGTTTGGATGTTTTGCAATTTTTGTCTGAGAATTTCCTTTTTTTACATAAACAAACAATTATATTCCTGAACTCAAAGTAATAAACTCAAAAAGAATGTTACTATGTGGTATTTTTGGTGATTTGAAGATATAAAATATATTAAATGATGTAATTTTTAACTTTTATGACCAGAGTCAACAGTAATTTCCAGCTGCTTATCTAGAAGATTAGGGTTGATAAGGACCTCAAAAGCTCAGGTAGTCCAGTCCCCTGTTCAAAATACTATTTACCCCAGTGCTTTCTGCCACTCAGGTGCATTGTAAAGCAACTAGAATATAGTGGCAAGTTTCTCCCACTTCCATGTGTCCCCCTCATTTGCTCATGATCACCCAGTTCCTTCCTCTGTTCCTGTTTCCTGCATTTCACTTCATTTTTCCTACCCCGGTTGTTCTTCACGTTTTCCTACACATACACATGCGTGCATGTGTATGCACACACAACAATTTCTTCTCTCCTATCCCTATATTTCCTTGTGCTCTACTGCAGAATATCCTGTTCCTGTCTTCAGTATTAGGCTCTTGGGCTGTGTATACGCTAGGAAAAGTTAGTTTGAATTTGTTAACTTGAACTAATAAGTTCGAGTTTAGTTTAAACTAAACTCAAACGTATTAGTTCAAATTAACAAAGGGGATTAATTTGACTGAACATTAAGTCAAATTAGTCCACTTTGTTAATTTGAACTAACTGCCTTTAATTAGAATTTATTAAATTCAAATTAAGGGTTAATCCTAGTCTACGCTGTCCTTAGTTTGAACTAAGGATCGAGCTAAGGGCTTAATTTGAACTAACCATCAGATCTTACTAATTCAAACTAAGCTTTCATTAGTTCGAATTAAGGAATTCCTTAATTCAAACTAAAGAAAGCCTCCTGTAGACAGGTGCTAAATTAGTTCAAATTAAACCTCCTTCACATCAATATTCCCTCTAGTTTTTCGTAGGCTGCGTGCAAAAATATTCTTTGTGTGCACAAACAATTTCTTTGTGTGTGCTAATATTTGCACTGTTGAATTCTGTGGGGTGTGCTTTATTTTGTTGTGTGCGTGGGTTTCACAACCTGTGTGCACGCACACATGCGCACAGCTTAAAGGGAACAGTGTTACACATAGACATAGACTCTAAAATCAGAAGGGACAAGTATGATCATCCAGTCTGACCTCCTGCACAATGCAGGCCTCAAAGCCTCACCCACCCACTCAAGCAATAATCCTTTAACCTATGATTGAGTAATTGAAGTCCTCAAATCATGATCTAAGGACTTAAAGATACTGAGAATTCACCAGCAGTTGAGCCATGCCCCATGCTACAGAGAAAAATGAAAAACCCACAGAGCCCTAGCCAATCAGCCCTGGGGGAAAATTTCTTCCCAACTCCAAATATGGTGATCAGTTAAAGTGTGAGCATGTGGGCAAGTTTCGCCTGCCAGTCACCCAAGAAATGCTTTGTAACAGCTCAGAACCCACCACATCTATCCTCCCTTCTTAGGCCACTTGCATCTCCACCACCAGCAGTCAAAGATGAAAGATCAGTCAATTTCCAAAGTAGGCCGTCCCATCATACTATCCCTTCCATAAACTTATCAAGTTCAGCTTTGAAGGCAGTTATGTTTTTTGTCCCTACAGCTCCCCTTGGAAGTGTATTCCAGAACATTATTTCTCTGATGGTTAGAAACCTGCATCTAATTTGAAGCCTAAATTTACTGATAGACAGTTTATATTCATTTGTTCTTGTGCCACATTGGTGCTGTCCTCAAATAATTCCTGTCTCTCTCTGGTATTCAGGGGTTAAAGTCTGCCAGAACATACCACAGCCCACTGTTTTTAGGGGTTCAGCTTTCCAGGGCCCCTAAAAATAGAAAATGGAGCCGTTATGCTGCATTCTGGGGCCCACCATTTAAAAATAGCAGACCCCATAATGAAGTGTACTGGCTCCATTTTCTATTCTTAGGGGCCCTGATGCTCAGCATCTAAAAATAACAGGCCCCCAAACACCATTCTGCCATGTTTCAGGAGGCAAGGGAGCTGCCCCAGCCTGGGATGAGGCTTTAGCCTGAGCATCAGCCCAGGCTGAGGCTGCTCCAGTGACATAGTGGCTGGGTAAGGGGGCCCTTGTGGGGGAAGGTTGGGGTAATATTCTCCCCAGGACTTGAAACTGTGGGGGTGTAAGGGAAGGGTTAGGCGGTGCTCACTAATTTGGTATAACACTGTTACTAGCTGACAACTGGGGGGGAGGGTGGGAAATTCAGGAGGTGCAGGTGGTGTTGGGTATGCTCACTAATTTGGTCTAACACTGTTGCTAGCTGACCACTGGTAGCATGCTGGGAAATTGAGGGGGGGCGAGGAGGGCGTAGGGGGTGCTCACTAATTTGGTATAACAGTTACTAGCTGACAACTGGGAAGGTGTTGGGAAATTCGGGGTGGGTGCAGGGGGGGTGTTAGGGAAACCCTTGGTTCAAGGACAGGTGAGTCAGCCTGGCGAGGAAAGGGTGTGGGGGAGGGAGTTGGCCCAGGCAGCGGGGGAAGACTGCGTGACACAGTAGTGGGTTGGGGAATGGTTGGGGGACCAGCGGTGAGATGGGGGCCAGGGGCAGTAGCTGGGGTAGGCGGGTAGGCATGTCGGAAGCAGTAGCTGGGGTGGCAGGTAGGCATGTGGGGAGCAGTACCTGGGGTGGGGGTAGATGTGTGGGGAGGAGTACCTGGGGCGGGGGGGGGGCAGTAGCTGGGGTGTGTAAGGGGGCCCGCCAATATAGGATGGTCCCAGGGTGTGCCAAATTATGCTTTAACCCCTGCTGATATCTATCGCTGTAGTGTATTTATAGAGAGCAGTCATATCACCCTATACCTTCTTTTGGTTAGGCTAAACAAGCCAAGCTCCTTGAGTTTCCTCTCAGAAGGCAGGTTTTCCATACCATGCACCATCCTTGCAGCCCCAGTCTCACCAGTGCCTTGAATAGCAGCACTAACCCCCTATCACTGTTTGAAATATACCTCTTCTGATATTCCCAGGTCCTTCTCCTCCTCCATCCTTTCCAACTGATGTGTCCTCAGCTTACAGGAAAAATTCTTCTTACTTGTCCCTAAATGCACATGACAGACTGCTCTCCAGATCCAGTCCAGTGTGCTGCTGTGACCTCCCAATTCCCACTCCTGAACCCCAATTCACCCCGCTTTGCCAAATGACCACTCACTCCTGAATCAGTCCACTCCATCCTCTTGTGTGCAATCGGTCCCAGGCAGTGGGTATATGCCCCCTGGCTACTTGAGGGATGGTCCCCCAGCAAGCTCCCCTGTCCCCCAGTTACCACATCAGGAGCCACTGTCTACAGAGATTGGGAACCACTCCCAACCATCACACTCTCAAGTCTGTCCATTTAACAAAAAGAAATGGATTGTGCCCAGCCTCCTCCATGCATGCCTTCTAAAGATCACACAGCTTTAGGTAAAACAACTACTAGTTTATTGATCAGATTATAATTCTAAGTGAGAATATAGCCAAGCATGGCAGAATCACAATATAAGTAACTCAGGAGAGACCACAAGAAAATAAAAGGCAAAATATGCATGCTAACCTAATACTTCTACTTAAACTAACCTCGTAGTCCAAACAGGTGTGTTCACACGCCATGTTCACACAACGTACTATTGTTTTGAAACAACGTGTTCCATTGTTTTGAAAGAACGGTGTTGTTTCAAAACAACTTAAACCCCATTTGGTGATGAAACAATGTTGTTTCGAAATGATTGTTTTGAAACAATCCCGTCTGAACATGTTATTTCGAAATGACCATGACTCGTTTCGAAATAACTGTTGTCAGAACATGCTCTTTCACTTCGAGCTTTTTTCCTTAATTCAAATTAACATTTTCTTAATTCGAATTAACTTATTTCGAAATAACGCCTTATTTTGATACAAGTTGTTTTGAAACAACTTGTATTGCAATAACCCCCTGTGTGTGAACATAGCCAACAAGTTTATGCTCAAGGTGTTTAGCTGTTAGATGTTTGCACAGTCAGTCTCTGCTGAGGCCAGGCAAGACCCTTATCTTGCTTGAATTTGTTTCAAGATGGAGAGTCCCAGCCCAAAAGCCTCTTAAAACTTCCAGGTCTCAGTCTTTGTTTCCAAACCCCTCCCTTTCAGGGCTGAGGTGATTCTTTTGTCTCTTCACAGACACCTCCATTAGCATACCTTTGTCTCTTTCAGGCTCCCTGCTGCTGGGAGAGACCTCTGTCTCTTACCTTATCCCTGAGCCACAGAAGGCATCTTACCTGCTTGTTCACATGTATGAAGCTGTGGGAAACATATCATTATAGAAATCACACAGAATAGGTTATAAGCATCCGCACAGAAACATTGCACGGTGCAATTGGCAGCAAATCATACAATTCCAGTATACAAGTGAACAGGAAAATCATGTAGATCATAACCCAGGATGCACAGATGTGCACACGGTCACAATGCCTGACCTCGCACTTCCCATTATTAAATTTCAACCTGTTCCTGATGCTGCAGTTTACAAGGTTATCCAGATCTTTCTGTATGATATTCCTAGCCTTCTCTGTATTGGTGATACCTCCCAACTTGGTGTCATCTGCCAACTTAATTTAGAGCATTCACACTTTTTGTTACCAGGTCAGTAACAAAAAGATTATTTGAGATTGACCCCAAGACCGATCCCTGATGAACTCCACTAGTTTACCTCTCTCCAGCTTGACAGTTCACTCTTCACTATGACCTGCTGTAGCCTCCTCTTTAACCAGTTCCTAATAATGAAGTAATAATTCCCTATGTGGAACTGTATCAGATGCCTTGCTGAAATCTAAGTAAATCAGGTCCACCACATTCGCTTTGTCTAAAAATCTGTTACCCTCTCAAAAAAGGAGGTCAGGTTGGTCTGGCATGCTCTACCTTTCGTAAAGCCATGCTGTATTTTATTCCAGTTACTGTTATCCTCAGTATCTATAAGTACCTTCTCTTTTAAAATTTTCTCCAAGATCTTCCATGCTATTGGGGTCAAACTAACAGGCCTGAAATTACTTGGATTACTTTTATTCCCTTTCTAGAAAATAGGAACTATATTAGCAATTGTCCAATCATATGGTACAACACCTAAGTTTACAGATTCATTAAAAATCCTTGCTCATGGGCTGGCAATTTCATGAGCCAGTTCCATTAATATCCTTGGATGGATATTACCCTGCCCCCACAACCTCCTGATTTAGTTCCATCAAGCAGCTTGAGTTTGGCTTCTACCTCTGGTATAGTAATTTCTACTTCCATGTCCTCGTTCCTGTTAGCTACCCTAACTCTATCCTCAAGCTCATTATCACCCTCATTAAAAACAGGGGCAAAGTACTTATTTAGAAATTTAGTCATTCCGAGATTATCTTTGACCTCCACTCTATCCTCAATGTTTAGCAGTCCTAGTTCTTTGTTTGTGTTCTTCCTATTTTTATGGCTAAAGAACCTTTTACTATTAGTTTTAATTCACTTTGCAAGGTCCAGTTCTGCTTGACTTTTCACCTTTCTCACATTATCTCTGCATGTTCTGACCTCCAAAAGGCAGCTTTCCTTGCTGATCCCTCCCAGCTTTCACTCCTTGTAGGCTCTGTGCTTCCTCCTAATCACCTGCTGTCTAAGTTGCTTACTCATCCAGCTTAGTCTCCAGCTCTTCTCTATTAATTTTTTTCCCCTTCCTTGGAATGTAGGCTTCAGATAGCTCCTGCAACTTTGATTTGAAGTGATTCCGAGCCTCTTCTACCTTAATATTTGTGAGTTTCTGAGTCCAGTCCACTTTCCCAGGTAACTCCCTTAATTTTCTAAAGTTAGCCCTTTTAAAGTCAAGGACCCTAGTCACAGATTTATTTTTGTTTAAACTTCCAATTATTTTGAATCAAATTAATAGATGAGTAGTAGTTTTAAAAAATAAGTGTTTAATATGAGAACTGCCCCCTCCCCCTTTCAAAATAGCCACAGAAAGCCACCACCTCCCTGAGGACAGCTTGGCTTCACACATTTGAGAAGAATGGAAGATAGTGGGTTTTTGAAAGAGGGCATTTAGATTAATGGCACCCTTTTAGTTTCTTTCTCATTGGCTGTGTTCACACAGCACTCTTATTTCAAAACAACAGAGGTTGTTTCGAAATAAGAAATACCCTGTTCACACGACGCATGGTTGTTTCGAAACAACGGCACCTGTTGTTTCGAAACAAAGGCGTTGTTTTGAAACAACTTAAACCCCATTTGGTGGCGAAACAACGCAGTCCGAACATGTTGTTTCGAAACAACAGTGACTTGTTTCGAAATAACTGTTGCCTGAAACTGCTATTTCACTTTGAGCTTTTTTCCTTAATTCGAATTAACAAACTGTTAATTCGAATTAAGTTATTTTGAAATAAGGCATTATTTCGATACAAGTTGTTTCAACATAACTTGTATCGAAATAATGCCTGTGTGTGAACACAGCCATTGAGAAAAATAGGAGATAGCAACAGTTTTGAAAAAGGACAGTTCTGATATGGAATGCTGTGATGGAGAACAGTGCAAGAAATTTACAGCTGTAAAGAATAGCAGGAAAAATTACCACTGTTTCTGAAAACAGTCTAAAAAGGTAGTCAGTGCCTGAGATAACCATAAGTTTTAACTATATGGGAAGTTTTAAGGGTTTTTGGTGTTCCATTATTAAGATCCTTTGGGACATAAAAATGGTCTCAACCATGGTGCTAAATTTCTTAAGGGACTCAATCTAAAAATTATTTTTAACAAATTAACCAACTAACAAAGTTAGTTGTAAAATCTCAGGAAATGTATTCTGTAATTACGGAACTGAGAGCCATGTTTCCATAATAATATACCAGTCAGCCTCACCTCAATCCCTGGAAAAATTATGGAGCAGATTCTCAAAGAATCCATCCTCAAACACTTAGAGGAAAATAAAGTGATCAGGAACAGTCAGCATGGATTTACCAAGGGTAAATCATGCCTGACCAATCTCATCTCCTTCTATGATCAGATGACTGGTTTTCTGGATGCAGGAAGAACCGTTGATGTGATATACCTTGATTTTAGCAAGGCTTTTGATACAGTTTCCCACAGCATTCTTACTGGCAAATTAAGAAAGTATGGATTGGATAGGTGGACTATAAGGTGGATAGAAAACTGGCTAGATCAACGGTTTCAGCGTGTAGGAATCAATGGTTCCATGTCTAGCTGGCAACCGGTAATGAGTGGTGTGCCCCAGGGGTCGGTCCTGGGGCCGGTTCTGTTCAACATTTTCATCAGTGATCTGGATGATGGAATAGACTGCATTCTCAGTAAGTTCGCAGATGACACCAAGCTGGGGGGAACAGTAGACACGTTGGAGGGCAAGGACAGGATTCAGGGAGACCTAGATAAATTGGAACAGTGGCCCAATAGAAATCTTATGAGGTTCAATAAGGACAAGTGTAAAATCCTACACGTGGGACGGAAAAACCCCATGTACTGCTACAGGCTGGGGAACATTCAGCTAAGTAGCAGCAGTGTAGAAAAGGACCTGGGGGTCATGGTGGATGGGAAGCTGGATATGAGTCAGCAGTGTGCTCTTGCAGCCAAAAAGGCCAATGGCATACTGGGCTGCATCAAAAGAAGCATTACCAGCAGATCAGGGGATGTGATCATTCCCCTCTATTCTGCACTGGTGAGGCCACACCTAAAATACTGTGTTCCTTTTTGGGCTCCCCACTACAAAAAGGACAGGGACATGCTAGAGAGAGTTCAGCGGAGGGCAACCAAAATTATCAAAGGGCTGGAGCACAAGCCCTATGAGGAAAGACTGAAAGCATTAGGCTTATTTAGTCTGCAGAAGAGAAGATTGAGGGGGGATTTGATAGCAACCTTCAACGACTTGAAGGGATGCTCCAAGGAAAATGGAGCTCGACTGTTCTCGGTAGTAACAGAGGAGAGAATGAGGAGCAATGGTTTCAAGTTGCGGTTAGGGATGTCGAGGCTGGATATTAGAAAAACTTTTTTACTAGGCTAGTGGTGAAGCATTGGAATGAGCTGCGTAGGGAGGTGGTGGAGTCTCCATCTTTGGAGGTGTTTAAGGCCCGGCTGGACAAAACCATGACTGGGATGGTTTAGTGGGTGTGGTCCTGCCTCTGGCAGGGGGTTGGACTAGATGACCTATGAGGTCCCTTCCAACCCTATGATTCTATGAACCTCTTTAAATCAGGAGACAAGCTGAATCTATATGATTCTCACATAATTGTAATGGACTGTCTTTATTTTACAAGAAACATAATGAAAAAGATCATGAACGTTTTAACTTTTCACTGAAGTTAACCCTTTAACTAAAATGGTGTAAGGCAAGAAAGAAATACTAAGAAAAAGTAAATGTTTGTACATTTGTTGCCAAATTATAAGGAAATCTTTGACATGAACCATGGAGATCCGAACAGGTCCCCAGATCAAATAAAAAGAAAGCAAACCTTGTAAGAATATTCTAAAATGATGCTGGCAATTACTATCTGTTAAATCTACTTTGAATCCATGCTAAATTAATGGAGCAAACATTAACAGCCATGTTGTCACTAGTGCTGGGCACAGGGGGCTCGTGCCCCGAGTCCCAGCCCCAGTGCCCTGAGTGCCATGGCTCGAAGGCCAGGTCACCCATGTCAGCAGCTGTCTTTCCAGGCCCCGTCCCTGGCTGGGATCCCTGGGCTGGGCCACTCGTGGCAGTGGCTGTCTTCCCTGGCCCCATCCCTGGACAGGGGTCAGGGGCTGAGCTGATGGAGGCAGGAGCCTGTAGAAGAATTCTCAGTAAGCAGGGGCACAAACTTAGTGAGGAGTGGAGCTTTATTCTACACAGCTGCGGGCCCAAAGGCAAGTAGCCAAGAGCCCCGAGAATAGTGTACATTATTTTTATATCATGACATATTACATAATATTACAAAGTATAAACTATTGCTGTATAGCCAATTAAGTTCTGGGTCCATCCTTTTTGCAGCAAAATTTCCCCAATTACAACCCCTTCTTTTGATCCGCCTTACCCCCACATAACCTCCAATCATAATTCATCTGCACCACAGGTCTCTGGCCTTGCTATAGAGCTGGCTGAAAAGGGGTTTTCTTTCATCTGGGGTAGACTGACCGTTTAGAATTCTACAGGCAAATCCAAACACTTTCTCTGTCTCCAAATTTCAGTACACAGCTTGTCCTTGAAGCACAGCTCTTTACAGCGTTCCTTATCTGTTAGTTTTTTCTACTGGCCCTCATCCAGGTGTGCTAGTAGAACAGAGAAACTGCAGCTCCCCACCCCCCCACTAAGCTATGTGTGTCTCAATGCTGTTAGGCCTCAGCACACTGTTAAGCCTCAGCCATGGAATTCTTCCACAAGCCTGATCTGGGCCCTGCCTGGGGTGAATTGGGACCGGGGGGCGGGGCCTGGGGCCTGGGTCTTTTTCCAGACCAGCATCCCTCCTGATTAACAGAAAATGTTTTTTCACTTACACCATGTTTACGCTTACAAGCCTACAGCAACACAGCTGTTACAATAGAGCTGGGCCTCTGTAAGTGTGCTCATGTAGCACACATTATGCCAATGAGAGAGAACTTTCATGTCAGTATAATAAAATAAGCTCAACAAGTGCTGGTAGCTATATTGGTGGGAGGCGTCTGTAATGTTACTCTCTGCAGTCTGGATTGCTACATCACTGTGTCACCCCAGTCCCTCCTTCCTGGAGCCTGTCTTGCACTTGCTGTCCTGTGTGAACCACCAGTACAGGGTCAGCTCAGGCACAGCCTCCTGAAAGCAAGTGGCCCTTAACTTAGTGAGCACTTGTGGCCGGTCACTCATGGAATTATGCAGTAGAGTGATCCCCAGCAAACACCCCCAGTCTGAGATGCAACTCTAGGAATTTCTGTCTTACATAGATCAGTGCTGGTCACTAGACTCTGCAAGCTTATTGGTTAGTATGTGAGATTGTCAAAGAAATTGATATGCCCTAGATCTGTCATTTTAAATGAAGTCTCTACACATACCCAAACCAAAACCAAGGATTTTTTTAGAACAGGCCACCTTAAAACCAATGTACTAAAATGGAGAAAACAAGTACAGAAGTAATTCAGTGTGGTCAGAGTTCTTTTATGAAGCATTTTAAGCACCATGAATGCATTTGTTTGCAAAAGGTTGACTGGCCACTGTACATGCTGCACTGCCTCATAAAGAATTTGAACCTCATGCTGGAAAGTGATAACCTGTTGATCTCATATTTTTTTAGGTTTAAAATACAAGATCATGAAGAATGTGCCTACACAGATTCATCTAGTATCTCTACATCAGCTTGTTCTTTACCCAGGTACTGGATCTGCAGCTGCCATCCCTCAAACTGAACAGTGTATGAGGTTTACCATCACTCCAAAAAGGTGGCGCTTCTAGCCACACAATACTCCTAACAACATGGAGTGACCCTCTGGGAGAAAAGCACCATTTATTGACTCTCAAATGCTACTTCCAACAACACCCCCTGCCTTCTTGTCATACTGGGGCTTTGGCATTGGTACTGACTCCCAGAGAAGAGTGTCCCTGCAGTGTTGCTCATACCTTTCCAAGATGCACAGCACCGCCTTGGGTCAGGGCTGACTTAGAGAGAAGAATATCTTTTACTGATGGCATGTGTAAGTTGCAAAGTAAAGTTGATTTTATTTCAGTCAACCTTCACCTGCCAAACTAATGAAGTTTGATGAGTGTGACCACACCAAGCACATAGCACTGGGAGACTGCGCCCCACCAGCTGAGTTTGTATTGATGAGAAAAGCACTATGGGTAGCTATCCCATGGTCCACCTCAGTGGCAGCTTTTGGGGTAGGTGAAGCAGGTGCCTGCCTAGGGCCCCAACCAATAAGCGGCCCGGTCTTCAATTTGGTAGACAGAAATGAAAACAGAGAAAAATATAGAAATTGTTCCCATCTAACAGAGCTAGTAGGACTGGAAGCCTAAGCACATTTCACTCTTGGCTCATCAAGGTAAGCTATCATTAGGATCTGTGCTTTATCTGAAATGCAGATTTCACCATTCTCTGCCCATCACCTTCACACTGACATGCTAAAAAAGCAGGAGCAAGCAATAGACAGCACAACAGCAGGAACTTCTCCAGTGGCCTCAGCTTTTAATTCCTCAGTGTGGCCACTTATTTTGTGATTTTTTAGTTTTGTGAAATACTGCCTTTTTCTTTTCTTTTTTACCTGTTCTTTTGCCTTTTCCTTTGACATTATGACAACCTTTACTTTGGCTTTTTTTAGCTCAGGTTACCAGGTAGCTGCGTATAGGTTACTATATCTAAATACAGCGCTTCCTTTAGGCAATCATTACAGCGGTGTGTTATGTCTGTGCTGTATGTCTTTCTTTTGATAAGTAATTTTTTAGCTTCTTTTGTACTTACTATTTAATATGTTTGTGGCGGCCAGAGTCTTATAAACTTGAGTACTTCAGAGAATTTCATTGAAATTTGGTGTTTTACATTTATATCTACACACTAGAAACCACCTTTTCCACTTATTTTTATTTATTATAATTATTTGTATTAAATGTCACTAGTGCACATAAACCCAAGCGTATATGAAAAATTTGTAAGTTTTAACTGCCAAAATTTTAAATGTGGTATTTTAGTTATTTTTGAGCCATCATTAATGTTACCACTTCTTATTTATTAATGCATACTCATACTTTTTTAAAATAATTAAAGTGTTCAGTTTAACTTTGTAGTTCAGCATTAGCTGATTTATGTTAAGTGAAAGATGATCAACTTACAAGCTTCACAATGGGAAGATCTTTAAAAATACCATTCCCAAGAATAATTTACGAGTTCCAGTGGGATAATCATGTTAGTTTGGTTCAGCAAAAACAAAACAAGGAGTCCTGGGGGGGGGGGGGGATGAAATGGGGCAGTTAAGGATGCAGGGGGGACTGGGGCCACAGGGAAAGTAGCAGTGGGGGCCAATAGTGGGCCCTTTAGGGAGCCCCACAATGGGCCTTTGCCTAGGGCCCCCAATTGCCTAAGGCCGCCTCTGGTCCACCTAGCCACAAGTGGCTTTTGAGAAGGTCTTCATCCTCCCATGATGCAGTGTCCTCCCTACGTCCCCTCTCTCTTGGTCCTAAACAAACAGCTGAACAGTTTTGTGCACCATTTTTCAGTCTCTTGCATGTGTATCACATTGCTGGAGAGGCATGGAACCCGCTCCACTCTGCACTATCACTGTGAGCATCACAAACACCTCACAACTCACCCTGCAGTGTTTCCAGGGCTGAGCCAGGAGCCACAGCATGGAAAATTGAGATGTTACTCAAGCTGTACTGAACAGGACATAGAATAAAACAATTCTCATTTGTTGCTGACTGTCATGAAGCAGCTGCAGTCAGTGGAGTGCTGCTTCTGGTCCCAGGAAACACGCACTAACTAGTAGGATTGCCTCATCATGAAGGTCTGAGATGATGATCAGTGGTTGCAGAGCTTTTGAGGTGTAAGCCCATGTAGCAGGGTGCTGAGCAAAGCTAGTTGCTGCTGAAGGAAATAGTGAAGCCAGCTGGGTGAGCTGGCTGGCCAGGGAGCTAAAAAGAGCAAAGGGTGGGCTCATTAGCAAGGCCCCATAAAGCTCCCATGCAGGAGTTGGAAGGGTAGGAGCAAGCAAGAGTAGCTATTTGAGGGATAACTTGTGTGCAGCAGCTATGCTGGTAGATCTCCTGGGGCTCTTAAGCCTGTACTGTCTGTATGTATTTGGTGGTGGTGAAAATGATCAACTGTGCTGGTGACACTTAAAGTCAGAATCTATGTGTGCCTGATGGGGGACGAGGAGCAGACCAGTGGGAGAGTCCAGCGTGAGTCTTTTACAGGCCTCTTTCCCTGAACCCATGAATACTAACTTGAGATATGGTCTGAAAGTGGAAAAGTGAGTGGTCATTGGTCTGTGAAAGCTAACAATGCCAGATTGCTACCAGTCAGCTGAGAATCAATTTGGAGTTAGTAAATCCATGGTGGGAGCTGCAGGGGTGCAAGTGTGCAGGGCCTTAATAGACTACTGCTAAGAAGGGTATTAAGCTTGGGAGATGTTGAAGCTATAGGGAGTGGGTTTGCTGCACTAGAGCTCCCAAACTGCTAGGTCAATAGATGCCACTCTTTTTCCAATTTAAGTGATAATTTCCCATGTGGAATTGTATCAAATGCCTTATTGGAATCTAGGTAAATTACATTCCCTTTATCCAAAAAATCATATCTTCTCAAAAAAGGAGATCTAGCTGGTCTGACACAATCTCCCTTTTGTAAAGCCATCTTGTATTTTATCCCAACCACTGTTAACCTCAATGCTTTTAACTACACTTCAAACTTTTTCCCCCAAGATCTTGCATACTAGTGAAGTCCAGGTAACAAGCCTATAGTTACTGGGATTACCTTTTTTCCCTTTCTTAAAAATAGGAACTACTTTGGCAATTCTCCAGTCATATAGTACATGCCCTGAGTTTACAGATTCTTTAAAAATCCTTGCTAATGGGTTCAATTTCATTTGCTAGTTCCTGTAATATTCTTGGATGGAAATTATCAGGCCCCTTTGATTACTACAAGAAGCTGTTCAAGTTTAGCTTCTACATTGGGTGTGGTAATTTCCACTTCCATATCCTCAGTTCTGTTAGCCATCCTCTCATTATCACCAAGGTCATAGACTCATTAAAAACAGAGGCAAACTATTAGTTTAGATATTCAGTGATGCCCAGATTGTCTTTAACCTCAGTTCCATCCTCACTGATTAGCAGTACCACTTCTTTGTATTTTCTTGCATTTTCCATGGCTATAGAGTCCAGGGCCAGCCTAAGGTTTTTTTGGCATCCTATGCAAACTACGCTTTTGGTACTCCCACCCCATGACTGGCCAACACTAGGCTACTGAGAATGACTAGACTGCAAGACCCCACCCCCATACACTAAATCCAAGCAGCACTCTTCTGAGACACATTTTAACTATTTACATACACAGCTGTGCTCCACAACAGGGGTGTTGCTACAAACAGGAAAAAGATTCAGGATACAGGCCCCCCCAAGACCCACCCTCCTCAACCCCATCTCCCAACTCCAAGCTCAGGCACAGCACAAAGTGCAGCCCTGCCAGACACTCCCTCTGGCTGGGCATGGAGCACAACACCACAGGGCCAGGCAGACTTCCTGCCCCCAACTCAAGAAAGAGGTCAATGAAGCTGGCCCTCTGCAATGCTGAGCCAATAGAGCCACAAGCAGCAGATCTGGGCAGCCTTTGTACAGAGCCCAGTGGGGCTGCCCATGTCCAGAGCCAGCAGCCTGGCCTGACTCCCTCCCAGCCCAGTGATGGAGCCAGCTGTGGATCCAGGCAGCAGGCAGGGCTGGCTTGACCCATAAGCAAATGAGGTCCTGGCTTGGGGCACCATTTGCCTATTGGCACTGCAGCGCCATGCTGGGAGGTGGGGCGGGCAGGCCCAGATGCCAGACCCTGCAGTCCCGCCCCTCCCTGAGCCACTCACTCTGCCCCCGGGGGTGGAACAGGACAGCCCATGGGGCAGACTCTGCTCTCTCATCCCACTCCTAGGGCAGAACAGCCAACCCAGAAGAGGGGTGGGAGAGCAGAGCCTGTCCTCTGGGCTGGCCTGCTCTGCCACTGGGATGGCTGTTCCCCACCCTGGGGATGGGGCAAACCAGCCCAGACTGGAGGCCAGGTTCCACTCCCCCTCCAATCCCATCTCCTGGGGAGGCACAAAAGTGAAAGACAGCTTGGGGCACCAAAGCCCCTTGAGCCAGCCCTCGTACAGCTCTCCCCAAGCTGAACCTAACACAGAGCCAGCTGGGGGTTGGAAAGCCCCCCCCCCCACTGTTGTGCCATGTAGCTACCACCAATGGGTAGGGAAACTGAGGCACATCACAGAAGGTACTTGAATTCCCTCCCCAGTAAGATTATACCCTGCATCCACAGTAGAGCAGGGAATAAAGTCCAGAATCCTGACTCAGAGCAACAAATAGAATCCAAGAGTCAGGATTAAACCCAGTCCCACACTCTACTCCTTCTATTCTTTGGCCCTCTCTCCTGTTAACCCCAAGAACTAAGGTGGGGTCTGTCACATCTGAAAGAGCTTCTGATGCTTGGGGACTATGGTGATGGTGGAGGAATGAGAGGGACGCTGAGCAGGAGGCCTGTGGCATGGCTATGAGGAGAGTGGAATAGGGTGTCAGAGGATAAAAGGCTGAGGGATTAGCATAGAATGAAATGAATCAAACACATCCCAGGTCCCAGTTACCTCTAGTGGTATTTGCATCACATCCAGGTCAAAGCTGCTTTCAAATCCAAGGCAAGCTCACGGTGTGAACCACTCAACAACCCCAGAGAAACCTCACTGGTCTTGGTCCTGTTGTCACAGCCCTGATGCTAGTGGAATCACTCCTTTTGCTTTACATCAGGCAAAAGCAAGATCAGGATTATTATTCTAGGTTCTGGATTAATCCCTGACTTGTATCTAAGGCCATCATTTACTTTGCAAAAGTGTGTGTTTTGGGTCCACCTCTTCTACACCGTGGCAGGGGTATATAAACGCCAATACAAAGCCAGGCGAGAAGTAGGTTCCACAAATTCAGGATGTGGGCCAGTACAGCTGGGTTCTGTTCCTGGGCTGAGCAAGGAGTGGGATCCACCTCCATGATTTCCCCAGCCAGGGGTGACTGGAGTTAAGACTTGTTTCTGTAATTTTTTTTTTTTTTTTTTTTTTTTTTGAAATTGTTAAGACTTGTGCCTCTCTACACACTTGCTCTGGCTCTTCCAGGGCCAGGGAAGTCAGCACCCCCCCAACCCCCATGTTGGTTTCCACAGCAGTGTCAGGGGTGGGGACTTTAACAGCCTTCTTGCTGTTGCTGCCAGAGCCAGGGCAGGATTTAGTCATGCAGCAGCATCCCCACCCCCCATGGTTTCCTCAATGAGTAGGTGACAGTAGTGGCAGGATTTTTTACCCACATAGAGGGCTCATGATGAAAGTTGTAATGTATATGTCCTTGTGTTAATCAGGCCAGGCTCCTGGGGTGCTAGAAAGGTACATAATAGACTCCTCATCGCTCTTCCTGCATCTTCTGCTGCTTTCTGTTATTCCCTCTCACCTTCTCTCCTGCTTGCCTGTTATGTCTCTTGTTCCCTCCTTCCTCCAGCACAGTACTCCACCATCTGTGTGCAGAGAGAATATGTATGCACCAGCAGCAGACACAATTTTTGACACTTTGGGTCCTAGTCACACCCCTATCACAGTCTGGTACCTGAGGCAACTGCCTCAGTTTACCTCATGGTAAGGTCAGCCCTGCACTCTCCCCAAAACTCTCCATCAAACTCCCTTATTCACAGCCTGGTTGACTACCCCTGGTGCCACTACAGCCATGTACCCCTGCTTGCTTGAGTGTCTGTCTGCCTTTATAACTCCCTCAGTAGGGAAGCCCATTGGGGTCAGCTGATTTCACTTCACCACTCAGCCTCTGCAAACTGAACAGGGGAGGGGGAGGAAGAAAAGAAAAACATGCAGAGGGGAAAAAAAGAAACCTAAACAAACAGGCACAACAACTCACCACTCCCCCAAAACTCATTCATAGCCATTAAGGCCCATTCAAACATCATTTAGAATAGAATCATAGGGTTAGAAGGTACCTCATTAGATCATTAATTCCAACTTTTGGGGCTTGAACTCAGGATTTTCTGCATATTAAGCAGAGAGCCTAGCCACTACACTATTTGCAGGGCTAGAATAATACACCTCAAACACACTTAAAGGGATGAAATAAAAATAGCAAAGAGAAACTGCAGTTTCAGTCTCTGTGTATTGCTCACTTGCAAGCTAGTTGCTTAGAAATTACAAACAGCACAGAGTTGAAACTCTCTGGAAATGCGGAAAACAACAAGAGAAGGTTAAACAGTGTTTAACTCTGTAGCTGTGAGCAGTGAGTACCAGGAATGAGGAAGACTGTTACAGCTTACACTAGCTACTTCTGATCCACTTCATATGTTTAATAGTTTTCAACTAATTGAGGCAGAGACGGCTGATTATCCTGCATATAAAAATGAAACATAAAGAAGTGTGTTTAAACAGAATTTAAAATGAAGAAGAAACTAGAGAATTTTGGTTTGTGATTAGTCAATCATGCTGTTTGAGAGACAGTCTCTGAAAAGAGACCACCTCCTAACCACCATTAGCAGGATAAGACCTTTGACTAAACAGCAGGGAAATAAGAGACTTTTAAGTGCATGTATGATTGGGGGGAAGCTGTTCCCCTTAATTCTCCCTTCAGCTCTCTGTTTAGCCTTTGGCTGGACAAAAGGGAACGTGGGCAGCTGATCTGCAGTTGTGTGGGCTTTGCAAAAGCCTTCTACTGTCCAGTTAGCACTGCCTGTGGCACATAATAGTCTGATTTATGACATGAAGGCTGTACTGCTTTTGTCTAATTTCAGTTGTAGGGTTTAGGGTGCCAGTGCTAGTGGCCTGTGATATACAGAAGCTCAGACTGCATGAGTTAGCAATTCCTTCTGGCTTTAAACTCTATGCCTATCACAAGGAAGCTAGCCATGGAAGGATTCCAGAAGATGAGTACCTGGAGGGAAGATAAGAGCTCTGGGTCACCCCTCCCTCCTTGTGGAAAGGTGCACGCCTCACCATACAGATTGCAACCTGGTTCCCCATGCTGCAGGAGGTGCAGGTGCCCTGCACTGTGTGTGAATGTTCAATGTGGCTTGCTTCCAGAGCCACAAAAAGGTCAGACTGGGGGATGCACGTGACAACAGAATGGGATGCTGCTGCCCTCACCCTTGCCTCCCTCTGCTCACAGAGAGACGTAGGGCTTTGCCAGCAAGTTACAGGTCTTGGAGCATCACGCTGTGGGGTGAGATGATCTCAGGTTCCGCAGGACTTTGAAATAGATGAGAACCAGTGGAAAGGCAATGATTCTGAAGAGGGGAGCTGGAGGGGAGACCCCCCCCCTCCATCCCAGGCTGAGGAGAACGGGAAGATCTTACTTTTCCTCTTGTGGTTTAAGTGGTCTGGAAAAAAAAGTGAGGAGTCTAACATAGCTCAAGCCACAATACATTTTCATGCACTTGATACACAATCATTTATACATGTACTGCATAACCCGATTCAACTTTTAGTCCATGAAGTATAAAGATAAAAGTTGGAAGGGATCTCAGATGGTCATTTAAGTCCAACCACCTGCTCAAAACATCTTGCAGCTGAGTTTGTAGGATTCTAGTCAGGTGCCATTCCGCAATTGGAATATAGAGCTTTTTGTTTTGACCTCACATCACTTGTACATCAGTGTGATGCCACTAATTTCTATAGTTACTTCTTCCAACTGAGTAGCCATGTTAGTCTAGTTCAACAAAATAAACAAGGAGTCCTGTGGCACTTATAAAGACTAACAAATTTATTTATAGCATGAGCTTTTGTGGGAGGAAATCCCACTGTGTCAAACATTTGAAGGTGTGGGACTTAGGCTATGTCTACACAGAGTTACAATTTGAATTACTGAATTTGAACTAGTCAATTCAAATTAATAATTATTAATTCAAATTCAGTAAATTCAAATTGGCAGGGTCATATTTAGAAAATCCTATTCAAATTGGCATGTCCATGGACTGGACTTGACAATTTGAATTGGAGGGGGGCATGATGGGAAATGTGGCAAGATGGCTGTGGAAACTACAGAACTCTCAGCCTGGCACAGGGAAAAATATCCCCTGCCCAGCCCTAGCCACAGTGCGGCTAAAGCTGGGGAGAGGATGCTTTACCCCATGCCAGGCTCAGTGCCGGAGCCTGGCAGGGAAAGTTTCCCCTGCAAGATGTGGGGGGGAAGAGATTTCCCCTGCCCCCTCCCAGAAGGGCTGCCCCTGCCAGGAAGGGAATCCCTCCCCTGGCTGGAGCCCAGCTTGCCTGGGAGCAGGCCTGGAGCAATGCTGGTCACATGGCTCCATCCCTGCTAGCTGCATGCTGGGATAGCACCCTGGCGTTCAACTCCTGCAGAGCTGGCCGTGTGCGGGCTAGCCACCCCACACATGGCTTCTCCCCAGGCAGCTGCACACTTGGAAGGCACCCCGGCACGTGGCTGCCTGGGGAGAAGCCGCACGTGGAGTGCCTTCACTGCATACAGCCAGCTCTGCAGGAGCCAGGCTCGGGGGGGGCTTTCCCAGGGTGTGGCCAGCTCTGCAGAAGCCACACACTCCCATGCCTTCCCAGCATGCAGCCAGCTTGGCTGGAGCATGGGGTGGGATCCCTGTCCTCAGCTAGGGGACAGGAACCCCATTCCCGCCAGCCCGATCTGGCTGGGGGGGCACCTTTGGGGCTGCTGGCACCAAGTGCTAAAGGGCTGTTCTCCCTTCCAGGGTGCCATGCACTCTGGGAGGAAGGTCAGCCCATGTCAATGCGAACTCACAACGAGTTTGAATTGACATGCCCACACTGAGTCAATTTGAACTCCTCTGTTCAAATTGACCCTGACTTCAAAGTCAAACGAGGCTTGACGAGTTCTAAGTCAGCTTTCATCACTTCAAACTGAAGAGGTCCTCAGTTCAAACTGATGAAAGCCAGTGTGTCCATGCACTTAATAGAATTTGAATTGATGACAATCAATTTGAATGCAGCTCTAAGTGTACATATACCCTTACAGAATGGGCAGGGAAGTGTAAGTCAGAGGATTAGGTGAGATCGATATGGCAAATCAAAGCACTTGCTTCGATTCAAACAGTGGAGAACAGCAGATGGAGCAGATGAGGTCAAATCACCTGTTGTAATAATAAAAAAAAACCCGCTAGATCTCTATTTAACCCTAAGGCAACAGTATCAAATCTGCATATGAATTCCAATTCTCCAATTTCTCTTTGAAGCGTTGATTTGTAATGCATTTGTTTAAATTCAGCTATTAACAAATCATCAATGGAGTGAGCAGGGAGATTAACGTGTTCCCCTGTTGGTTTTTGAATGTTGTTATTTCTGACATCAGATTTGTGTCCATTTATTCTTTTGCATAGAGACTCTCCTGTTTGTCCAATGTACAAGGCAGAGGGGCATTGCTGGCACACGATGACATAAATCACATTGGTGGATGAGCAGGTGAATGAGCCCTTGAAGGAGTAGCTGGTTAGGAGATCTACTTTCTGGATCAAATTAGTGATGGGCAGGTAAACGTCACCCTCTATTGGAAACCTACTGATCACTATAGTTACCTACATCCCTCAAGTCTTCTTCCAAGACACATCACATGATTCATTTTCTACAGCCAAGCCCTAAGATATAGCCACATTTGTGCCAACCCCTCTGACAGAGACAAACACCTTTAGGATCTCTATCAAGCATTCTTAAAACTACAATACTTACCTGGAGAGGTGAGGCAACAGATTGACAGAGCCAGGCAAGCACCCTGAAGTCAATTACTACAGACAAAGCCTAATAAAGAAAACAAAACACCACTGGTCATCATTTACAGGCCCCACGTCAAACCTCTACAAGACATCATCAAGGATGTACAGCCTGTTCTTCAAGAGAATCCCTCACTCTCTCAGGCCTTGGGAGACAGACCTCTCCTCACTTATAGGCAGCGTCCCAAGTACTCACCAGCAACCAGCACCAGACCAAATAACAGAAACATTAAACAGAAACATTAAAGCAGGCACTGTCACAAAACTTAATCAAGCGAGCTACTCCATCAAGGGCTCATTCACTCTTTATTTATAATTACTTTTGTTTCTCATCAGTGTGAGAGAACAATCAGACTCTGAAGCTTTAAAAGAAAAAGAAAAAGAAACAAAACAGAAGTATAATCTTCCCCTACAGGCAACGAAAGCAAACGAGATGATTATATAACACACTTGTAGTTTTTGTGAACTGACACTAGACGGAGCTGGCTATCTAGGGAAAAAAAAAACGAGTCATGTGGCACTTTAACAGATTTATTAGTCTTAAAGTGCCACACGACTCCTTGGTTTTTTTGCTGGACTAGACTAACACGGCTATCCCTTTGGAAATATCTAGGGAAAGGAGGTTTTGTTTGTGTTCTCACTTGTTCTGTGTACCAGGGGTCCTGCTGATTGTTGGCTGCTGTTTTCAGTGAGACCTGATGATCATAGGATGGAGAGCATGTGGATTTAGACTGACTTAGTGGCAAGTACCTATCTGGAAGCTTACAGTTACAGCAAAGGGAAGGCGTAGGAGAGGTCTGCAAATGTTAATTCATGGAAGAGTCCTTATTTCATGCTGTGTTTAGCGGCAGTGCAAAGGGTTTTTTGTTCTTGTCTCACTGCTCCCTCCCTATCCTACAGATACATATAGTCTAAAAATCTCCAAGAGAGATTAATTATTGTTTGTTTATGTCTAATTGTTTGTTTTGATTATTAGATCAGACTAGTAGAAGTTTAGGTCTTTGGCCCCCAAAACTTTGTAATGAGCAAACTTTTAGTGACTTAGTCTTCTGTCTTGAGTAGTCTGTAAACTTCTATGATAACTAGCGTTACCAGATGTCAGGCAAAAGGCGGACATGTTCACTTTTTACCTTCATGTCCTCTTTCTGGCAGGCATTTTAAACATATATGATTTCATCTGGCTTTTTACATACAGGGGTTAAAGTATGCTGGAGCACTCCAGAACACCTTATTTTTAGGGGGGAAGCATTCCAGGGCCCCCCAAAAACAAAAGATTATTGTATTAATACTATGTTTTCTGCATGTGTCCAGCAATGTCCTCCTTTTCGTACTTCTCTGTCCTCCTTTCCATGCTTCAGTATCTGGTAACCTTAAGTGTAACCCTTCTGCCAGACTGAGATGGCAGCAGCAAAAGGCTGGTTCTATATCTAGGGCTGTATTCACACACAGATGGTTATTTTGAAACAAGTTGTGTTGAAACAACTTGTTTCAAAATAACTCTGCTTAACATGCAGAAAGTCCTGGGTTCAATTCCCAGGGGGTTGGACTCGATGATCTCACGAGGTCCCTTCCAGCCCTATGATTTGATTTAATGATTTAAATGCCTTATTTCGAAATAACTTATTTTGAATTAACAAATAGTTATTTCGAAATAAGGAAAAAAGGCTGGAAACGAAATAGCAGGTTCACAGTGTGAACCTGCTATTTCACTTCCTCGGGCGGCTGCGGGCACTGGCGGGGTTCAGCACAGCCCAGCGCTGAACCCGGCTGGTGCCTGCAAAGGGGGGCTGCAGGCACCGGCGGGGTTCAGCGCAGCCCAGCGCTGCTCCCCGCCGGTGCCTGCAGAGCTGGGCTGCGGGAACCCACGGGGTTCAGCGCAGCCCAGTGCTGCTCCCCGCCGGCAGCCCCCCTTTGCAGGCACTGACGGGGAGCAGCGCTAAACCCCGCCCGTGCCTGCAGCCCCCTTTTGCAGGCACCGGCGGGGAGCAGCGCTGGGCAGCACTAAACCCTGCTGGTGCCTGCAGCCCCCCGACCTGTTGTTTCGGAACCTCTTGTTCCGAAACAACATGTTCACACGAGTTGTTTTGAAACAAGGTTGTTTCGCCCCCAAATGGGGTTTAACTTGTTTAGAAAGAATGCCCTTGTTTCGAAACAAAGGGGTTCCCGTTGTTTCGAAACAACGGTGCGTCGTGTGAACAGGTTTTTTTTTTGTTTGTTTCGAAACAACGAGGTTGTTCCGAAACAAAGTGCTGTGTGAATACAGCCTAGGAGTTTTCAAACAGTGTTAAAACACCAACCGGCTCAAACCCCCACCCAGTCTCCTGAGAAATCATGCACTATTCTGTGGGTGCACTAGAGGGGAAATGATTCCTCTCTCACAAGCACAAGTTTGAGGCTATGTCTATATCTACTTATTTAGTTTGGACTTGCAAGTCTGAACTAAATAAGTCTGAGTTTAGTCTGAATTAGCTTTGGGCTACTAGTTCGGCCTAACTGTGGCTGTTTAGTCCGAATTAGCCACACAGCTTAGTGCTAACTAAAAATTCAGAACTAAGAAACTAGTCAGCACAGCTAGTTCAAACTGTCACTGCTTAGTTCAAACATTTTGAATTTGAACTAGTATGACTACATCGTGCTAGTTCTAACTAAAGTTTGAACTAAGCGTTTAGTTCAAACTTACTGTTTGAGCTAACCAGTTCAAACTAAGCTTTGCCTAGTTTGAGCTAAGCAATTGCTTAGTTTGAAATTGAAGCCTCGTGTAGACCTGGTTCAAAGTAGTCCAGACTAAGCTTGCTTAGTCCAGACTAACTGGCCAGTGCAAACATAGCCTGAGTGCAGTACTTAAAACTTGTATACTAGCATAAAAGAGCATATGTAGAGGCAATATCAAAACCAGCACTGGTTTGGAGAATCAGTGCGGGGCAGGATTCTCACAAAAGCAGTAAGCAGAGCTCACCCCACCCTAGTGTATGTAGACCATGTTTTCACTTTTCCATGACGCTCATACTGACCACCATAATGGCCATGATAGTTTTAAAGGGGTGGGGGGAAGGAGGGCTCAGCTGTCTTCTGCTGCTTCTGGATCTGTTCACACCACACCCCTTCCACCAGCCCTGCCTGCTGGCTGCTGACACTGCCTGCTGGTCACTTGCTCCATCTGTGGGCCACTCACACTGTCCACTGGCTCTGCCCACTGGCTGCTGGCATCACCTGCTGGTCCCCCTTCAGTGAATTCAGCTCTTAGAGAGGATTTCAGCCCTTAGTGATTTCAGCTCCAGACTTCAGGACACTAGCGACTGTGCCTCTGATCAGAATAACAAAGGAGACTCCACAAGGAGTCATCAAGTCTATCTTTTAACAATGGGGAAGGAGATGAGGCCTTACCTAAAGCATTGCTCTTTAGCAGAGCTAATGCTACCCCACTCCCCCAAATGTACAAGACTGAAAAAAATAGAGTTGATCACTCTTCCAAGTTCTCTGCTGCTGATGGTGACTTTTCCATCAGCTAGGCTAAACAGGGTTTATACAATCAATGGGTAGCATATCATGAAAAGACAATTTTTCATTTCCCGTTTCAGTTAAGATACAGGTATTAAAAGATTTGTGATCTAAATCAGTGCATATATAATTTGCCAACCATGGCCATGAGGAGGCGCTTCTGTGGTGAGTGAGCCCTGTTAGAGACACACCTACACCTTTTATTCATCTTTGATTATGGTGACAGAAAAGTTCTGGATAAAAGCTGTGCATCTTCAGTTTTGCATGGAAAGTGGGTGCAGTACCTCAAGGTTGGCAAACCAGGGTGGTGGTCCCGATCTTTAAAAAAGGTGACCAATGGGTATGTTCCAACTATACCTCTCAGTTTGTCTGGCAACGCCTGTGCCAGCCTATTCCTGTGTATTGAAGAGGAAATTATTCCCATTAGTTGAATCTCACATTCAGGAAGAACAAGGCATTTTCTGTCCTGGTCATGGAACAATGGACTAGCTGTCTTCTCTCTCACAGACACTTGAGGGTTCATGGGAATTTGCTATCCCAGTCTAGCTTTATTTTATAGACCTGAAAGAAACTTATGGCTGCATTGCCTGGGATGTCCTGTGGGACATGCTCGAGAAGTATGAGGTGTCAGTGCTGCTCCTGTGTGCTATCCAGTCCCTCTGTTCCTGGAGTTAGCACTGTGTCTGTATCCTTGGCGGTAAGTTGAGTGAGTTCAAGTGTGTTTGACTCAGCCAAAAGTGAGTCTAGTCCCCACTCCTGTTTGTGATATTCATGGGCAGGATATCACAGTGAAAGCATACTGTTGAGTGTATTTGGTATGGGTACTTGTTTGCAGATGATGATGCTGTTCTGTTAGACCGTGATCCGGAACATACACTCAAACTCTTCACTGCCAAGATGAGACTCAGCACTTCCAAAGCAGAGGTTATGGCTCCTTCCTGAAAGGAGGTGTGTTCTTTCCAAGAGAAGGGGATTTGTTTCTTTTAGTGGAAGCTTTTGAATATATGAGTCTTGTTCAAGAATGATGGTAAGTGGGAGCACAAGATTCACTAATGGATTAGTGGTATGTGTGCTGTACCAATCTGTGGTGGTGAAGCAGGAGATAAATTTTCCAGTGAAGCTCTCAGTTTATAGTCAGTCGGTCTATGTCCCCATCCTCACCTAAGGTCAATTACTTCAGGTAATGACGGAAAGGACGAGATAGTGGGTATGAGGGGCAGAAATGTGGTTTCTCACCAGGGTAGGTGGGCTGACTCTCTGCGATAGGGTGACGTGTTCATCTATTTGGGAGTGTCTAGAGCAGAACTGCTACTCCTCCAAATCAAGAGGAGTTAGCTGAAGTGGTTTGGGCACCTGTAAGGATGTGCCCAGGTAGGCTTCCTTTGGAATTATATAAGCATGTCCCATTGTGAAGAAGCCCTGAGGCTGACCCAGGACACACTGGAGGGATTATATCTCCCAGTGAGCTTGTGAACTTTTGGGGATCACCCAGAAAGCTATGGAATCTGTTGTGAAGGAAAGGGAGATCTGGTCCTGCTACTCTCCATGCTGTTGCAACCCTCACCAGGAAAAGCAACACAAAAGAGGAGGAGAAGAAGAAAAGTGGGACAAGACCAAAGGACAGTGAGAACAATTCTAAAAATTCAGCTCAGGACAGAGACCAAGCTTGGAATATGTCAACCAAAAAGGTTAAAGTTTAGAAAAATTCTGAGCAGCTGAGAACCGGGAGGTGGTGAAAGTTATATGACTACCATGTGACTACCTTGATTATAGAAGGTGTCCAAGGGAGTTGGGTGCATTTTAAAGAAACCCTGCTAAGGGCACAGCAAGATACAATTCCGCTAAGGAGAAAGCACAGCAAATGTGGAAGGCGCCCACTGTGGCTTAACAGAGAGCTCTGCACTGAGCTGAAGCATAAAAAGGACGCTCACAGGAAGTGGAAGCTAGGACAGATGACTAAGGAGGCATATAAAGACATTGCTCGGGACTGCAGGGATAAAATCAGAAAGGCCAAAGGACAAATGGAGTTGCGACTAGCAAGGGATGTGAAGGATAATAGGAAGGGGTTCTACAAGTATATCAATAACAAGAAGAGGATCAGGGATGGTGTAGGTCCCTTACTGAATGGGGCAGGCATCCTCGTGACAGAGGATGAGGAAAAAGCTGAAGTGCTCAATGCTTTTTTTACTTCAGTTTTCACAAGCAAGGTCAGCTCCCAGCCCACTACACTAGGTACGGGGGACTGGGGAGAAGAAGAGAGGCCCTTGGTGACAGTAGGTCAGGTTAGGGACTGCTTAAAGAAACTAGATGTGCACAAGTCCATGGGGCCGGATGAACTGCATCCGAGGGTGCTGAGGGAGCTGGCTGATGAGATAGCAGTACCGTTGGCCATTATCTTTGAAAACTCGTGGCGAACGGGGGAGGTGCCAGAGGACTGGAAAAAAGCAAATATAGTACCTATCTTCAAGAAAGGCAAAAAGGACGATCCAGGGAATTACAGACCTGTCAGCCTCACCTCAATCCCTGGAAAAATCATGGAGCAGCTTCTCAAAGAATCCATCCTGAAACACTTGGAGGAAAATAGAGTAATCAGGAATAGTCAGCATGGATTTACCAAGGGTAAATCATGCCTGACCAACCTCATCGCCTTCTATGATGAGATGACTGGATTTGTGGATGCGGGAAGAGCCGTTGATGTGATATACCTTGACTTTAGCAAGGCTTTTGATACGGTTTCCCACAGCATTCTCATTGGCAAATTAAGGAAGTATGGGTTAGATGCGTGGACTGTAAGGTGGATAGAAAACTGGCTAGAACAACGGTTTCAGCGTGTAGGAATCAATGGCTCCATGTCAAGTTGGCAGGCAGTAACAAGTGGTGTGCCCCAGGGGTCGGTCCTGGGGCCAGTTCTGTTCAATGTTTTCATTAATGATCTGGATGATGGGATAGATTGCACACTTAGTAAGTTTGCAGATGATACCAAACTGGGGGGAACGGTAGACACCCTAGAGGGCAGAGACAGGATTCAGGGAGACCTAGACAAACTGGAGCAGTGGGCCAAGAGGAATCTCATGAGGTTCAACAAGGATAAGTGTAAAATCCTGCACTTGGGACGAAAAAACCCCATGTACTGCTACAGGCTGGGGAGTGATCAGCTAAATAGCAGCACTGGAGAAAAGGACCTGGGAGTCATGGTGGATGGGAAGCTGGATATGAGTCAGCAGTGTGCTCTTGCTGCCAAAAAGGCCAATGGCATACTGGGCTGCATCAGAAGAAGTGTTACCAGCAGATCGAGGGATGTGATCATTCCCCTCTATTCTGCACTAGTGAGGCCACATCTGGAATACTGTGTCCAGTTTTGGGCTCCCCACTACAAAAAGGACATGGACAAATTAGAGAGAGTCCAGAGGAGGGCAACCAAAATGATCAAAGGGCTGGAGCACAAGCCCTATGAAGAAAGACTGAAGGAACTAGGCTTATTTAGCCTGCAGAAGAGAAGACTGAGGGGGGATTTGATAGCAACCTTCAACTACTTGAAGGGTTGCTCCAAGGAGGAGGGAGCTCGACTGTTCTCGGTGGTAACAGAGGGCAGAACGAGAACCAATGGTTTCAAGTTACAGCTGGGGCGGTCCAGGCTGGATATTAGGAAAAACTTCCTTACTAGGCGAGTGGTGAAGCATTGGAATAAGCTGCCTAGGGAGGTGGTGGAATCTCCATCTCTGGAGGTGTTCAAGTCCCAGCTGGACAAAACACTGACTGGGATGATCTAATGGGAGTGGTCCTGCTTTTTTTGGCAGGGGGTTGGACTAGATGACCTTGTGGGGTCCCTTCCAACCCTATGATTCTATGATTCTATGAAACTTTTATAATAGCCAAATAATGTAGCATTAGTTAAATCAGAAACTTGTAATGCCAGTTTATAGGGGTAACTACTCTCATTATGTTTTGCAGGCATGTCCCCTAGAGAAAAGGACACTGGACTGGCCCTAAGGAGACCTAGGTTCTATTATTCCTAGCTCTGCCACTGGTCTGCTGGGTGATCTTGGTTAAGTTGCTGCTCCTTTCTGTGCCTTGATTACCCCATCTGTAAAATGGGGATAGCAACATTGCCCTTCTTTGTAAAGCACTTTGAAATGAACACAGGGATATATCAAATCCATGAATTGTTATTTTGTAGGATAACATCTAATTATCACGTTAAACTGAAAGAAAATCAGTTTAGGAATTTCAAAACTATGAATGACTGAATTCAGCATGTCCCCATCAAACATGCCAAGTCATAATTGACACAAAATTCGCCACTAACTAGGTATGATCATTTCTTTTCAAGTGTTCCAAACTTAAGTTATAACCACAAGCTTTGAAAACACAACATTAAACACACACACACACACACACACACACACACACACACACACACACACA
>ML682097.1:748401-904113 GCA_007922195.1 Podocnemis expansa
GAAAGCTCATGCAAAAAATAAATCTGTTAGTCTTAAAGTGCCACACAGCTCCTTGTTGTTTTTTCACTGTACAACATTGTCTGGCAAGGAATTCCACATGTTGACTGTGTGCTGTATGAACAAACATTTACTGTTCCTTTTAAACCTGCTGCATATTAATTTCATTTGCTGACCTCTAGTTCTTGTTTTATGAGAAGGAGCAAATAAATTTCCTTATTTAGTTTCTCCATAACAGTCGTGATGCCATAGACCTTTATCATATTCCCCCCTTTGCCATCTCTTTTTTCAAGCTGGAAGGTCCCAGTCTTATTAATATCTCCTATCCCATGGAAGCTGTTCCAAACCCCTAATCATTTTAGTTGCTGTTTTCTGTGCCTTTGCAAATTCTGATCTATCTTTTTTTTAGATGGAGAGGCCAAATCTGCATGCAGTATTGAAGATGTGGATTTATAAAGAGGCACTATTTTCTGTCATCCTGTCATTTTCTGTCAGTCTGCCATTTTCTGTTCTTTTCATAACGATTCCCAACATTTTGTTAGCTTTTTAGACTGTCACTGCACATTGAGTGGATGTTTGCAGAGAACTATCCACATTGACTCTAAGGTCTCTTTCTTGAGTGATAACAGCTAATTTAGATCCACTCATTATATAACTGGGATTGTGTTTTCTTGTGTGCATTACTTCATGTTTATCAACATTGGATTTCACCTACAATTTTGTTGCCCAGTCATCCAATTTTGTGAGAATCTTTTACAACTCTTTGCAGTCTGCTTGGATTTAAGTATCTTGATTAGTTTTATATCATCTGCAAATTTTGCCACTTTAGTGTTTATCGCTTTTCCCAGATCATTTATCACTATGCTGACCAGTATATCTCCCTCCACTCTGCAAAGTGGTCATTTATTCCTACCCTTTGTTTTTTATCTATTAACCAGTTATTGATCCAGGCGAAGACCTACCCTCTTATCCTGTGGCAGCTTACTTTGCTTAAGAGCTTTTTGCTGTAGGAGCTTGTCAAAGGCTTTCTGAAAATAGAAGTATACTATATTCACCAGATCACCCTTGCCCATGTGCTTGTTGACCCCTTCAAAGAATTCTAGTAGACTGGGGAGGCAGGATTTCCCTTTATGAAAGCCATGTTGACTAACCTTCAACAAATCATATTCATCTATGTGGCTCACAACTTTTTTTCTGTTAAGTGATCAACACTTTGACTGGTACTGGAGTTATGAAACTGAAACAGATAGCCCCTATGTTAGTCCTAAAAGACAGTAAGTGCTGACAGAGTACTGCTAGAGCAGGAGTTAGGTTAGTATGACTACATCACACAGGGGTGTAGATTTTTCACACCTGAGTGATGTAATTATATCACTAAATCTGTAGCATAGACCAGGCCATAATCCAGCTTGTGTGGATGTACGATCTTGCCTTGATACACTAGAATGCCCAAAGGTACTGCCTCAGAATCCAGCCCATGCCTGGAAGTCTACATAGCAATGAAACAACCCCACAGCCTGAGCCTCATGTTCACCAGACACTTGTTTTTCTTTGCTGGGTAATGTCAGACAGCACCATCTTGACTGCTGTGCTCCTGCACTTTTCTTTTTTGTGGAGGCTCAGGGTGCGCCACATAGCCCCTCTATTTTCAGGCACTGTCTAGCTTGGTAATGACCTGGGAAGGAGAAAGGGACCTGGGCCTCCCCACTTCTCCAGGTTCCTACCAGGGGCCCTAACAGTAACAGTTATACACTGCTTCTGACTGCTACTTTCCTCCATCTGCTCTGTCCTTACAGCTGCTGGGGTTCAAGCAGGCAAGAATCCCTCCCAGCACTTTTCTTCACCTGGCCCTCTTGTATTTCTCCTCATCTCTCCTTCCTCTCACCAGCTGCCTGGCTGGAACAGGGCATTTTATCAGGCCACTTAGAACCAGCCTGAATGCTGAAAGCCAGGCTCTGCAAACAAGGAAAAGACTTGTTGGGGGGGGGGGGGACTACAAGGATGCATATGCCAGGCCAGATTCCCCAGTATACTTTGATTTACTCCCTTTTCATCTTCTGTTTGTATATGGTACGTGAGAAGTTTGATTTTGATTTTAGCAACACACAGGAGAGACGCTGGATTTTTGTGCTAAGTTCCATGTGACAGGGGCTCTAAGGGCTGGGGCAGTCTAATCTTTTTAGAGGAGGGGCCACATGCAATTCTTTTCTCACCTGGGGGCTGGTGAGCAAATTTTTTTTCATTCCTAGTCCCACACAGCCCACACAATTGCGTGTAATGGCTCTGCAGCCTGGATAAGCACCTTTGGTGGGCCAGATTCTGGCCTGTGGGCTGCAGGTTGGACAGTCCTGGAGAAGTTAATGCACTCAACTTCCAGCCTCTTGCCCCTCTGTCAGGGTGGTACTGACAACTGTTCTTGTCCTTACACTCAGATCTTTCAAGTTTCCACACCCACATCTGGACCTCAGCCCTTAAGACTTGTGGTAAGGGGACCTCGATCCTCCCTTTTTCCCAGGTCCCAACCCAGGGCCATGTGAGAAACACTGGTGGTGTCCTTCTGCTCCCTGCAGTATGTCCAAGATCGCTTCCCTGGGCTACTTCCCAGCAAGAGTATCCAGTAGTTTCAGGCATGCTCTTTATAGTCCAATCAGTCAGTCTTCTTACCCCACCACTAACAGCAACTATGTCCAAGGGACCTGGATGCTGCAGGACCTGCTGTTTGTCAAAAGGATTGGAGCATGCACGCCTACCCATTCTGTCTCGTCTCTCTGGATCAACTTTCCCTCTCGCTTCCTGAAGAAGGATTCCTGTTTTCTGCAGCCTGTCCCTCACCTTTTGCTTGGCGTCTAAGTGACTTTGAACCCTTTCCTTCAGTCATCAGAGTTGTCCATGCTTTGCAAGAGGAAAGGCTGCCTCTGTAGCGGTGGGTTACTTATCAGTAACTGTCCTTCTTTGAGATGGGCCACTCGGATGCATTCAGTAACAGGTGTGTCAATGCCGCAGCACACTACTGGTCAGAAACCTTTTTGCCCTAGCCTGTCAAAACAGGGCTGGCAGCTGCCCCCCCCCCCCTGCCATCCTGTGGCTATATATGTGACCACCACCCCATCCCTCCTCAGTCCCCAAAAGTCGCCAACTCCGGGTAGTGGGGATGGTGGGAGAGCTCTGAAATAATCTGAGCAGCCCATCTCAATGAAGGACAGTTACTGGTAAGTAACCCACCTTTCTTCTTTGAGTCCTGCTCGGAGACATTCAGTAACAGGTGACTGCTAGCCGTGCTGGTGACTGGTGGGCGGAGTTGGGTTCTTTTCTGCCTTCAGCAATGCACTTCCATAAGGGCCAGTGGCCCAGGCAAAGGGAGGCTGTAAGTCGTACAGCCTGATCTAAGAGGTGAAAAAAATAAAGGCCTACGCCTCTTGAGTGCTCCTTGTCTGCGATCAACAGGAGCAGCGAGCAGCCTAAAGTCACCCTAGCATGGGAAAAAAAACAAAGCTCAGTCACCAATTCCGGGATTGGTGAGGTGCCTTCAAGTAGGGGATATCGGAGGCTGGTGATACGCATCTGCCAAGGTGTGCAGACTGGATACATCCCCTGGCCTTAGGCCTGCAATATGAACCTTAGCTGGTGACGGGGAGCTAATGAGACCCAGCGAGTATGTGGAGGCAGAAATGGAAGGAGGATGGAAGAAGGGGGGGGGGGGGAACCCTTTGCTGGTCCAGCCAAGGAAGCAAATCACAAGGAGATATGGAGACAATAAATGACCACCTGATAATGTGGTTCCTCGGTGGGCAACCTAGGTCAGCAATTGGGTGCTGAGAGCAGCCCTTCAGAAACCCATGGGTAGGATTACCAGATACCAAAGCACGGAAGGGAGGATAGGGAGGTCCGAAAAGGAGGACATTGGAGGACGTGGAGAAAATGTAGTATTAATATAACTGTTATTACCATATTATGTCATGGAAAAAGGGTATGCAGCATTAAAACTGCACAATATCATGTGTTTTTAAATTATTTTAAAATAAAGACAATTACCAAAATGTTTTTTTACCGAAAAGTGGATTTTTGTCATTAAATGAAGATTTTTCATGACCCTATCGTTAATGTTCATGAGACTAAAGTTAAAAAAACTAAATTTTCAAATATAAATGTGAAAAGTCCCTAAAAAAGATTTTTAAAAAACCAAGAAAAAAACACCAGTTAACTCAGTTCTCATTTTTCATTTTCCACAGCAGCCCATTTTTACAGTTACAAAAAAAAAAGTCCTACATAGTTTCTCTCCAGTTCAAACCTGCCCCTCTAGTTGTTTTATTTAATTGGTCCCTGTTAGTAATTTTATTTATGGTAAAATTTATGTTCTTTCATTTTATTAGTATCCATATTATTTTTTTCCTCCCTAATTTAGCCATTTTGTAGGGAGCAAGGGCCAAATTAAAAGTGCCTTTTACAGGCCATGACTCTACAACCCCAAGGATAGACGATACCTTTCCTACCCACTGAGCTATCAATGCCTTGAAAAAGTGTCCTCCAGAGTCAGGCGATATCTGAGCTCTTAGTGACAAGGCCTGGTTGGTGAGCTGTGGTTGGGTGGTGTGCACATATAACCACCTCTGATCTCCAGCCGCTGGGGGAAGATCCCCTGCTCCATAACTTGGCTTTTAGAGGGGTTTTAACATTCTATTCCTGATCAGCAAAAAGCCGGACAAAAGCACCTATTTTTAAAATGCCTGGAGGACAGAGGACATGAAGGCAAACAGGAGGACATGTCCTCCTTTTGCCGGATGTCTGGTAACTCTTCCCATGGGTAGATGAAGCCACCAACAGGTGAGGGGCAGGGAAACCTGGGGCCAAGAATGGTTGAACAGGCCACAGAGTAAGAGGTTGAACTACTGCCTTAGGATGAGAGCAGAAAGAAGACCTTTATGGTCTAGAAACATAAGGGAAAACAAACCCAGCTCCATTTGATACAGGCTGGGAGAAGGGATATGGGCACTGTGTTAGGGTGCACCTCCCCCTCTCCCGCTAGGAATGCAGCGACTAGGGGGAGGACATGGAAGAGGGCAACAGTTAACCAAGGCCGTAAATTTTTCTTGGGGCCTACAACATATGCCCCCCCCACGTAATATGTGGTGTGGAGTGAACTAAGGATATGAGCAGATCTCTGGCTCTAGGAAGAAAGAGAGTGGTAGAGTCTGGTGGGAGATCGGTTATGCTCTCTGTTAGGTACCCCAGAGCAAGAAAGGGAGCATCCAAGGGTGACTCCAACACTGAGGGGTCATTAGGGAGGGGTCACCTACAAAGGAAGAGGGAAAAAGGACCAGAGCCTATTGACCACCCCTATCAGGACTGGACAGAACCGGGGAAAAGGAAATCCCAGATTGGAAAAACAGGAGGTAGGGAAAAACAGACCACCCGACTCTGTATCATGCGGCCAGGATAAAGAATCTCCATCAAACAGTGGGTTTACTAGTGACCCTCATGGAAATGCTGGGTGATTAGAGTGGCACCGAGTGTGAGACCCAACAACCCTCAGAACCGCTTGGTGGGTTCAGAGTGTATCGGAGGAGGGTCAAATTTGTAGTTAGGTGGGGATTCCTTCCTACTTTAGAAGGATGGGGCTGAATTATAGTCAACCCAGCAGACTCACAAGTGTCCTTGATTCTGATCTGTCAGTGGTCAGAGCAGGGCTAGCTCACAGGTACATTCCCGCTCCCTTAGGCGGGGCCCTTTTTGACGGTCTTTGTGCCACTTCCTCTAATACACAATGTCCTTCTGAGGACAAGGAGGATGGAGCCAGTCGGACTATCCCAACCCACTCTGATGCAATGTTCTCTCTAAGTTGCGCCAGTGAGCAGTAGCGCAGCTGCTGCCGCTGACTGGCACAGCAAGCCCTGACCCCAGCGCAGGTCCAGCAGCCACAAGCCATGCCTGGCCCCGGAAACATTTCTCCTGGGCGCCAGGAAGCCTGGGGTGGGGCTGGCAGGGAGCAGAAGTGGAAGCGGAGGAGCTGGGGGATTGGGGCTGGTGGGGAGCAGAAGAGCTGGGCGATCAGGGCTGGCATGCAGCAGAGGAGCCGGAGAATCGGGGCTGGTGGAGAGCAGAAGAGCCAGGCGATCAGGGCTGGCGTGAAGCGGAGGAGCTGGAGAATTGGGGCTGGCAGGAAGCAGAGGACCCAGGCGATCAGGGCTGGCAGGGAGTGGAGGAGCTGGAGGATCAGGGCTGGTGGGGAGTGGAGGAGCCGCAGGAGCGGAGGAGCTGGAGGATCGGGACTAGCGGGAAGCAGAGGAGCTGGAGAATCAGGGCTGGCAGGGAGCAGAGGCAGGGGAGTGGAGGAGCCAGGGTGGGGGCTCCCGGGCTGGGGGCAGATTAGAAGCGGGGGATAAGCTCATGCCATGCGGGGGGAGGGGAGTGTTGATGTGTAAGGAAACATATTGTTTCCTTTTCAAGTCATTGCTGACAGATAGGTCAGTGATTCCCAATGTTTTCTCTGCCATTGCAGTGGCACTCCTTGCTACCTTTAATTCATTTGAGGCACACTGCCATATAGTTTCCAAATGAAGCCATATATTTTCATGAGCCAATCCAGAGCTCTTTGAGTAGTTTTTCAAAAAATTCTGTGGCTCGCCTGTGTGCTGTGGCACACTGGTTGGGAAACAGTGGGATAGGTAGACACAACACACAAATTCCACCCAAGATTCAGAATAAACACAGAAAACTGTATAGAACCTTATGTTACTTTATTAACACACAGCATTTTTACAGCACTTTCCATCCCAGGATCTCTCAATGGCTCACTATACTAGGTATTCACACATGCTTGGCTCTGTGGTATCCAAGAGGCTCACCCCACCTTGTGCTCACATTTAAGTGAATGGCCCTGACAATACATTATAGGCAAACTGCATGTGTCCTCCCATTTTGATATCTTTACCAAGTGCCATAAACAATGGCTTTAGGAGGAGGTGTCCCCTCCATATGTATTTTTAGCACAGCTCTGTTTTCAGTTGCGAGCTGGTAAAGGAAAGTTCAAAGCTTGCAGACAAGAACAACACAAAACTGGTAGATGGGGATTGTAGCAGAAAGAGAAGGCAGCCTGATCTAACTTTTTAAGTAAAGTGCAAAACCTGTCATTGACCTTAATTAACGTCAACTCAAGTAATATATAGGCCTAAATCAGGGTGACTTCATTTAGCTCAGTGAGTGAGATCTAGTCAGAATTGGCACATTCATTAGGAATCTGTAAAAAAATAATAGATTCTTGGCTACTGGTGATCATCAGCTCTTATCTGTGTAATTTCTCACATATTTGCTTATATATTTTCCCATCTTCTAAAGGTGAGCTGAGATTACAGACAACCAAAAAATCAGAAGCTGTCCCACAAAGCAGCTTCACAAATTCATAACACAAAACGACAGTTTGGTGCAAGACAATTGCAGTGATGTCAAGAAATATAAAGGTATTGGAAGTTTTAAGACGGCATGGCTAAATGAATTAATTGCAACTGAGACTATGGAATCTGGAGAGGTGCAGCATGTCAAATTGGGTCAGCTATTTTCTTACTCTGAGGACAATGGTGTAGTATGCTTGTCATGTGCAGAAGCCAAGACAAGCTGTGATTTTGCTAAAGGAAAGACATGGAGTTCATGGAAGATTGACTATTTGAAGAGGCATCTCAATCAGAAAAATCTATACAATGTTCCCTCTCTAAGCTGGTGATGTAACTGAGCAAGTTATGGATGCACTTGGGGAGCCAATGGGCAGTGGCTCAGGGGCCTGGCTCGGGCCTGGGAACTTGCTCAGCTGCATCCATAAGTTGTTCAGCTGCATCACCGGCTTAGAGGGACCATTGCTCTGATGCCACAAAACTTGTCCTGTACCTAGCAGTTTGGAGTTGCGTAGTTGGCAAAGCAAAGGAGGCTTCACTTGAACAGAAGACATTGAGGGTATGTCCACATGAGAGTTTTATTTCGAAACAACTGCCGTTGTTTCGAAATAAAACTTGCCATGTCCAGACAATGTTTCATTATTTCGAAATGATGGGACTCCATTGTTTCAAAATAATGAGCATTGTTTCAAAACCGCTAAACCTTGCCTACATTCGAAATAGCCATTGTTTCAAAACGGTTGTTTCAAAACAACAGCGTTTGGACACATTGTTTCAAAACAACGGCTATTTCGAATCCAGTGTGAGTTGAGCTTCTTCCTTCCAGAGTGCTCAGGGGCCAGGAAGTGCCCTGTAGCCTCTTGTCTTGTGCTGCCAGGCTGTGCACCATGAGCATGACTGAGGCTACTGGCACTCAGGTGCAAAGGCGAGGCTGGGAGGCTGTGTGGACCAACGATGAGACCCTTGCCCTCCTGAGAATCTGGTCCACAGAGAACATCAGGGAATGCTTCCGGGCAAGACCCCGGAATGTAGATGTCTACACTGACATTGCCCAGGCCCTGGCACGGGTGGTGCGCTCAAAAGTGAAGGGGCTCCTCCAGGAGTATGCCTGGGCTAGGGACGCCAGGCAGCCCCATAGGGCAGCACCTGCCACCAGCTGCCCATTTTTCAAGGAACTCGACGTGTTCCTGGGCCAGCAGCCAGTGGCCTGCCTTCTCAGCCCAGGGACTCTTCCAAGACCCGCCTGACCACCACATCCCCTGAGCCGGAGTGGGCCCCTTCAGATACAGAGGAGCCCATTGAGACGGGCAAGAGCAGCCAGCCCAGCACTGCTCCACGTGGAAGCCCAGAGCTGATCCCTGAAGAGGAGCACCAGACCTCCAGCCCTGAGGAGGAACCAGAGGAGGAGGCAGCCGCCAAGCAGGGGACATCGTGCCGGACATCAGGCATACCAGTTGGTGAGTGCCCCCACCCCCCGCCCAGGCATGGAGGCCCAGGAGTGCAGGGCCTGGGTCCCGAGGAGGGCATGGCCCTGGGATGGTGGGGCTCGGGCCTTGGGGGGGTGGGGTGCACAGGCTAACCCATGGATGTAGTTGGCAGAGAGGCATAGGGAGACAGGGTCCCATGCCCAAGCAGCATGGGGGTCCTTCAACACAGGGGTGGCAATAGGCAGACATGGCAGCATGCAGGGCAGAGCCTGCAGCCAGCACTGCTGTCACATGGCCTCAGGAGACTATCTGGGCCACATGCTGCCAAGGACAGCTCACTACTGTGGGCCACGAGGCCACGTGTCCCCTGAGCAGGGGCATCGCTGGCTGGGGGAGGGACCCAGGGCATGGGCCCAGGCTCCGCCCTGGGCTGGCAGGCCACACCCCCAGCCTGCAGGCCCCACCCCCTGGCCAGGGACAGGGACAGGCGCCATCACACTACCACAGACGTCCAGGCCCCACATCCCCGGGGGGGGGGGTCGGGGCCAGGCCACCGGCGGCCAGATCCCAGGCCGGGGACAGGGCCGCCGTGGCCGCTGGCGGCTGGGCGCTGGATCTCCGGCCTGATTGGGCTGGAGATCCAGGGCACTGGTGCTGGGGTTCAGGGCAAGTGCCTCAGCATGCCCAGCGCCAGCGACACCCCTGCCCCTGAGTGCAGCGTACACAGCACACAATTGGGAAACCTGCTGGCAGGCAGGGCAGGGGTTTGCAGCTCACAGACTGCACACACCAAGAGTGGTAGGCTGACTCCTAACTGTTCTCATAGACTCTAAGGTCAGGAGGGACCAATATAATCATCTAGTCTGACCTTCTGCACAGTGCAGGCCACAAAACCTCACCAACCCACTCCTACAATGAACCTCAAACCCATAATTGAGCTATTAATGTCCTTCAAATCATGACTTAAAGACTTTAATACAGAGAATCAACCAGCAAGTGAGCCATGCCCAATGCTACAGAGGAAGGCAAAAAAGCCCCAGCGCCCAAGCCAATCTGCCATGGGGGAAAATTCCTTCCCAACCCCAAATATGATGATCATTTAAATCCTGAGCATGAGGGCAAGTCCACAACAGCCAGTCATGAATAACTTCTCTGTAATAACTCAGAACTCACTCGATCTAATGCCCCTTCCCATATCCCTATCATACCCATCACCAGTAGTAAAAGACAGACAATGGCCAAGCTACATTGTCCATCATATCATTCCCTTATCAAGCTCAGTTTTGAAGGCACTTAAGGTTTTTGCCCCCACCACTTCCCTTGGTAGACTATTCCAGAACTTTACTCATCTGATGGTTAGGAATCTGCATCTAATTTCAAGCCTAAATTTTCTGAAGGACAGTTTGTATCCATTTGTTCTTGTGTCCACAGTGGCGCAGTATTCAAATAATTCCTCTCCCTCCCTTGTATTTATCCCTGTAATGTATTTATAAAGAGCAATCATATCTCCTCTCAGCCTTCTTTTGCTCAGACTAAACAAACCAAGCTCTTTAAGTCATCTCTCATAGGGAAGATTTTCCATTCCACGAATCATCCTTGTAGCCCTTCTTTGCACCTGTTCCAGTTTGACTTCATCTTTCTTAAACATGGGTGACCAGAACTGTACACAATGCTCCAAGTGAGGTCACACCAGTGCCTTGTATAATGATGATAATACCTCCCTATCTCTACTGGAAATACCCCTTCTAATGCACTCCAGGACCACATTACCTTTTTTCACTGCCACATCGTACTGGCTACTCATTGTCATTCTGTGATCAACCAGTATGCCCAAGTCCTTCTCCTCCCCCATCACTTCCAGCTGATGCATTCCCAGCTTATAAGAAAAATTCTTGTTATTTGTCCCTAAGTGCATGACTTTGCACTTCCCATTGTTGAATTTCATCCTATTTTTAATGCTCCACTTTACAAGTTCATCCAAATCATTCCATATGCTATCCCGATCCTCCTCTGTATTGGCAATACCTCCCAGCTTGGTGTCATCTGCAAACTTAATTAGCACATTCCCACTTTTTGTGCCAAGGTCAGTAATGAAAAGGTTGAATAAGATGGGTCCCAGGACCAATCCTTGGGGAACTCCACTAGTAACCTCCTTCCAGACAGACAGTTCACCTTTCACTATGACCCTCTGTAGTCTCCCATAACCAGTTTTTTTATCCACCTTTCTCTTTTCATATTAATCCCCATCTTTCTCAATTTAACTAATAATTCCCTGTGTGGAACTTTATCAAATGCCTTGCTGAAATCTAAGTAAATTAGGTCCACTGCATTCTCTTTATCCAAAATATCTGTTATCTTCTCAAAAAAGGAGATCAGGTTGGTCAGGCACAATCTACCTTTTGTATAGCCGTCTTGTATTTTATCACAGTTACCATTCTCCTGAATATCCTTAAGTACCTTCACCTTCAAAATTGTCTCCAAGACCTTGCATACTGCTGAGGTCAAACTAACAGGCCTGTAGTTACCTGGGTCACTTTTACTCCCTTTCTTGAAAATAGGGATTACATTAGCAATTCTCCAGTCATAAGGCTCAACCCCTGTGTTCACCGATACTTTAAAAATCCTTGCTAAAGGGTCGGCTGCTGCAAGCCTGCCAACCACTGCAAGGCCCAGTAGGAGAACCCGCCTGACCCAGGATGCTCCAGCTTGGCCAGCAGGCCAAAGAGTCATCCTGGGCCTAGCACGTCAAGCAGAGCAGTCACCAGGATGTTGCTGTCCGGCAGCTCCAGCGTGCCACCAATGCTGACAACTGCGTTGTGGCACCAATGGAGTGCCAGGCAGTGGCGATGGAGCGCCAGGCGACTGTGCTCGACCGCCAGGTGATGGTGCTTGAAAACATCCACGCTTGTAAGTGTTGTCTTTGTCTGAGTGTAAGTGAGAAATGTACCGCTATTGTGGGGAACTTTTCTGGTGTTTGCATAGGTGGGTGTAGGTAACAATAGGTTCCAAGCCCTTCCTCCCACTTCCTTTACCCAGAGACCGGCCTGACCTCAAAGGCTCCCTTCTCACTCTCCTGTGTGGTGGGGTCCCTGTAACCCCAACAAGACTGGCCCCAGAGTTCCTGGGCGCTTGACCCCCAATCTTGTTGCAGTCATTCAGAGCAAGGGGTAGGGCGTCACCACTCTGGGATGCTGACTGCACTGGTCACTTCCCTGGCCCACCAGTCACCATATGCAATTCAAAGTAATACAATTTATTAAACAAACAGCAATCAAGAATCAAATGTAAGATAGGCTTAGAAATTGTGCCTAACATCTTGGGGGGGGGCAACAAATCTGCATGGGTCTTGTATTAGCATGAGCACAAAGAGCACAATTAGGTATTAGCATAGTGAGTGCAGGGCATAGTGGGTAATGGTATTTGGGGTTAATCTGATAACAAATCTATCACTATCTGTAATTCTAATGAAGGGAAATATGAAATACTGTCTTTTGTGATATGCTACTCTCTGATTGTTCCAAATCTGTTTGGGTTAGTTAAAGGGTAAAAGCTATCCTTAGCTAAAAAAGACGTGAGAGAGGTCACTGGCTCTTTCAGCCTGGAAAAGTTTAAGACAGGGGTGGGATTTGCATAGCTCCTTCTGGAGCAATCCGTGAGGCATTGCTGTCAAATGATAGATCTGGCTGGGCTTCTTTAGGAGGCCTCTTCTTTGTTATTTTAATGCAAGTAGCTGTTTGCCGCTACTTGAGGTTTAAGAGCTGAAATCAGTGAAAGAGGCAAACTCTCTCTGAACTGAAATCACTAGAGAGAGGAAACCCCCTCTCTCCATGCTGAAGTCACAAAAGAGGAACAGCAGATGGGCGGAGCTGGTAGCCAGTGGATGGTGAGAGTGACCAGCAGCGAGCTGGGTGGCGTGAGCAACCGGTGGGTGGAGCCGGCAGACAGTAGGTGGAGCCAGCAAACGGTGCTAGTGGATGGAGTGAGTGACCAGTGGTTGGTGCCGGCAGACAGATGATATGAAAGACACTCCCTTCGTACCTTAGGGTTGGTTGGGAGCCTAGTCAGCACTGATTCTCCAGATTGGTGCTGAACACACCCTAGCATCAGACCCCCTTTCACTGTTCCCCAGTTGCTCACTACACCCAGCTCCAGAGGGCTCCAGCAGTAGCTCCCAGCCCTGCTCTGCTGTAGTGTGGCTCACTGGGATGCTCTTCAGGCCTCTCTGGTTCTGCAGCTGTGCATCTGCACAGATCAGATCAGCTTCCTGGGCTCCTTCTCTGGCCTCCTGCACCTAGCTCCAGACAACTCCAGCCCCAGCTCTGCTCTCTTCAGCTTGGCTTGGCTTTCAGCTGGTCCAGCTGCCGTGACTCTGCTCTGCACAAATCAGTTTAGCCCAGCTCTCTTGCCTGGGTTCTCTGGCTCCCAGCTGCTGGCTGCTTAGTGCTTCCTCCTTAGCTGGGCCCCCACACACTGAGTTTCAGCTCAGGGGTTGGGGAGCAGTCTCCTGGCTCCCTCATTTTCCTGGCCAGCCAGTCAATCAGACTATCTTGGAACACTGGCGTCTCCCACTGGCCCTGAGGCTGTATGTTTCAGGGTCCTCCTTCCAGGCTGCAGTGGCAAATCGAAAAGGCCCATTCAGTTTCAGTAAGGGGCTATCAGTCCCTTACATGAGGGATCAGAGCCGATCTGATTGTACCTTTTAAATTAAAATACATATGAGTAAATAGAACACATTCTTAGATATGTCAGAATTGTGTATACAGTTGTGTATACAATTTTGTACACTGTGTTTTCTAGGGTATCATGTTAAAATATGGTGGGCAGTCTGGACTTTATTCCAAGTCACCCCATATAGACAAAAACATTATATGTGAAATGTCCTGAAACAATGGGACTAAATAAGAAGTGGTATCAGTTACCAGATGCTTTCTTTATTCTTTATTACAGGCTCCTGCTGTAAAGAAAGGAGGTGACAGACTGCATATTCAAGTCCTGTGGCCAGGGGTGTTGCTGGTGCCTGGCACATGGGGCCTTTGGCCCGAATCCTGGTGCCAGTGCCTTGGGTCCTGGCAGGGCCCCTGCCTCTCCCAGTCTCCGGCTGGAGATCCGGGGCCTGGCCGCCAGCAGTGGCTGTGGCCACTTCCAGCCCCTTCCTCGACTGGGCGGCCCTGTGGCCACGGCTGCCGCTCCCTGCCCTGTCCCTGGCTGGGAGCGTGGCCTGCAGACAGGGGGCGGGGTCTCAGCCAGTGCCCCGGGTCCTTCCCTGAGGCAGTGATGCTCCTGCTTGTGGCCATTCTTTAACAAATTTCTGTGCGTGGGTTTGGTATACAGAAGGTAGCAGTGACTGAGTAACAGCTTTATGCATGCAAGGACAGTAAGACAGGGTGCTTTGCTCACTGTTGGAGCACCAACTTGTGGCCATGGGTGAGGATTAGCTCTACCTTTTTGACACCTCTTCCTTCAGTTGCTTGACTTCTCTCAGGCCTTGACTGGTCCCTCTTCATGACTTGGTCCTCTGGTCATGTCACTGTTGTTCTCCCCATCTTGAGGGGTGGGTGTCTCACTGTTCCAACTATCCCAAATAACTGCCCCTCAATGGTGCCACTTCCCCAGACCCACTCTCTTCTCCAGGTTCCAAACCCAGGGATGCTACAATCCATGGCTAAGGTCTGCACTGTCCCACCTGAACTACTTCTTACCTTACCTCTATCAGTCTCCTTTTCCATGCTTCTCTCAGTAAGTCCTTCCCATTGGGCCAAGCTCCCTTCTCTTCCCTAGCCTCAAGGGGTATGTCCACATGTCTCTTTTATTTCGAAATAACACCGGTTATTTTGAAATAAAAAAGAGTAGGTCCACATGACGTTTTCTTATTTCGAAATGATGGGCTCTGTCATTTCAAAATAAGAACCGTCATTTCGAAACAGCTTAAACCCCATTCATTTCAAAATGGCTGTTATTTTGATGATTTTTTTTTTTGACATAAGGCCATTTGGACATATTGTTTTGAAACAACACCATTGTTTCAAAACAACTGTTCTAAACAACATGTCCAAACGGCCTTATTTTGAAAAAAACATTTCAAAATAACAGCCGTTTTGATAGCAGGCTTTCCCTTAATTTGAATTAACATTTTCTTAATTCGAATTAACTTATTTCAAAATAAGGACTTTATTTTGAAATAACTCATTTTGAAATAACTTATTTCGAAATAATGATGTATGTGTGGACATAGCCATGGTGATTACAGACTTTCTCTTCACAGTCCTCTTTTACCTTCAGCTGTTACAGTAAGAAATGAGCAACGAGATCTTATGCAGGGGATAAGGCAATGAGCCACATTTATTGTTTGTATAGAGGATTTTCTTTTTACCTAAAACACACACACACACACACACACACACAGTTCTGCAGGAGGGCGATAGTTACCAGCCTCAATGTTACTTGAGTCAGACTACTGGCCAGGCAGCTGAACTCGAGTGGTGGAACACAATCCAATCCAAGGCCACAACTAGGCTTTTTGTCACCTGCAGCAAGCAGCCCCATAGGCTCCACCCACCACAACTGCGGGGGGCACTAACATGAGAGCAGACAGGCAGGCTGGCTCTTTGGCCTGAGCTGAGCCTTCCCGTTCAGGATGGAGAGCTGGAGACAGATACTCTGCTCTGCTGGCAATCAGGGCCAGCAGGGTAGAATTTTTCTATTTTTGGGCCCTTCAAATTTGCAGGGTACTCTACTCTTACATTAACCCCTGAGCCTACTGTACCCTGTTCAGCTCCGTCTAGCCAGGCAAGTGCTTGTACTACCTCCTAGGCATGGGGCTGGGTATCCCCTGCCAGGATTCAGCTTGGGATGGGGAGAGTAAAGGGACTCTGACTGCAACAATTTATCTTAGTGATTTGCATGCCTTCTGGGCAGCTTACAGAATACAAGGAGTTTTAAGAGATTTGAGAGTGGCCGATGCATGCAAATCACTACCTAACCTGTCAGGCTAGCACGAGCTGCTCTCTGGAGAGGAACAGAGCACAGTACGCTCCACTTCTTTGCTGCCAGGACCAATCTGTGTGAGCACGGCTTTGTCACACTGTAAAATACTTCACCTGGGGCTTTGCCCCTCTTTCCCCGCCATATGTATGGTCCTGATCCAAGCAGTCCCGACACAATGCTCCTTGGGATATGAAGACCAGATCCAGAGTCCCTCATTTTCTTCACCCTTTTCATAAGGCCACAACCACAAGTTATAATTAGGTCATCATGTCATTCCCAACCTTGATATTAATGAATATGATGCCTATATTGCCCTGTTCCTGTTGCATGTCTTTACCATGCTGATATTTTGATGTTCTTTGCAGGTGCCATCTTCTATTAACAATGTCACATTCTTCAGCCAGCTGGATCGTTCTTATCTAGGTCCGGTATTCCTCACCTACAGGAATTACCCAAGTATACCATTTTAATCACTCCTTAAGACTATTGCTTTGTAATCCATCACCAACTAACTCTATTTAAAACACCAAAACTTAACCACTACTTTTTAAACAAGATTACATGATTCTCGTAGTGAGACATTTTGTTATAAATCTTTACTTTGTTTGCATCACTACCTTATCACTACAATTTAATTGCACCTATTTTCTTATTCCACCTGCCACCTAATTTACTTGTAGGTGGCTACTGTCTCACTGTGTTTTACTACTAAGGGTCACAGAATGTATCTCTGTTCTTATGAGCATTGGCAGCACGTCCATTCTCAGTATTTCACAAGGTTACATTCCTAACAATTGTCTGCTATGTGTTTCACCCAGGCCCTGCTGGGGCCTATACAATTACCTGGCTTTATGCAAGCACTACCTGTTCCTGTCCTGAGCTATGTCCACATGTACATGCTTATTTTGATTTAAGTTAAATCAAAATAAATTAATTCAAAATAAAATCTTTAATTCAAATTGACTTAAATTGAAATAAGCAAAAACCTCAAATTGAAATAGCAAGTCCAGACACAGGACTTGCTATTTCGAATCAGGAGAGGGGCACCATTGGAGGTGCAGCAACATGGCCCCCTCACTGGGCCATGCCCCCACCCAATATGTACAAAAAAGAAGGCACCCTGAGAAGGAGAAGAGGGAAAGTGTTATTTCAAAATAAAGGTTATTTCAAAATAACAGACGATTCAAATTAAAGGAGGTTAAGCTATTTCGCAATAACATCTCTTGTTTCAAAATGACAGAGCTTGTCATTTCGAAACAAGAAAACGTCGTATGGACCTAATCTTTTTTAAATCAAAATAACAGTGTTATTTCGATTTAAAAAATACGTGTGGACATACCCCTAGTGAACTTCATGCTTTAATTAGCCCTCAGGGCTCCTCGCTACTTCTCCAAGTGCAGCCACTTGGCCAGTTCAGGACCTTCAAGGACTGGCAATCGCCTCACAGACAGCATGTTGTCGGAGGCAACATCTAGTGGGCTGATCTGAGAGGAGAATTTTACTCTTAAACTCCATGCACATGATTCTTCATTTCATGATATAGTTTCAGAGTATTCCCTAGTCTTTCATCATACAATACTGTAGTTTCTGGCACTCCAAAGGTTGAAATTCAACAGAAACTTAGGGCTTGTCTATATGCAGAATTGCACTGGTTTACATAAAGATTTGATTTTAAACTTCTTTAATTGAACTGGAGTAAAATACTGTGTGGACACTCATTTCAGTTTAACCAGATTTATTTGAAATCATTTTAACTGAGCAGGAACAGAAACAAGCTAAATCTAAAAATCTACTCTTAAAATTAAATGAGAATGTCAACAATGTACTGTTTTAGATATGTACATTCAAATTACACCTTAAGTTAAACCAGTGAAACTAAGACCTAGTCTGCACACAATTTTTATACAAGTGGAACTATGCCAGTGAGTAGTATGAATTTTTACTGAAATAGTTATTCTGGCACAAGCTCTGTGGTAGATGCAGTTACACCAAGTTAAAAAGGCCCTATAGTTTATTAGCCTTCCTGAATTGGAATTATTATGCCAATACAGAGCACTTTCAAACCTGTACAACTGCATCCATTTTGTGGGGGTTTGTACAATTTTAACTCTATCAATATAACTAAAGTAGTACTACTTTTGTAGACATGCCCTTTCTGGTGTAGATAAAGCTTTAGACGGTTTGTTACATTGTGGTCAAGAGGAATCCTTTCTTTCCCCAAAACAGAAAATCCCTAAATATCTTCTACTTTTAGGCATTTATATTATATCCTAAAGTGCAAGATCTCACCCTGCAAGAGGAGAATGATGGCTGAAAAGTGCCCGATGAGAGGAGGCTGTGAAGCCACATTTGACAGAAATAACTTCCTTCCTTTAATCTGGTTTTTAAACCTTCCCTAGACCCATCGTGCTGTGTGTGTGTGCGTGCGCACTTAGGGAGGCAGGTGAGATTAGTACAGGGTACAACCCACTCTGTTAAATGACTGTTACCAACACTCTGACAGAACTTGATCCCCAATGGCAAGCCAAGTCAAATGCACAGATGTAAAGATTTTACCCACAGAAAGAGCACATATTATTCCTTCGACTTCGAATCCAGGTAAAATATTCTTAATCGTTATCAGATTCAGATTTGCAATAATATCTTGTCTTTTAAAAAAGCCATTTTAAAAAGCTTAAATAATTTTCATGACATTTTGACAGTGATGGCAATGAGAACAGATTGCACACACTGTGCTGGATCCTCAGAATATGCCAGTCAGCAAAGCTCTAGTGAAAGCAGTTGTAATCCAGCTGAGGATCTGGCCCACTGTTGCTAATAACTTCTTCTAAATTTTAAATGCACAAAACAGCAATTTATTTTTTAAATATTGTACTCTGATCAGAGAGTTACTGTGGCTTAAGAAAGCCATGACTGGAATAATTTGCTAAACTGACAGGCCCATTATTGCATTTTACCATGCTGCACCTAGCCAAATCGTTCCATAAAACCCCATAAAAATCACAAAAGACTTTAAAGTGCAGCCACTGCTGCTGGAAGGCACTATATGGACCCTATTCAGCACAGTTTTTTACATTTCTTTTATGTTTGGTTTTTAAATAACGACTTTCCCATTACCAAACTATCAAATCTGTAAGTATTTCATGCATTTAGTAAAAAATACAAAAGTTTAAGTGGATTTTAAGGGGAAAGAGCTGGCTTTGCTAATATTTCCTTCACAGTAATATTCTTAAAACTTGAAAACAACTGACAAATTCATTCTTCAATGCATTTTTGTGACGTACTAAGGTACGTTACAATGATTAAAAGTAAATATGGAATACACAGTGTTCAGAATAAGACAGCTATTTCATACTGTTTTCAGGTTAAAAGCGCTATTAGCTAATTAATTATAATAGCAACCATCAATGTAGTCATTTTATAGTGTGCATTATTATAATAAATACTATTATATTTGCTATCTAGTTTGATTCTTGAATGTTGAGCTCTGATTTCATGTAAATTAATAGTAGAAACAATATTTTGACATAAGTATTTACATAAACTATTTCTCATCATTTAAATTTGATTTAATTTCTTCATTTTAATTGCATGTACATTTCAAATAGAGATAATATATGACACAAGTCTAGGTTATTAGTCTGACTTTTTATATAATTCAAGCTGTAGGTTTCACCCAGTTATTCTTCCATTTAGCTGAATAACTCCTTGTCTACCAGAAAGACCTCTAATTCTGATATAAAGAAAGAGAAGGAGAATCCATCACTGTCACTGATAGTTTGTTCTAGTGATTAATTGACCTCACTGTTACAAAAATTCATGCTTCATAGCTAATTTGATTTTTTCTGGCTTTAGCTTCTAGCTGTTGTTTTTTTTTGTTATGCCTTCCTTGGCTAAATTAAAGAGTCCTTAATATTTTCTCTCTGTAAAGGTAATCAAGTTACTTCTCAGTCACTATCAGGCATTTTCTCTAGCCAGTTTTGTGGCTTTCCTCTCCAGTTTTTCAATATCCTTTTTAAAATGCAGACAACAGAACTAGATAGTGGTCTTCCCAATGTTGTACCCACAGATAAAAATCACCTCCTTACTCCCATTCAATACTGCCTGGTTCCTACAAGCAAGGATTGAATTAATCCTTTCCCCAATGCATTGCCCTGGGAGTTCACACTGAGTTGCTTGTCAAAATCCTTTTCAGAGTTGCTGCTATTGAGGGAAATAAAGGCTGATCTACATCACTTGATGATCTGGATGCATTTCAACAATGTGGCCAAGAGCTTCAAAATCTATGTCTACGTCTGGCAAACTTAGTTCAGACTTGCTAGTCTGAACTAAGAAGTTTGAGCTTAGTTTGAACTAACCCCTGGTTAGGTCGAACTAACCACAAACTTCTATATTGGAACTAACAACATGTACTAGTTTGAACTAATGCTCAGTTCAAACTGGAATGAGCAGTTAGTTCGGACTAAATGGCTTAGTTTGAACTTCTTAAATTCGAACTAAGCATTAGTCCAAGTCTTGCCCATGCCTAGTTCAAACTACGGTTCAGACTAAGCATGTAAGTCTGGACTAACCCACGGTACTTACAAGTTCAAATTAAGCTTTCCTTAGTCCGAACTAAGAAATTTCTCAGGTCGGATTAGGGAAAGCCTAGTGTGGCCATGGACTAAATTAGTCCAAAATAAGCCTCCTTAGTCTGGATTAATTTTGGCAGTAGAGACATAGAAAGATATTTAGGTGTCTCTAATTCCCACTGAAATCTGTAAGAGTTAAACTTATGTGTTTAACAGAATCCAATACAAAGTCACACATTAAGGAACAAATAATGTAATTCACCCTCCAGGATGAGGAACTGCAGCCTGAAAAGCTGTGACTCTGGGAAAGACTTATGTGAGTAATAGTCGCTAAATGGCTGAACATGAGCACCCAATGAGATGTGGCTAAGACGGCCAATGTTATTCTTGGGTATGTAAGCAGGGAAATGATGAGTACAAGCTGGGAATTAATTTTATCTCTCTGTTCAGAATGGAGAAGACCATTACTGGAATACTAAGTCCAATTCTGGTATCCAAATTTTAAAAAGAACCTTGAAAAATTGGAAAGTGTAAAGAAAAGAAATACAAGAATAATTTGAGGTCTGAAAAAATCCTGGCTTGCAGCGAGACCCTTAGAAAGCGTAAATCTATTTAGTTTATGCAAGAAAAGGCTTGACTTGCCCATGGGATATATGTACAAAGGGAGATGTCTGATCATAGATGGTCCTTTATTGTAGCAGACAAAGGCATAAGAGGAGCCAATGGCTTGAAGTTTAAACTGGTTGAATTGAGGCTGAAAATAATGTACAGATTTTAAACAGGGAAAGTATTAACTATTGAAACAACTTACCAGGAGCTCTGGTGGATTTGCCATCACTTCAAGTCTCTTGATCAAGACTGGAAGTCTTTCTAAAAATATGCTAACTACAAGATATGGGCTTTGATACAGAAATTATTAGGTGAAATTTTATGGCCAGTGTTATGCAGGGGTGAAACTAAATGCTACCTTTTGACTTTAAAATCTCTGAATCTACAAAACTAAAGATCTGTTAAAATTGCAGTGGCACTCCACATGTTTATGCATATACACTGAGTGGAAATTTCAATTTAATAAGATCTCTTAGTACTGCATTGGATTTGCATATGCATATAGTAGAAAGCTGAATGGAATTTCACTTTTAATAGTTGGAAATCTGATCTGTGAAGATCCGTATCTAGTGAGATAGGGCTCTTCTAGGGGCTGCATAAGGTTATGCTTGCAGCTGGTAGAATTCGGGTTGCAGGGTAACCCAGACTTTGCCATCTGCTGATTTCTGAGGGCTTTGCAGTCTAACTTCAGAGTTCTTGTATGTGGATTTCTTTAAACACAGGCAATTAACTTATTTGGAAAAAATTCTGTTTCCATTATACAGAGTTACTTTCTTCATACAGCCAGACAAGTTGTGTTTGCATTTTTAAAACATAAAGTGTTTTGTATGCTGGTGGATGAAATATTTGTTTATATTTACAGGTTTTCTAAGTCAATAGTTTTAACTGAGTTTTCTTATTTATACAGCAGCTCAATTTTAAAATCTGTCAGTCTCCATTTTTTTTTACCATAAAACAATATTTAGATTTTAAGGAAAACACACATTTAACAATGTCTTCCTGCAAAGACTATCAGAATAATCTCTTCTGTAAGATAATAAAATCTGTAAACATCTTATAGGACCAACAGTAATTAAAACATTGTTAACTGCATTTTTGCTGAATAATTATTTAATTGCATCTCTACATAATAAATATATATTTTATGTGTTTTATTGGCCTAATCAATTAAGAAAGAATAAAACTAACATCAAAATAGCTGTACACTCACTGAGTAATAACACAGGGGCCCTTAAAGGGTAAATGTGCCTCATTTATTAACATTTTCTCAATACTTTTCTTGTGCTATTTAACTTTGTAGAAATTCTGAATAGTTCAGTTTAAATGCTTGACTGATCAAATGTGCTTAGATATTTGCTAACTGCTAGAGACTACTTATCTGAAGCTTGGGCTCAGCTCTTTCCTTCTCATGCATCATTGACGGGCCTGCTAATCAAACTGCCCTCAGCAGCACTGGCACACGCACATTATGGTGGGTGGTGTTCACAGGTGTAACTAGCTGGAATTCAGTTAACTGTTCTCTTGATGTTCCATGGAAAGGAATAAACATCAGAAATCTCTCTCTGAGGTGCATTAGCTCTGCAAAAAAATCAAAAGAATTTATCTGATCACCAAACAGCAATTTTTATTCAGAGTGTAATCACACTTTAAGTTCACAGGGTTCTTGTAAAAACATGAACAATCTACAGCAGCTATCTCATATCTCACCCTTTATTCAATGGGGAAAAGATGCAGATAGTATCTTCTGTAAAACTACTGAAAAGTTTTACCAAAGCAACACCTGGTGATGCAGCAAAAATATTGAAAACAGGACTAATACATGAGGTACATGAATGCTCTGAAGTCAAGTTATTTTGTCTACCATTTTAACCTTCCACTTCAGTTTCAACAGCTAATATGTCAGGAACTCTACAATGAGGGTTTGATGCTCCCCCTCATTTATAATTAGGGTTCCAAGCTGTAAAGTATTGCCTTTTTTCAAGGTAGCAGCCACCAAATCAGGTGTGAAATGGAGTGTGGGGAGAGAGTGGAGAGCTGGGATGGCAAGCAAAGCAAAAAGATATCCAGATCACCCCATGATAAAATATAATATCTCCCAGTCAACATGGATGGAAAAGAAATGCTATAGTTATACTGTTTGAAAACTGAATTTTAAAAGTATCACATTTAAACTCGCAATTTATTATATGAGTTAATCATGATACAGAGATTGTCAAGGACAGACTGTAATATTAGACCTAGTAGAGAAATGCATTTTGTTTCCACAAAAGATTTAAAAGAAGGCAAAATTGTTTTACCAAAGTGTTTTGAAAAAAAATAAATAAATAAAGGGGGGTTTCATTGGCAAAACAAGAAAAATATTTGGTTTTGCTAAGTTTCACCTTTTTTAAAGGAAACTTGAAATCTTTTGATAAAAAGTGAAATTTCAAAACCCATTGGGTATTTCTAGACTTACAATTTAGGTGGACTTAAGTATGCTTATGTTGACCTAAATTACTCAGTGTCCACACCAGGCTTTCATTAAGTTGACTTAAGAGCATCCATAATTTGATTGAATAACTACCAGCAGTTAGGTTGACTCAATGGCTAAGCTGATTTGTTAAGTCAAACTAAAACCGGTATGGATTCCCTAAATTGACCTATGGTGGCTCCATGGGACAAGGGAACCACAGCTCCCTTCTCCCTGGGACCATGACTTCCCAGCAGAAGGGAGCAGCTGTTCCCTTTTTGCCACAATTTGGAAAGCTGTGGGTCTCCGGTGAGAAGGAAGCCACAGCTCCCTTCTTGCAAGGAAGCCACAGCTTCCCAGGGAGAAGGGAGCTATGTGGGGCTCCCCAGCCAGGGCTCCAGAAAAGAGGGCATCTCCCACTGGGTTTGCAGCAGCAAGGAAATCCCCTGTCACCCTGGCCAGGGCTCCAGTGGCGAGGGAATCCCCCCTACCCTGACTGGGACTCCAGCGGCACAGCTCCCTTGTTCCAGGGAGTCCCAGCAGCTCCCTTGTCTGTGGAGCCTGGTGGCTTCCTTCTCCCTGGGAGCCCTGGCTCCTTGGCAAGAAGAGAGCCATGGCTCCCTGCTGAAAAGGGGTCCTGGCAGAAGGAAGCCTGCATTTACCACTTGCCGGGACTCGTGGCTTTCTGGCAGGTCTCTTCTGCTGGGAAGCAAGAGTCCCAACAAGAAGGGAGCCACAGGTCCCTTCTTCTGGGGAGGTACAGCTGGCTCTCTTCTCAATGGATTGCTACTGCTCTCCACCATCTACACTTGAAAACTTAAATCAAATTATTAAACCAACTTAAAAGAGTCAGCTTAACTTTTCAAATGTAGACATACCCATTTATCATGGAAAAATATTTTTACAATAAAAGTTTGACCACCCCTCCTCATATATTAAGTCCATGACCTTAGATCTGTGTAATATTAAGCGTCTGATAACCACTAGTGACATATTCTTGTGCAAAAGGTGGTGCATAAAATACCAGGAGTGGCCTTGGGCAGTGCGATGTCTCTGAGACACTTGTCTAGGTATAATTCCTTCTCTGCGTCCGTCTCAGTGGAAAAGGATAGTGATTTTTTACTAACATATACCAGCAACCAATTGTGACACCTCCTGAGTTGATTCCCTGTGTCACCAGTTTGTTGTGGGCAAAGCCAAGGCCCCACCCATTTCTCCCTCTCCTTATGCACCCACACACTCCTTGTTCACCTGTTACAGCATGCAGGTCGTTCATGCAGGGATGTAGCATAGGTTAGTACCCCCCCATTACTACTTTGCTGAGGCGTGTCATCTAAGGCATGATCTAGCACACTGTTTGTAATAGTCATAAAGCTGAGCCAGCTACCTTGGGGAACATGTACACTTTGCAGATAGACTTCAGTAATGACTCTTGTAATGAATCTTGTAATGACTTTTCTGTTTAATGGCTCACATATCCAACATTGTCAGCATTTCCTTGCTTCTTACAGGGGACACAGTCACATATGCTGAACTACGTGTGCATCATAAATCTGAAAGGACCAGCAGATCAGAGACTTCCCCTTCTGGTATTGTGGGCATTTCCTGGGGTAGCGTTTTCAGTTGTTAGAGATTCATTCTATACTGTGTTTGCCAATAGTAAAAATATTTCTGAGAATCTCTGTATTATAAAGCATGTACTGAAATTATTTCAGTTTTTTAAATGGTGACATTTCTGTTTACTGGCTGAATGACCTCTGTAAGAGCCCTCTTGAGAAAGCAATTTCAGAAGTCCTTAACGTGGCATTTTTTGATTTTCTGAAGTTCTTTCATGCTCCATTTCTGATGCCTCAGAAGGGGGACGTGCTTTAAAATACTAAGCTTAAAAGTTGATTTTAACAAGAACATTCGCAAATTAATCGATATAGGTTTTTGGACTGGACTTGGTTTTCTGCTATTCAAATTTGAGGCGTCGATGCATTTTTTTATTACGGAGGATTAAAATATAATTTGGCAGGCCCCAGAACTCTCCTAAATTGGCAGGCCCCCCCTCACCCCAGTGTGGGCCCCCCTCACACTGGTGAGTGCCCCTCCCACACCCCAGCTACTGCCCCCAAACACCTGCTCCCCACCCCAGCTGCTGCCCCCCACACACCTACCCTACACCCCAGCTCCTTCCCCCGGCCCCCATCATGCCACTGGTCCTCCAACCCTTCCACAAACCCCCCACCATGCTGCACAGTCTTCCCCCACTGCCCCAGGCTGACCGTCTTTCCCTGCCCTTTCCCTGCCAGTCCCTGAACCAGGGATTTCCCTAACACCCCCCACACCCCACCAAATTTCTCAACACCCCACCCAGTTGTCAGCTACAACAGTGTTATACTAAATTAGTGAGTACCCCCTACACCCCCCCCAATTTCAAGTCCTAGGGAGACTACTGGCCTGACCCCCCCCCCCCCGAGCTCCCTTACTTGGCCACCATGTCACTGGAGCTGCCCCAACCCAGGCTGAGGCTCTGGCCTGAGCCTGTTTTCATTGAGCATGTGAGAGCAGGCTCAGGCTGGAACCTCACCCCAAGCCAGGGCAGCTCTCCTGCTTCCTGGAACATGGCAGAATGCTGTTCCAGGGCCTGCTATTTGTAGGGGCTTAGCTTTGGGGCTCCAAAAAAATGAAAAAATGGGGCCAGAACACTGTATTCTGGGGCCTGCTTTTTTGAACTGGTGTACCCTGTGGAGCATTCTGGCTCCATTTTCTATTTTTAGGGGCCCCAGAATGCTGAGCCCCTAAAAATAGGGGGGGGGGGTACAGAGCCACATTCCAGGGCTTTCTGCTTTACTTTAACCCCCTGCTTATCTAAGTAACAACTCATTTGTTCCTTTGCAGCAGCACTCCCAGTGCACAATTTGCACAGTAACTGTGGTGAGATACTGTGATGTTCAGCGTCTCACCTACTATTTACAAACCATCTTTAGCCCACTTATTTTCCTGATCAGTGCAGGTCAGGTGGCCTGTAGAATTCTTTAAACTGAACTACAGAGTGAACATTATAAGACTACTTCATTGTGATATTGTACAGTGGCAGGGTTATAGACCTATTGGTCTGAGTGTGACTCTGTGACGTGTTCTGGGAACGAAAAATCAAACTTTTCAAACTTGTGTTTGTGTTACATAACTAGAACACTCTTGTGAGTGGTAGGTAGTGTGAATTGGTGGTTCTTTGATGGATCCCAAAGTCCTATCCTTCCCCATCCCAGCACTGAGAGAAAAAGAGCAGTGAAGATGTCCCCTAGAAGTTTTCCTAGAGACGGCCCCCTGGAACAGCCATTTTGGAAACAAGAAAGACCTGGTTCACCAAGGGTTAGAGGAGATAGCAACAGTCAGTTAGGGTTCATGATGGCCCAGATAAAAGAGGCTGCATAGTCTAAGCAGTTTAGCTCCTGACTGGGAGTGGAGGAGGGAAAGGAGAGTTGTACCTGAACAGAAGAGTCCGGTAATCAGTGTTCATGGTGCACTGAACCTGCATATCTGAAATCAGAGGGAGAAGAAGCTGGGGACACTGGTACTGATGCAGTGCTGGAAATAAAGTAGCCAGGTGGGAAGAGGGCCAAGATAACAGCAGTGAGGACTGAATGGAGTGATATGTGGCTGCTGGTTGTAAGTCCCTGGGCTGGAAACAGGAGCCGGGGGAACTTGAGTTCCTCAACTGACCACGGTAAAGTGGTAGAAGCCCTAAGAAGGGGGAAGGGCTTATTTCTGAGCCTGAATGTTTTAAAGGGCTCAGAGCCGGGCTAAAGATGCTATTCAGGGCAAATAGCCTCTTTGGACTCATTAATACCCCAGAAGGGGTTCATTTCAGTGTTGTGATTTGGCTGGAGGTTGGCCAGCAGGGAACACTGGGAGATAAAAGACCTGTGATATCACATCAACCCAGGGTCCCACAGGGTGAACTGGCATGTGGTATGTCTTTTGGTGTAACCCTCCAGGGCCACAGGCCCTGGAAGTCCATGCTGGAGGCCATATAATATGCCAGCCAGCCCTGGACCATCCCTGCTGCCAGGGGTGGATCAGTTGGTTCAGTGGCAGGGTGGAAGCACCAAGCCCAACCTCTGCCCCTTTAGGGGTCCCCACAGGCCATTTGGCCCAGGATTCTACCCACACCTAGAAATAACCCTGCATCAACACCAGGAGGTGAGTGCCATTATAGACTCAAAGAACTGATATTCACCTTCAACCTCAACTTCACTTGTACAAAGACTTGATCTGGCACCTTATCCTTTCTATGCATTCATATGAATTGGTTTTCAGTCTAAATGACTGATCCCACAGCCCAGTCTTCTGAAGAAATACGGGTGAGACTTTAGGAGAGGAAAATGCCACAGGAACACTTTCTGGAGATTTTCCTGAGTTGAGCCTTGGTGGGATGGCAAGTTCCCCCTGCTCCCCTGAGAAAAAATGAAGAGAGAAATCATTCCCGCAAAGCCCAGTTCTTGATGGCTGTCTCAGGATTGCTCTCTGAGGTTCAGGAGCTCATGGCCCCTGCCCCCTCCCTATGCCAGTCCGTAGCTCTGTGCATGTGTGGATCCATTTGAGCTTCTTTCCTAGGACTTGCCTAGAAGGGCAACCATCCACTGCAGAGGGGCAGCACAGTGCTCTGCCTAGTTTATATTAGCTTTTAGAGGTAATGGCTGTGGCACTGGTGTAGGAAAAATATGTCTCCTGGCCTTGTATCCAAGTTCCTAGAAAGCACTGTGGAAACCCAGTGTCACAGAGACAACTGATCCATTCCCCTTTCTGCTATGTGGAAGAAATCTACATATGGATGGTCCTCATCATGTGGGCTGAATGAATTTTCATGTAGCATTTTGTGATCTGTGACATCCACAGCATTCCCATCTTTTGCCAGTACTATGATTCTGTTATAAGATGCAATTGAGTTCCCCAGTTCCCCACTCATCCTGGGAAATGTTCACTCAAATGGTCTTCCCACAAAATCTGATGCTTCCTTACCCTTCCCTTTTATTTACACCCGTGTAAAAGGTTAACAAATAACATGCCCATGGCAATATTTTTATACTTTCAGTTTCTATTTCAGCACCTGATTAGAAGCTGAAAGATACCTGAAGCCACTTGCACACGCTAGAAATGCAAGGGGCTTTAACTGCAATTTCCTCCAAAGCAACTCTTCTTTTTCTTTTGCAGGCCCTGGCTCCCAGTGTTCAGGCTGGTTCTATGTTGCTTCAGTTCTGGGGCTGATCGCACTGGCTTTGCTGGCTGTTCTAATCACTTTTTGTGAGTGCCCCTGTCTAGATGACAGATTTTGCTTCATTCATTCAGCGATGGGGGTATTTAAACCTCACAAAGAGGATATTACTTATAAAAAATAAGTGATATTAATGCAATATTAAGTTGACAGTATAAACACATAAGTCAGACAATTCAAATATTGTTTCTGCAGGACATCGGCTATTTTCTCACATACAGAATTTTTATGAATGCAACTAGTTAAACTATCTAGTAACCTGAGGTACTGTAGGTGCAGGCTGTGGAGAATTTCAGTTTCCTATTAGAAACTTATTATTTGAATTTCTAGAGTCATAAGGTTAAATTGTGAGCCTTGACTTTATGTGACTCGTAGTTTTTTATTTCCTTGGGAAGCTAATTAGGTGATCTAAACCCAAAGAATCCTAGACTTTAAGGCCAGAAGGAACCATAATGATTGTCTGACCTCCTGCACCTTGAAGGCACAGAATCTGACACACCCACTCCTGTGATAGACCCCTAACCACTGGCTGAGTTATTGAAGTCTTCAAATCATGACTTAAAATGTTCAATTACAGAGCGCCTCATGTTGCAGAGGGAGGCAAAACATTCCCCCTCACCTCCAGAGTCTCTGCCTATCTGACCCAGGAGAAAATTCCTCCCAACTTCAAATATGGTGATCAGTTAGACCCTGAGCATGGGGGCAAGACTCACCAGCCAGACACAAAGGCAAGAATTTTGTTGTGGCAATTCAGTGCCCTTTCCATTTAGTGTCCCATCATCCACCGTTGAAGATAGTTATTACACATCAGCTACATGCCAATGTAAGCAGCCTCATCATACCATCCATGCCATAAATTTATCAAGCTTGGTCTTGAAGCCATTTAGATTTTTAGCTCCCACTGCTCACCTTGGAGACTTATTCCAGCACTTCACTCTTCTGATGATTAGAAACCATCGTCTAATTTCAAGCTTTAATTTCCTGATGGTCAGTTCTAATGTTCACATTGGTGCTGAACTTAAATAATTTCTCTCCCTCTGTGGTATTTATCCCTCTGATGTATTCAAAGAGAGCAATCATACCTCCCATGAGCCTTCCTTTGGTTAGCCACTCAACCTACATTTTTTAAGTCTCTTCTCATAAGGCTGGTTCTCCATTCCTTGGATCGTCCTAGTAGCCACACTGTGTACCTGAGTAACTCCTGTAAAACATGCTTGTTCATCAAAGCTTTGAAGCAGATGCTTAACTACAGATGGAGGCTTAAATCCCATTGACCTTTATGGAACACTATTATGTGATTAAAATTAAGTACGTACTTAAGTGCTTTTGTGAATCAGAATGTGAAGCCTAAACTGTATGTCCATTTCTGAAATGGGGTATAGTGGGGAATGAGGTTAAAAATCAAAACCCTTCTCACTGTTCTTCAATAATGTGAATGCTTTAACAGCACAGCTGTTGTATGCTTTGGCCTGAGAGCTTGTGTCAACTCAACATTACAGCTCATTAACTAGGGCTATGTCCACACGCAGGGCGTCATTTCGAAACAAGTTATTTCAAAACAACTCATTTTGAAATAAAGCCCTTATTTCAAAACAAGTTAAATCGAAGTAAAAAGAAGTGCAATCGAAATAAGGGGAAAGCCCCAATCGAAATAGGTCCAAACACAGGACTTGCTATTTCGAGTTAGGAGAGGGGCATGATGGGTGGTGTGGCAACATGGCCCCCCTACCACTGGCTCTCCAGAGGCAGTGGCAGGAGAAAAAACAATGGGGAGGGGACAAATGGGGAAGCCCCTCTTCCCCTGGCTTCCCCCACTGCCCCTTTGCCCCACTGCCCTAAGCGCCCTAAGTGAAATTAACCAGGCTGGGAGCTGCTTGCAGACTGCTAGGCAAGCAGCTCCCAGCCCCATCAGGTTCCTAGCCCTCTGCTCCTGCCTTGAGGATGGGGTGGGGAAAGGGGGTAGCAGGGGGCTAAGCGAGCCATGCCCCCACGGTGGGGAGCCTGCTCTGCCCCTGCTGGGGCTGGGTGTTTGAGTTTCAGTTAGTAGGCATTTCCATGTTGATTCTCTGTGCAGGTATGTACCAGTCTGTCATGTAGCATTTCCTCTAACAGAGTGGTTTGCAAATGTTTTACCTCAGGACACAGTTGAAAAAAAAATTATTCCCACAACTCAACAAATACATATTTCAGCAATGTATTCCAGTCTTTTGGTGGCAGCAGCAGGGGGTGCCATGACCCAGTGCCCGAAAGTCTGTGACCCAATAGGGGGTCCCAGTCCTAAGTCTGAAAACCACTGCTCTAACATGTTCTTGAAATCACAGTGTTCCGCCAACTTCCTCAGAGCTGCTATAAATTGTACAACTGATTCACCTTTGCCTTGGTTCCTTTGGTTGAACTTGTACCTCTCTGCTATTACTAGGGGTTTTGGATAAAAACATGCCCCCAGAATTTCCACTAGATCACAATAAGATTTCGCCTCTGGCTTTTCCAGGTAAAGCAAATTACTTAGTAAAGTATAGGTCTTAGCACCGATAATCATTAGGAAAACAAGCACTTTCTTTACATCCGTTGTATCATTTGCTGTCATGAAATTCTGAAAACGCATGGCATATGTCCTCCATATGTCTGAAAATTCTTTGAATGGTGCAGGGGGCCAGTGAGTGAAGCCATGGTGCCCTAGTGCCTTCATGTGGTCATTATCCGTGTCTACTGCTTTTTCACAGGCACATAGATCAGGTTTCACTTCACTCTACTTTCACTGCACAAATCCCTCCCCTCAGGCATACAAGTCAGATTTCCAGCTCGCACAAAGATAAATAGTAAAGAAAAAGGGTTTTTTCTTAGAGTACCCAGACTTCTGGTTTTTCAGTTTCCACCCTACTTCACCAAATACGTTAGATTTGTGTAGATGAATGATAGTCTGATAATACGGAGTCAGCAAACTCTCAGCTCCATGCTAAACCTTTATTGTCCTGTAGTAGGGCCAACCAGACAGATAAACATGTTTTCCTAACACTAAAACAATCAACCCATCTATCACTATGGCAGCCCCAGGGAGGAAAAACAGCTGCTGTTGAGGCTGCAGGGATGGTGAGCCTGCACCATCTGCATTTGGAATGCCACCATAGTCAGTTAGGGATGGATGCATAAACACCACCCTATACTGAGCTTTCATCCAAAACACGATCCATTGTCTACAGCCAAGCCCTAAGATATAACTGACTTTGCTCTGATCCCTCAGATAGAGACAGACACCTTCAGGATCTAAGATCTTAGAATAGAATCATAGGGTTGGAAGGGACCTCATGAGATCATCAAGTCCAACCACCTGGGGCTTGAACCCAGGACCTTCTGCATATTAAGCAGAGGTGTTAGCCACTCTATCAAGAATTCTTAAAACTATAGTACCCACCTGCACAAGTAAAAAAACAGACTGACAGATCCAGGCTGGTACCCCAAAGTCAATTACTACAGGAGAAGCCCAAGACCAGTGTGCCACTGGTCATCACATACAACCCCCAAGTCAGACTCTAAGGCTGTGTTCACACACACAGGGTTATTTCAAAACAAGTTGTGTCGAAACAACTTGTTTCGAAACAACACCTTATTTCGAAATATCTTATTTCGAATTAACAAAATGTTAATTCGAAATAAGAAAAAAAGCGGGAAACGAAATAGCAAGTTCACAGTGTGAACATGCTAATTCATTACCCCTGGGGGTGAGCCGCTGCTGGCTCACCCTGCAGCCCCAGAAAGGCCGCCAGCGGGTCGGGGGCGCGGGGCTGAGCGGGGTCCGGGGAGCAGCCCGGGCTGCGGGCTCAGCCCCTGGCAGTGTTCAGGGGCAGCTCTGGCGGGGGGCTGAGCCGCCCCGCAGCAGCTCACCCCCCCCCCGCTGGGGGCTGCAGCCCCCTTTCTGGGGCTGAGGGACAGCCCTCAGCACGCTGGCCAAGGTCCTGAGGGTTCCCTGGCCAGGGTGCTGAGGATCCAATGTTGTTTCGGAACACTTTGTTCCGAAACAACATGTTCACACGCCTTGTTTCGAAACAAGGGTTTCGAAACAAGTTTGTTTCTTCCCCAAATGGGGTTTAACTTGTTTCGAAACAACTGTGCGTCGTGTGAACATGTTTTTTTTTGTTTCGAAACAAAAGTGCTGTGTGAACACAGCCTAAAACCCATCATTAAGGACCTACAGCCTATTCTAAAAGATGACCCCTCACTCATGTAATAAATACATTTGTTAGTCTTTAAGGCTGTGTTCACACACAGGGGGTTATTTCTATACGGTTGTTTTGAAACAACTTGTATCAAAATAACACCTTATTTCGAAATAACTTAATTCAAATTAAGGAAAAAAAGCTCCAAGCGAAATAGCAGGTTCAGGCAACAGTTATTTCGAAACAAGTCACCGTTGTTTCAAAACAACATGTTCGCACGGAGTTGTTTCGAAACAATCATTTCGAAACAAAGTTGTTTCGGCCCCGCATGGGGTTTAACTTGTTTCAAAACAACGCCGTTGCTTTGAAACAACGGTTCCTGTTGTTTCGAAACAACCGTGCGTCGTGTGAACAGGGTATTTCTTATTTCGAAACAACCTCTGTTGTTTTGAAATAAGAGTGCTGTGTGAACACAGCCTAAGTGCCACATGACTTCTTGCTTATTTTATCTTATTCTCATCATCTCTGAGCAGAGACCAGCTCCCTGCTGATCCCAGAAATGATGAGTTCTTTATGAGGCAGGGGTGTGGCCTAGATCACTGTCCTGGGCCAAGGCTCATTACCCCAGGAGGAGGTCATTTACCTGAAGCAGGAACAAATGTGCATTGCTGCAAGAAATCTTATCCGTGTCCCCCTTCTCAACAGGAAGTGTGCAGAGAAGCTGATATCTCACTCCTAAGGGTCTGCAGGGACTCCACGCAAGCAGTCCTAGACCAATGCTTCTGAGCTATGTGGTGCCTTCGTCTGTGGGCCACTGATTTCTAATTGGTATGGGAGAGTGTCCTTCTGTTGTGGAAGAAATACAGCTGTTGTTCCAAGGAATCTGAGGCTGAGAATCAGGGAGTAAGTCTGGGGAGGTTTCCTTGAGGTTTCCTTGTGTGCAGCTTAAATGTGACAGGAATTGGGAAGGCACATGGAAGCATAGATACTCCTGCATATTTCTACCAGCTCCTACTGTAATGATTTTGAGAATTCATTAAAGACCATACTACTGAATAAGTGAGGAATAGAACTTTAATCACACAGACAGGTATCCAGGTGAGTAGCGGGGAGCAGCCAGACCCACCTTAGATCTTCTGTGGGGCATATCTCCCAATTCACACAACACTGAGCCATGCTCGGGAGTGTCCCTAAATTTACAACCTTTTACAAGAATATCACTACACCTACCCCTGCTTTTTTAGTACCCAGAGGCACCTCATGGTTCCTGCAATGAAGCAGCATCAGCTTCTCCCTCACCAAAGCTCCCCACTTCTGTGCTGGGCACATCACAGCTGAAGGGTTGGGAGTGACTGCATGTTTCTGGGGTGACAAACAGCTCCTGACTCCCAACAATCTCCATGGAGCTGCTTCCTGGCTCTGAGGCATTCTCCAGCTCCACTTCCTCATCCATCACCTCCTTTGCAGGGTTAATATTGGGATCTAGTGGCCCTGGGACTGCGGAGGTGTCCACAGGAGTCTTGGGCATGGATGTGGGGTCTCCACTGAGGATAGTAGCATAAAGAAGGATCTAGATGACCTTGTAAACTGGAGTATTAGGAATAGGAGGAAATTTAATAATCAGACGGGCAAGCTTATTCATTTAGGGACAAATAGCAAGATTTCTTTTCCCTATCAGTTGGAAGGGATGGAGGAGGAGGAGGATCTGGAGGAATTGGTTGATCACAGGATGACTATGAGCCACCAATGTGATGTGGCTGTGAAAAACACTAATGCCATGCATCAGAAGAGGTATTTCAAGTGGAGATAGGGAGCTGTTAGAGCCACTATACAAGGCACTGGTGAGGCGCCATCTGGAACATTGTGTGTAGTTCTGGTCCCCTGTTTAAAAAAGATAAATTCAAACTGGAACACATGCAGAGAAGGGCTACAAGTATGATCCACGGAATGGAAAATCTGCTTTATGAGAGGAGACTTAAGGAAATTGGCTTGTTTTGCTTAACCAAAAGAAGGTTGAGGGGAGGTATGATCACTCTCAATAACTACATTAAAGGGCAAAATATCAGGGAGGGGAAAGGAGTTGTTTGAGTACAACACCAATGTGGACACAAGAACAAATGGATACAAACTGTCCACCAGGAAATTTAGGCTTGAAATTTGAGGCGGGTTTCTAACTGTGAGAAGAGTAAAGTCCTGGAATAGCCTTCCAAGGGGACCCTGGGGAGGTGTAAAAAAATGTAACTGCCTTAAAAACTGAGCTTGACGAGTTTATGGAGGTGTTGGTATAATAAGACTGCCTATTTTGGTAACTGACTGATCTTTGACCACTGGTGGTGGGTATGCCAATGGCCTAAGAAGGGGGGGTAGTTGGGGTGTATTCTGAGTTATTATACAGATTTCCTTTTTGGGTGAATGGCTGGGGAGACTTGCCCACATGCTCAGGGTTTAACTGACCACCATATTTGAGGCTGGGAAGGAATGTTCCCCCAGGGCAGATTGGTTTGGACTCAGGTGGTTTTTCACCTTCCTCTGTAGCATGGGGAATGGCTCAACTGCTGGTGAATTCTCTATATCTTAAAGTCATTAAATCATGATCTGAGGATTTAAATAACTTAGTCATAAGTTAGAGGCTTATTGCAGAGCTGAGTGGGTGAGTGAGATTTTTTGGACTGGATTGTGCAGGTCAGACTAGATGATCATATTGGTCCCTTCTGACCTTAGAGTCTATGGCTACGTTCACACACAGGGGGTTATTTCGATACAGTTGTTTCGAAACAACTTGTGTCGAAACAACACCTTATTTCGAAATAACAATTCGAATTCACAGTTTGTTAATTTGAATTAAGGAATAAAACTCAAAGCAAAATAGCAGGTTCAGGCAACAGTTATTTCTAAACAAGTCACCGTTGTTTCGAAACAACATGTTTGCACGGTGTTGTTTCGAAACAACCATGCGTCGTGTGAACAGCCTAAATCTTATTTTGAAATAACCTCTGTTGTTTCAAAATAAGAGGGCTGTGTGAACACAGCTGATGAGGCTATGAGTCTGGCCATATCTATCAAAATTCCTTTGGCTACTGTGGAGCTGGAACTTCACAGCAGACTCTTCCCAAATGCTGATCAGCTCCAGCAGATCTGCTGTGCTCCAGGCAGATGAGTGTTTGCAGTGTTGAGCTGACATTTTCACCTGGGAACACTATACACTAGGGCTATGTCCACGCTAATAATATTACTATAAACATCCTTATATTGATTTAACTTAAATTGATTTAAGATGTCCCCACTAGAAACCCCAATCAAACTAGCATGTCCATGGACAGGACTTACTAGTGTGATTTAGGAGAGCAGCACCCTGGGAGGTTTGGCAACATGGCCCCCAATCCCATACCTGGTTCATCGCAGGAGAGCCAGTGGCAAGAGAAAAGCACCAGTTCCAGACTCCCTCAGTCCAGGGAAAGAAAAGTCAACCCCCAGACTGGCTGGAGCCTTGCAGCTTAGATAGTCATCAAGGAGAAGGGACCCCGGTGTCTGGCTCCCCCTGTGCTGGCTAGGCTGCAGACATCGGACCCTCATGCTCAGCTCCTGGGGTGCTCACCATGCATGGGGGTGGGGGGATCCCCATACCCAACTTTAGGACTGCTTGCCTGGTGTGGGCAAGGTGGGATCTCCCATCCTCGGCTTTAGATGCGCTCAGCTGAATGAAGGGAGAATAGAGCCCTGCATCTGGCTTTAGAAGCAGTTGCCGAGCAGCGAGGGAAGACACCCCCCCCCTGCCCTGGCTTTAGGTGTGCGTGCCTGGCTGCGGGGAAAGGACCCCTGCACCTGGCTTTAGGTGTGCTTGCCAAGTGCGGGAGAGAAGGGACGGCCCTGTGCCCAGCTTTAGGAGACATGGGGCAGAAGGGACCGCCGCACCCAGCTTTAGCTGCGCTCAGCCAAGTGTGGGGAGAAGGGAGCTCCATGCCCAGCTTTAGGGGTGCTTGCCAGGCACAGGGGAGAAAGGACCCCTGCACCTGGCTTTAGGAGCACTCAGCTGGGTGCAGGAAGAAGGGAGCCCTGCGTCTAGCTTTAGGAGTGGTTGCCAGTCAGCAGGTGAAGACACCCCTCCACCCGGCTTTAGGTTCAATCACTGGGCAGTGGGAGAAGACACACACCCCAACCGCACTTTAAGGACCCCCTCCTGCCCAGCTTTAGAAGAAAGGGGGGCCCTTCTCTCCCGCACCCAGTAAGTGCTCCTAAAGCCAGGTGGGAGGGGTATCTTTCCCCACCGCCTGGCAGCCGTACCTAAGACCAGGCATTGGGTGAATTTTCCATTGCCTGGCTAAGGCTCTGGGAGCTGGATGTGGGGGTGTGGTTCCCCCACCCGATTAACGCAGCTTGAGCCAGGTTTGGGGTGCATTCCTTACCACCAGGTTACAGCTCTGGGTGCTGGGCATGCAGGGTCCCTTCCCCCCCACCTGGCCAGCAGAGGGGGAGATGGCATGCAGCGTCCCTTCCCCCGCTGCCCGCCCAGCAGAGGGTGAGCCAAGCATGCAGATCTTTCCTCTACTGCCCAGCCAGTGGAGGGGGAGCTGGGTGTGTGGGGTCCCTTCCCCACGGCCCGACCAGCCGGAAGGAAGCTGGGAGTGGGCCCCCCCTGTGGCCCTCCCAGCCATGGTCCTCCCTGGCTAGGGTGCTGGAGGAGATCTTCCCTCCAGGGTGCCATGCAGCCTTGGAGGAAGAAAGTCAATCCAGGTTATATCGATATAAGAATCTATCTACAATGTGTTAAGTTGGCTGAATAAAGTCGACTTTAATGCTTAAGTTGACTTTAAGGGCTGGAGTTATTAAGTCAACTTAAGCAAGTGCTTAAGTTGACTTAACAAAAGTCCAATGTGGACATGTCTTTCCTTAAGTCGACTTAAGGCTCCGGTGTAGACGTATGCTGTGTGTGCACATACCCTAGCTCTTTACACTGAGTAGTAAACAGGAAGTGGCGCCAAGGGAATTCAAAAATTTCTGGGACTGAAAAGAGGCATGGGCTTTTAACTGCAAAGCAGCAGCGTATAATCAGAAGACCAGAGTGATCGAGCCTAACATTGTGGGACATTTCCAGAGATCATTTAACACGGGGAAAAACACAGCTTCAGTGTTCACACTGATTCTTTTGCGATAAAACAGTTGCACAAAAGGTATTATTCCTCTCACACTGGTGCGGTTATCTTATCAGCAAAACAAGGAACTTTTGCTGATAAAATTTAATTAGACTCAAACCATGCAAACTATGTATGTATTGATTTGTAATTAAGATAGAATAATAGGCATTCTAGTGCAGGGGCATCACTGGCACTGGATCCCAGGCGGGGATCCAGGGTCTGCCGCCCACAGCTGCAGTGGCCCCCTCCTCTGTGCCAGGGATCAGGGGCCTGGCAGGCCGCAGCCGTGGCAGCCCCCTCCCCTGCCAGAGATGTGGGTCCTGTAGGCTCAGGGCGGGGCCTGTGGGCCAGGGGTGGGGCCTGGGGCCATGCCCCGCATCTCTCCCGCAGACAGCGATGCCCCTGTTCTAGTGGGCACACAGGGCTTGTTTTGCCACTAGAAGTTGACTTTCTGCAACAAAACTTTCTAGTATTGGCAAGCTCTGAGCTCTGTGGGGAAGTAGCTTTCTCATCCTTTAAGTTAAAGATTGGGATGTGGAATTTTTTTTTTCAAGAAGCATACTATCATGTATATGGGTTAAATATAGACTAATGAAAGAAAAAGAAGAGTTCTAGGCATCTGAATAGAAGTCATATTTTTTTTCAATTAATCAGATTTATAGCTATAGTACTTGTAGTATCATAACCATGTCCAATCTCTTTGATTATGTCTACACTGGAGGCTCTACTTAACAAGGTTAACTTTAAGTCAACTTAAAGCCGATCTTGTTAAGTTGTCTTAGAGCATCTACATTGAAAACGCCTGTCGACTGCCTGTGTCCACACTGGCAGGTACTAGAGTGGTGCCAGGAACTCTGGGAGGGGCCTAGGAGTCCAATTACGTCAACTTAAGGGCCATGGCCTGTCTACACTGACTTAAGTCAACGTAATAAGGTCGACTTAAGTGTTAAATTGATCTTAAGTGGTGGTGTTATTAAGTCAACTTAAGGAAGTGCTTAAGCCAACTTAATAAAAGCCCAGAGTGGACGCAGCATTCTGTAGGTTGACTTAACCTTCCTTAAGTTGACCTAAGGCTGCAATGTAAACATATCCTATAAGATCAGAAGTTCTGATATCAAAAACAAGCAGAGAAAACAAATCAAATTTGAACAAAACCTACAAGAGAGATAAAAATACAAGGCCTTTTTGATACATCATAACAAATAAAGTGCAAGCCTATTTTATTCCTTTTGAAAGATGCCTTCCTCACTGATTATGCTTTCTGTAATAAACCTATGCTATCTGACACATTTGATACCAAGACAGCATATCACTGATGTTCCTTTTAAACATGATCTCTTCCTTTATGTTCAAGTCTGGAGGCAAAATTCTAACAGTCCATCTGAACTCAGGACAAACTGCACTGAAAATGCTACATCTCCAGGGGGAACTCCAGACACAGGAAGGTGCACAGTGATGATGAGTGAATTAATGGATGATTTGTGTGAAGATGAACAGGGTGAGGAAGTACAGCCCCCCTCAGACATGAAAACTGTGTAATGTGTTCCCTTCTGCTGTTAGTTACATCCCCACTTTCATAAGAACCTCACCTTTTTATGTGCCAGAATCTGTTTCCAGTACTGTCTCAGCAATCCTGTTTAAATCAATGGAACTATCAAAGGTGTCAGAATTGGGCCCTGAAGATATATTTTTCACCAATACTTTAAATTCTCAGATCATAATTAACATTATTGCTATAGTTCCTGTGCTTGGAATAGAACTGGAATTTCCATGGCTGCATTTAAAAATGATTTTAGATACCTTCGAGTAGCAATGCTCAAGCTGTGGCCGTTGCACTCCTCGGGATCTGCAAACTATGTCTAAGGGGTCTGTGAAAGGCATAAAGCATTTAACTATAGATACAGCAAATAGATTCCCAAAAGGGTCCTTAAATGAAAAATGTTTAAAAACGACTGCCTCACAGCCTCCTGGTGCTTTCAAGAGACCCAACAGTCTTTCTAAGGAGAGGGAAAAACTTTGGCAGCTTGCGCCCATTTAATAAATGACACTCGCAGTATTATTCAGATGTTTCTATAATTTGGTGGTAAATTTAATTGTTAAATATTTTTATAATGTAAATAATTAGTTAAAATCTGTAGCAGAAACAAAGGAGGAGTGCGAGGGAGAAGGATATAAACAGAAACGCCTACAGTGAATGCGAAAGAGAATGAGTATAGTTATAGGGATACCACTATTCCCCTTAAACTAATAAAATTCCTTGATACTGTGACCTTTGGTAGACTAGAATATAAAGAACAGTGGTATAATGTTCAAGCAAACACCTGAAATTAACACACTCTGGAGATTTAGGCTAAGACAAGACCAGATACCCTTCACACATATTAATATGATCACATTAAAAGCTAGATAAGGCTGTGTTAGAAGGAAGCTATATTTTCTGTGGTTCTCAGGGGCAGATTAAACACACAGGCCAATTGAGCCCATGCCCAGGGGCCCACCATGATGTGGGGGCCCCTCCACCCTGCTGGCACTTGGGTGGGGGGGGGAGGCAAAGTAGGGCAGGCTGGTTCATGCACCCAACCTACCCATGGGTCAACCAGTCCATCTCCGGGGGTGAGGTGGGCTAGCTGTGGCCTGGCTAGTTGGTCCCTGGGTGTGGTGGGGCCGACTGTTGCATGTTGTGTGGCTTCCAGTGTGGCCTCTGGCACCAGCCCCCACCCCCTTCCGAGTTCTGACCTATCTGTGCTAAGGCTCTATACTGGGAGGGAGGCCAGGGCCAGTTGGAGGAGGTGGTACTAGTGGTGGAGTCCCAGGGGCCTTGCAGCCCCTGATCCACTACTGGTGGTTCACCAACACTGGGGGTATGTGACATGTCAGAGTGTAATTCAGACCAGTGAAAGGTTGTGTCACTGCCTGCCCTATAACCTGAGCTCCCTTAAAAGCTCTGCTGCTGTGACTCCACAGTGCATACACCAACAGCCAGCACATACCCATACAGATCCCTTGGTATATGTGAACTGTGCAGCCCTGGTTCAACTCTCTGGTCCCAGCAGCCTGACACAACACAACACAATGTCCCTACCCAAATTTTCTCTACATATATTACTGCTCACCCAAGCCCCATAGAAAACAAGTTTTAAGCCTTGCAAATGTCAGTACCCCACCAGAGATAGGGAAACTTTTGGATTTTTTCCCCCCCCCTGAAACAGCCTTCAGTAGTGGCATAATACATCCATTCTACTCTTAGAGTAGATAATCAAAACTCTCCTTCTCCTTTAGCTAACTGAAAACTGGCCATATTGGAATAAGTGGCAATTTTGCTTCTCTATTAGTTTTAAATGAGGAGAGTTACTCTATGCAACAACAGTTTGTTCTCAGTCCTTTCCTGTTCCCCATTCACTCTCATTGCATTAGATTATAGGATTTGCATGGAAGGGACCATGTTTCAACTGAGAAGGGTTGAGTTGCTAGGAGCTACTAAGATATAAATAAGAATAATAGTCCTGCCTTTTACACACAAATACTAGGGCAAACACTATTTAGGTCACTGACTTATTTCAGTTTAAGGCAAAACAAATAAGCAAGTAAGAACATCCAAGCACCTGAGAACAAAAATGGCAGCTGCTGCCTTCAGGCTCATCAAAACACAAAATGGCAGCACACAAAACCAGAAACTACACTATTGTGTGTGTGTGTGTCGGGGGGGGGCGGGGGTGTTGTACAGTGTCACAGTGCTGTAAGTCAGTGGTTCCCAAAATTTTCTACCTTTAATTACTTTGAGGCACACCACTATATAATATCCAAATAAACTCATGAATATTCATGAGCCAATGAGCCACGCCAGAGCTCCTCGAGTAGTTTTTCAAAACATTTTGTGGCACACCTTCTCAGGCCTGACGGCATACTTGTGTGCTGTACAGGAGCGTCGCTGCCCGGGGAAAGACCTGGGCCACAGGCATGGGCCCCGCCCCCCTCAGCCCAGATTCTCCACTGGGGCCCGATCTGTCGCCTCCTGCCTGGCCCTGGATCCCTGGCCGGGGCTGGGGAAGGGGCAGGAGAGGCTGTCGCTGCCACAGGCAGCCCAGCCTGAATTCCCAGCGGGGCACCAGGCTGGGAGCTGCAGGCACTGCTGCAGCCAGGAGAGGCAGGCACTGCAGCTGGCAGCCATGCCCCAGATCTCCAGCCTGCGACAGGGCTGGGAGATGCAGGGCTGCCCCAGACACTAGGGGCACTGGCACTGGGACTCAGGGCACATGGCCCATGTGCCAGGTGCCAGCAACGCCCCTGGTGCCATGGCACACTGGTTGGGAAACACTGCTATAAGCAATGGTTCCCTAACAGAGCATTTAATCCATTCAACAATAGCTAAAAGGCACACTATAAAATGCAGGGGCAAAAGACAGCTTTCCCCAAGAATCTTTCATCTTTTATAATTTACTGCTAGCAGTGGGGAAGCTATTTGCTTCCACATAATATCTAGAATCAGTTTTCTTTTGCCTCCAAAAAATGGAAAATGTAGCCCTACTAAGTCCTTAACTCTTATAGTTACTTGAATAGTTCTCTGCCATTCTGGAGAGAAACATCCAAAGGTCTTTGGGAGCATTGCCCATTATATGTAGTGCCTTAAGGGTAACACTCCTATTTTAACATACTTATCACACAGCTTGTGAGGGCAGTAATTAAACAGTTTGTGATGATCTTCTTTACCCTCAAGGAGGAACAGAGTGTCTGCTGTGCCCCCCACATTGGATCCTGCACAAAGAGAGATGTTACTACTTCTCAGAGCAGTCAAGGACCTGGGATGCCAGTGTGCAAAGTTGTTCGTGCAGGAAATCCCAGCTGCTTGTTGTTGAAGATGAGGCTGAGAGGGTGAGTCTGGAAGCAACGTATAATGATATTGAAGGTTCATTAAAGACCACATTAGTGAATGAATGATGGATAGAACTTTACAAAAACAGACAGGTATTAATCCCAGGTCTGCAGCTGGGAGCAACCATGTTAGATCACTTGTAGGGCACATCTCCTAATTCACACAACACTGGCCCATGGTAGGGAGTATCTCTAAAATCACAATCTTCTACAAGCATATCTCTACATCTTCTCTCAAGGAAAACAAGTTAACAATTAGATACATATAAAAGCTATCTAATGATGCATGCACTAACATCTAATAATGCACAAGACCTATCTAACAAACATGCATGATACCACAGGCGTCGATGGTGCTGGGCACAGGGGGCATGAGGCCCTAGCCCCAGCACCAGTGCTCCAACCCTAGCTGGAGCCCGCTCCAACTGCCACCACTGTGGCACCCCAGCGTCTCAACCCCAGCCAGGGCTTGCTCTGGCTTTCACCGCCATGGCAGAAACAGCTGGATCCAGCTATGACCCCAGCCAGGGATGCAGGACTGGGGATGTGGGGCTGGACTGCTGTGGCAGTGGAAGCCAGATCCAGCCTTGACTGCAGCTGGGGGTGTTGGGCTGGGCTGCCAATCTGACTTTAGTCAGGAATGTAAGGCTGGGTTGCAGCAGTGGTGGCAATGAGATTTGACCCCAGCCAGTGCTGCAAGGTCACAGGATTCGGCCCCAGCCAGCACCATAGATGTAGCAAGGAGCATTGCTGGCCCCCAAAAAGGGTTGGGCCCCACCTCCTGCCCAGCCTGAGGGCTCAATCTGGCCTCAGTCCCAGCTGCTGCCAGCAAGCAGGCCCGGGGGGCAGATCTGGCCCCACCTGCTGCGGGCAAGCGGCCTGTAAGTGGAGCCAGATCTGGCCACTTCCCTGCCGCTGCTGCAAAGTGGCTGCCATCCCTGCAAGCATCAAAGAGCAACCGCAGAACTGGAACTGATATGCAAATTTGATTGTGTAAAAGCAGGATTAAATTGTGACTATGGATTCTTTTGCCATTACAACAGGTGATTTGGACTCACCTTCCTCCATGTGCTGTTTCCCAGTGTTTGAATCTTAACAACTGCTTTGATTTGGTGTTACAGTGTGACTTGATCACATAAGTTACACTTCCCTGCATTTATTTACCTTCCATTCTGTAAGTTCCCCCATCTTCAAAGCATCTGATGAAGTGGAATTTTCACTCGTGTTAAACAAAGGTGTTAGTCTTTAAGGGTATGCCCACACAGACTTCTTATTTTGAAACAACAGACGTTGTTTTGAAATAAGAAGTGGCATGTCCACATGACGCACCTTTATTTCGAAACCATTAAACCTCGCATCTAATTGAAATAGCCATTGTTTCTAAACGGTTGTTTCAAAACAATGGCGTTCAGACACATTGTTTCGAAACAACATGCCCTAATAGCCTTGTTTCGAACTAACCATTTCGAAACAATGGCTATTTCGAAAGCAGGCTTTCCCTTAATTTGAATTAACAAACTGTTAATTCAAATTAACTTATTTTGAAATAAGGACTTTATTTCGAAATAACTCATTTCAAAATGAGTTATTTCAAAATAATGATGTATGTGTGGATATAGCCTAAGTGCCACAGGATTCCTTGCTTGTTTTGCTGAACTAGACTAACATGGCTACCCCTTGGGAACTTAGTGATAATTCAATAATCCTTTGAATGCTAAAGTGTCTCTGTCAGTTGGCATGGTTTGTATTTCAAGCATGAAAAATCAGTTTCTTACCACCCTGGTGATGTTGTAATGGATCTGCAGCCAATATGACACCTCTCATGCTCATTCTTTGCACTTTTCTGTTACTAAATTACCCAACCATGCCTTAAAAATCACCTCATCTACGAAATGTTTGCAGTTCTAATAGTCTCTTAGGGTGTGTCTACACTTACATTTTAATTAAAATTAATGAGGATTAATGTGAATTAAATTAATGCATGGCTACACTGGCTTTCATTAATTCAAACTAAGTTTTGAAGGCAGTTTTATATATATATATAATGTATAGGTGACTGGATAGCGTAGTGGTTAAGAGTGCCGTAGTGGTTAAGAGCGATGCCCTTTGATACAGGAGACCGGGCTTCAAATCCCGGTGGGTACCTGTCTACCTTCCCAGTAGGGGGTCCTTGGGCAAAAGACCCCCTAACACCTCACTTGCCTACCTCGAATATGAGAGTGACACGAACTAGGAGAGTCATGCCGGCTCGGACGTCGCCTGGATTAACAGGGTCCGTGCCAGATGTTGGGGAACCAGGACAATCTGATGATAAGTGGGCTACTGGAACAAACCATGCATGGACGAGACAAGAGAACCTGGAATTGATGGAATGCTACTATAACAGCAGACCTAATGAGAGGGGATATATGAAATGTATGAGGGAACTATGGATGGACAAAAGACCTACATCCACACTAACTGAGAAACAGCTAGTTACCCAACGCTTCAACATAATAAAGAGGCAGCTGCTCTCCCAACTGGAGATAGACCAACTCCACATTACCTCCTGGACTCAAGAAGAAGCCCCAGAAGAACAACTAGATGTGCAGCCACCACCTGATGCTGGAACTTCACTGCCACCCCCTCCATTACAGAGCACAGCAGCTGATATGAGGCATAAGATCATGGATAAACTAGCTACAGTCAACCCTCGAGACCGATTACCAAGGCTCGTTGGAGACGTACCATCAGATAGTATGCTAGAAGATGCCAATAGAGCCCTAATGACAATTCCTACTACCACCATCACTGAAACCAATGAACTGGTATATGCTACAGCCTCTGTAATCCTGGAGATGCTTGGCTACACAATCAAGAAGAACACCAGTACCTACCCCCCCTGGAAAATGAGGTTGGAGGATAAGATCAAGGCAACCCGGAGAGAAGTTAGCCGGCTGGTGAAACTACAGAAGGGTGTAGAGATTAAGGATAAGACTCGGCTACTGAGAAAATACAAGGGCCTGACTCCATCTGAAGCCCTAGAGACTGCTAAGCAAAGGCTCACAGCACTGGCCGCCAGGCTAAGGAGATACACTAGAGAAGCAGAGGCCAAAAAGATAAATGCCCTGTTCTCCAAAGAACCATCCAAGGTGTACTCCATCCTACAGTGCAACAACACAATAACAGCAGAGCCACCAACAGCAGAAACTGAACAGTACTGGAAGAACATCTGGGAGAAAGAGAAGACTCATAACACCAGTGCAAAGTGGCTGCAGGACCTGAGAACAGACCACAGCAATCTCCCGGAACAGGAACCAGTCACCATCACAGTAGCCGACATCCAACAGCGGGTCAAGAACATGAAGAGCTGGACAGCACCTGGACCAGACATGATCCACACCTACTGGCTAAAGAAACTAACAGCAGTGCATGAACGTCTAGCAGCACAGATGAACCAGCTGCTAGCAGCAGGCTCCCACCCAGACTGGCTAACAGAAGGAAGGACAGTGCTGATCATGAAAGACCCCCACAAGGGAACAGCACCATCCAACTACCGGCCAATAACCTGCCTCCCCACAACATGGAAAGTCCTATCAGGCATCATAGCCGCCAAGCTACAGGACCACATGGGCCAGTACATGAGCACAGCTCAGAAGGGCATTGGGAACAACACCAGAGGCTCAAAACACCAGTTGCTCATAGACAGAGCAGTCGCCCAAGACTTAAGATCTAGACAGACCAATCTGAGCACAGCCTGGATTGACTACAGGAAAGCCTACGACTCAATGCCGCACACATGGATCTGTGAATGTCTGGCGCTATACAAAGTCAACAGGACACTAAGGACCTTCCTCAAGAACTCAATGGGACTGTGGAAGACAACACTGGAAGTCAACTCAAGACAGCTTGCACAAGTGGCCATCAAGTGCGGCATATACCAAGGTGATGCGCTGTCCCCGCTGCTGTTCTGCGTTGGCTTGAACCCCCTCAGCCAGATAATCACAAGGACTGGATATGGATACAAGTTCAAGAGTGGAACTACCATCAGCCACCTCCTCTACATGGATGACATCAAGCTGTATGCTAAGAATGAACGAGACATCGACTCGCTAATCCACCTGACACGGATCTACAGTGAGGATGTTGGGATGTCATTCGGACTGGAGAAGTGTGGCCGGATGGTAGTAAAGAGAGGAAAGGTAGTCAAGACTGATGGGGTGGAACTACCAGCAGGCCACATAGCAGACATACAGACCAGCTACAAGTACCTTGGCATCCCACAGTCACATGGGACTTACGATGAGGAGGCAAGGAAGACAGCAACATCCAAGTACCACCAAAGGATAAGACAGGTCCTGAAGAGCCAGCTCAATGGGAAGAACAAGATCCACGCCATCAACAGGTACGCGCTGCCAGTCATCAGATACCTTGCCGGTATAGTGAGCTGGCCAAAGGAGGACATGGAGGCTGCCGATGTGAAGACCCGGAAGCTCCTCACAATGTACGGAGGTTTCCACCCCAAGTCCAACACCCAGAGACTGTACGCCAGCCGGAAAGAAGGCGGGCGGGGTTTGGTGATTGTCAAAGCCACTGTCCTGGATGAAACCCAGAGTATCCAGGAGTACATCAGTAAGATGGCACCCGAAGATGAGCTGCTGAGAGAATGCCTGAGGCAGCAGCAGACATGGGAGGAAGATCAAACAGAAGAAGTGCCATGGCAAGACAAGACCCTGCATGGAATGTACCATCGACAGATAGCTGAGGTGGCTGACATTGGGAAAGCCTACCAGTGGCTGGAAAAAGCTGGACTAAAAGACAGCACTGAGGCACTGATCATAGCAGCACAAGAACAGGCACTGAGCACCAGATCCATTGAAGCAGGGGTCTACCACACTAGACAGGACCCAAGGTGCAGACTGTGCAGAGAGGCCTCAGAGACAGTCCAACACATAGTGGCAGGATGTAAGATGCAGGCAGGAACAGCATACACTGAACGGAATAGCCAAGTAGCTGGCATTGTGTACAGGAACATCTGCACACTGTATGGGCTAGACCCTCCCAAGACCAGATGGGAGATCCCACAGAAGGTCGTGGAGAATAACAGGGCTAAGATCCTGTGGGACTTCCAGATCCAGACGGACAGGCAGGTACTGGCCAATCAACCAGACATCATGGTAAAGAGACAAGGACCAGAAGACAGCGGTGGTGATAGATGTAGCAGTTCCAAGTGACAGCAACATCAGGAAGAAGGAGTATGAGAAGCTGGAGAAGTACCAGGGCCTGAAAGAGGAACTAGAGCGGATGTGGAAAGTGAAGGCCAAAGTGGTCCCAGTGGTGGTAGGAGCACTCGGGGCTGTGACTCCTAAGCTGGGAGAGTGGCTCCAACAGATTCCAGGAACAACATCAGAGCTCTCTGTCCAGAAGAGTGCAGTGCTAGGAACAGCTAAGATACTGCGCAGAACCCTCAAACTCCCAGGCCTCTGGTAGAGGACCCGAGGTTGAGGATGACACATACCACCCATAGGGGGTGAGAGAGGAATTTTTTAGATAGATAGATAGATAGATAGATAGATAGATAGATAGATAGATTTTGCCCCCTTTGGAAGGCTATTCCAGAACTTTCTGTATAATATTCTGATCTTTTTCTATATTGGCAACTTAGTGTCATCTGCAAACTTAATTAGCACATTCCCACTTTTTGTTCCAAGGTCAGTAACAAAAAAGATAAATAAGATTGGTCCCAAGACCTGTTCCTGAGGGAATCCACTAGTAACCTCTCTCCAGCTTGACAGTTCACCCTTCAATATGACCCTATGTAGTCTCCCCGTTAACCAGTTCCTTATCCACCTTACTATATTCATGTTAATCCCCATTTTTCCAATTTAATAAATAATTCACTATGTGGAATTGTATCAAATGCATTGCTGAAATCTAAGTAAATTAGGTACACCACATTCCCTTTAGCTAAAAAATCTGTTATCCTCGCTAAAAAGGAGATCAAGTTGGTCCAGCACAATGTTTTGTAAAGCCATGTTGTATTCTGTCCCAGTTATTGTTATCCTTTATACCCTTAAGTGCTTTCTCCTTCAAAATTTTCTCAAAAATCTTGCATACTACTGAGGTCAAACCAACAGGCCTGTAGTTATCCAGATCACTTTATTTCCTTTCTTGAAAATAGGAACTATATTAGCAATTCTCCAGTCATATGGCACAAACCCTAAGTTCACAGATTCATTAGAAAGCCTTGCCAGGGAGCTGTCAATTTCTTGGGCCAGTTCCTTTAATGTCCTTGTATGGAGACTATCTGGCGCCCCCTCCCGCTGTGTTCCTATCAAGCTGTTCAAGTCTGGCTTCTACCCTGGGTATGGTAATTTCCACTTCCATGTCCTCATTCCTGTTAGCTACTCTAATTCTATTCCCGTGCTCATCATCACTCTCATTCAAATAGAGGCAAAATACTTATTTAGATTCATCCATGCTTAGATGATCCTTGACCTCCACCTCATCATCAGTGTTTAGCAGTCTCACTTCTTCCTTTTTTGTTTTTACTTATAAGGCTATTGATTTTAATTCCCTTTTCAAGGTCCTGCTCTGCTTGACTTTTGCCTGTCTCACTTTATCTCTACATGTTCTAACACCCAAGAGGTTGCTGATCCTGCCCATTTTCCACTCCTTGTAGGCTGTGTTTCATCCTAATAACCTTTCCGAGATGTTTACTCATCCAGCTTTGTCTACAGCTCTTGCCTATGATTTTTTCATCTTCCTCAGAATGTAGGCTTCAGATAGTTCCTGCAACTTTGATTTGAAGTGATTCCAAGCCTCCTCCACCTTTACTTTCAAGAGTTCTTCAGTCCAGTCCACTTCCGCAATTAATTCCCTTAATTTTCTAAAGTTAGCACTTCTGAAGTCAAAGGGTATGTCTACACTATGGGTTTAAGTCAACTTAAAGCCCCTTAAATTGACTTAAGCAAAGCCCAGTCTATAACTAGAAATTATTAAGTCAACTTAAGCAATTACTTAATAATTCTTGCCCTGTAAGGCAACTTAAACATGTAAGTTGACTGTAAAGGGCAGGGCCCTCCCCCTTCCCCATCCTGAGGAGTGATTGGGCTCCAGGGCCCTGATTCAGCCCTGGGGCCCTGATCTGGCTCCTGTCATGTGGTGAGGAGTTAGGGGCTGGATCTGGCTCCCAGCCCCTCTCCACATGTGGTGGGGATTGGCAGCCAGTTTTTGCAGCCTGCGGAGAGAGCCTGGGAGCCCAATCTGACCCCCCTCTCAATTGACCAGGCTCACAGCCCCTTGCCGCAGGTGGCAGGAGCCAACTTCCAGCCCCCGCTGCCTGGATTGGGCTGGATTGGGCTCCAGGACCATGATCGGCACCAGGGTCAGGGCAGAGGGGTAGGGTGGCCCTGGGTATGTCTGCACTGTGTCTGGTGCACACACACCTGGAAGTTGACTTAACAAGGTTGAGTTAAAGTTGACCTTGTTCAGTTGAGTTCTAAGAGCTTCTCCCCTGCGCCCCCCACTGCAGACATAGCCAAAGATCCCAGTCACAGATTCATTTTTGTTTCTTAATTTGGAAGGATGAACAAAAATATGTTTGTAGTTGTGACAGGGCTGACTCACCCTGCGCTGCAGTAGCCCAGCCATCCCTGTGGGCAGTGACCCTTAAGCCCTGCTGGGCATGCTCAGGCTGCTGCCCCAGTATAAGAGGGAGCAGCACAGCTCAGTCAGGGCTGGCCAGCGGAGGGGAAGGATGTCCGGTGGAGGCTCCTGCTCCTGAGCTAGGCGAGCCCCATTACAGAGGAGACTTGTTGAGCAGAGTGAACCCTACGGAGCAGTTACCACAAGAAAAGAGACCTGTGACCAACGCCCAGGACCTGCAGAGACGCCAACAACCGCAGGCCCAGGAAAGAGATGGTCTCTCTACAACACTGGACTAGATCTGTACCCTGCTCCAGGTAGGAAGCAGCCCAGGGGGCCCAAAGGGGGTTGCACCGGGGTGTAGAGAAGAATGAGTCAGCTTGTTTCATTTTGGATCCCCACTGACTGGGTGCTGTACCCCTGGCACCCGTAGGGCCCTGGGCTGGGTCTCAGTGGAGCGGGAGGGCCCAAGCCCCCCCCTACCTGGGCACTGGGCACTGCTTAGGGAGTCTGCGTGTACTGTCTGTGGCAGTTAGGTCGCGCTGCCCTCGTCCAAGGGCTGCTCATAAACTTTGTGTGTACTGACTGTGGCGGTTAGGCCATGCTACCAGCCCAGTTTGCCCTGACTGCAGGGCCATGTCCGTACAGGAACCGTGTGATCAGAGACTCACGGGGTGCCATCCCTGATATCCTTCCCTCTGTTTCCCCATGAGGGGACACTAGGGAGGGCCTACCCTGCGACAAGTGGTGGAGAATGTGGGCAATGATTGGTCCCTGAGAGAGGGACCCCAAGACAAGATTGAAAAAAAAAAGAGGGAAAGGAGGGGAGTTTTTTTTTTTTCTGGGAGTCTCCCAAGCAGGGGTGATGGAGACGGAGAAAGTCTTGAAGTGGCTTCTAGAGAGCCAACAGCAGCAGGCTGCCCAACAGCAACAACAATATGCTCAGCTGCTCCAGCAGATGGCTACACAGCACAAACCCAAGCAGCCAGACAGCAGGAACAGCTAATGCGAGACCTGACTACACAACAGCAAAACCAAGAGAAGCTGATTCAACAAATGGGAGCTGTGATGAAAGACCCTATAACTACACCCACCAACCTTGGGGGTGTGGGGATGGTGGGGAACCAGAACTATTTTCCCATCTGGTTAACTAAGATGGGCCCAGGCCATGACCCGAGGCCTCTCTGGTAACATTTGAACCGGTTGCTACTACGGCAAAATAGCCGGCAGAAAACTGGGCCACCCTGCTTGCACCATACCTGATGGGCCCAGCACAGATGGCTTATCGTAATTTGGACCCCCAGGATGCTTTGGTATATTTGAAGGTCAAGGAAGCAATTCTTGACCAGATGGGAGTGAACTCAGAGACTTACCAGCAACGGTTACGTGGTGCACGATATCCCCCAGGAGCCCACCCTAGGGCAGTGGCACAAAGAATTAAAGAAGACTGCTGGTGGTGCCCAAGTCAGACGGGACTCTCCAATTCTGTATTGATTTTCGCAAGGTAAACGCCATATCCCACTTTGATGCCTACCCAATGGCCCGTACAGATGAACTTTTGGAAAGGCGGGGGGGGGGGGAGTACCTGTCCACACTGGGCCTGACTATAGGATATTGGCAGATATCCTTGACCCCAAACTCACAACCCAAAACAGCCTTCTCCACACCGTTTGGACTCTTTCAATTTGTGACTATGCCCTTCGGCCTTCATGGAGCAGCTGCCACCTTTCAGCGACTAATGAATTAAGTTTTACAGCCACATGACCAATATGCTGCTGCATACATAGACGATATAGTAATCTACTAAACTCCCTGGCCAGGGTGCTGAGGGAGTGAGCCTTTCTTCCAGGGTGCCATGCACCCTGGGAGGAAGGTCAAAGCCTTCCAATCGAAACAGCAGTTGTTTCAAACAATGTGTCTGAACCACATTGTTTTGAAACAACCTTTTCAATTCAAGGGCTGTTTTGATCTCCTACCTGGTTTTACTGTTTCGAATCAAGGTTCGTTGTTTCAATATGATGGAGCTTGTCATTTCGAAACAACAAAACTTTGTCTGGATGTAATTATTTTTAAAGCAAAAGAGCGATTGTTGTTTTGCTTTAAAAACAACATGTGTACATAGCCTTGGAATACATATAAAACCATATCTATATATTGCTAACCTCTAATACAGATAGAATATCTACCTATAAACCATATAATCATTCCTAGCAGATTACAGCCTTCCAACTGATATCAAACGTGGCATATCACATATAAAGTATTGCAAATATGAAATATTAATATGAAAAATAATCATAAACAGTCCCCTAGACCCAGACAGTGTCACACAGGCTTTATGTGGTATTCTTATGTTTAACGCCAACAAATCAGCAGCCCTGCTTTCAGGGCCATCGGGGGGGGGGGGTGAGAGAGACAATTGCCTCTGACCCCGCAGTTCCCTGGGGTCCACACTGTCCTTCCATGAGCAGGGCAGTGTGGGGCCTGAACAACTGCCCACCATGGCTGTGCTGTCCCCCACCCTCTCCATACTGCCTTCATGGTTAAGCTGAAGGAAGCAGGAGGGGTTGAGAGGGGGGGCCAGGAGCTTGAAACCAGCCTCCCTCTTTGCCAGTCTGCCCTGCTCCCAGGGAAAAACAGCTGGCCCAGGAGTGTAGCAGGCCAGCCAAGAGGCCAGGCTCCACTCTCTCACCTCTCCCCTGAACTGGCTATTCCACCTTGGGGGTGGGGAAGCCTGGCTGAGAGGCAGGGTGAGTGAGCAGAGCCCATCTCCCAGACCAGTCCACCCTGCCCCAGGGGCCGAGTGGCTGGCTTAAGGGAGGAGCAGGAGTGTGGGACCAATTGGCCCCAGGCCCCACACCCCCTTAGGGAAGACCCTGCCTGCACTGGTATATTTGTTCCAGAATACCCAATCACTTTTCTGCTTGCTGGTCCCAGTTTAGATCTTATTCTCGGTCTTATAATCTTATGCAGAAAGATTATTAACCTAAGCTTCTGTATCTACTTTCAGCAGAATGACTGTTCCATTCACTGTCAGAGGCAGTAACCAGTCCGTCTCATTAGGCTTGCTTGGTCCCAGTACATCTACAGAACACTCCTCATTCTCATTGTCAGTAACTAAATACACTTGACTTTTCTGCCTTTGATATCTGCAGCAGTTTGCAAAATTATTACCTTTCCCACAGTTAGGACAGAGTTTCCCAAAGGCAGGGCACTGTTTGGAACCATGCCATGATCCACATTTGCCACATGACCATCTGGATTCAGTCTTTCTGATAGCAGGGGTTGGTTCCACATTTTGATTTGAGTCACTCTGGCTATATGCTGTTTATCTGAGTGCAAGGATTATTCCTTCTGGTGAATTCAGCTTTTTTACCTGTGTTTTTACCATTTCAGTGGTTCTACATATTTGGAGAGCTTCATTCAAAGATATCTTCCCTGCTCTGAGCAATCTTTCTCCAAACACTTTGTCTGTAATGCCACAGATGACTCTGTCTTTAATCAAAGACTCTGCCAAGCCACCAAAGTTACAGTTTTTACCAAGTTTCCATAATTCCGAGTCATACTGCTCTATGGTGGTATCCAGTTTTTGCATACCTGTGAAAAGTCGCCTCTCAAAAGTCACATTTTCCTCAAATTCATTCTTTCACCATATTGAAATTCGAAGTTATTATAAATATCCAGTGCCTCCTCCATGGGCAGATTTTGGAGCTTCCTTTTGGGTATGCAGGTCCACGGCTGACCCAGGCCCCACTCCTGACCCCTTCCCATGCACCACCCCCCCATGCCCCCCCCCCAGTCATGCCCTTCACACTCAGCACTTCCTTCATTCCCCCCACCCAGCACTTACTTCACAGTGTATGTACTTTTTTCTTCAAACCACCTCCCCACCACCGCTCAACTCTGCTGAGCACCTCAGACCCTCCTTCTCAGGGACTGGATGACGGGTGCTTAATTTATATCCTCTTTGTTTGCACTTCTCCACTGCTTACCAGAAGGAAGACTGCTCTGTTTGTCTGTCCTCATGTGAACTATGTGAAAAACATGGGGACAAAGGTGGGAGGAGGAACATTTACCCACACAATCACAGACAGGCTACTACTCAATTTCTATTGAGACTGTAAATCATAATTATTTCTGGACAAAACTAAATGCTAACCAGATTCATTCCCTTCAACTTTTGAAGCATTGGTTGTATTGTATAATAATCCATAGTAGTGTGCTAGTAGTACAAAAGAGGGCCTAACCTCCCTCAACAAGATTACATGTAAAACTGTAATAGGGTTTGAATTTACAGTACACACTATTAACGTATAAGCCTACTCTTAAACATCTCATTAGGGTTAAAACACAGCCTTTTCTCTATTATACCACATGGATCCACAAGCTTACACCAACCAGTTTACACCAAGTCAAAATAATTGTCTGGATTACTTCTTATCCTATATAAATATTTATGTGCACATACACAGTAACATAGCTGTCTACTTGATGGCTATGTCTACACTGCCAAACAAATTGCAAAATAGTTATTTCAAAATAACTATTTTGAATTTATTTTGAAATAATTATTTTGAAATATCATTATTTCAAATTTATTATTCAAAGTGTTGTGGAAAAAATACAACTTAACCCAACTTGGTTGCAGGATCACAGCTAAAACAGATTTATTTGCCAGTTAGAACAGAACAGAATTGCTATAGCGGGGAGAGAGCATTCAGGTGCTGGTCTCCACCCCTGTGATGCATTACAGAAATTTTTATAGCTTATCAACAACATTAACATATATGCATATACATAAAGTAGCAGTAATAAGATCTAACATTTTCTTATTGGTACAGGCTAACATTATTCCTTAAAAGGGACCAAAGTCAGAGGGGAAGAGAATCTCATGTAATAAGTTGATAACACCAGGACTGAGACTTGTACCAGTATGATAGCAACAGGACTGAGACAGCTTGTACCAGTATGATAAGACACAGGATGGTATGTGCCAAGGCTGCTTGATGTTTGGAGCAAGGCATCAGTTTGAAATGCCTTAGGCCTGTGTTTTCTTACAGTAACAGCATACTTTCACAGAAGTGAAGACTTTATATTTTGCAGTAAGGTAGGAATTATTATTTCAAAATCAAGAATCTTCACTAGACTCTAGTTTGAAATAAGAGAAGGTAGGGAAAAGCATAGGGCCATTATTTAAAAAAAAACAACAATTCTCTGGCTTGGAACCATTTCAAAGAATTGCTCTTTCAAAATAAAAGCAGGTTTAGTTATTTCAAAATAGCACACCATATTTTTCGAAATAATGAAGTGCTTATTCCAAAATAACAAAATGCTTGCATGGACAGGTAAAATGTTTTTTCGAATTAAGCATTCTTGTTTGAAAAAACTTTTCAGTTAGACATACCGGATGAAGGAGAAGGCATTATATCAAAAGACCAGGAACTCCTCTGAAAGGAATGTAACACCCACGTAACCAGACTGAGTCTGCCTTGCAGGCAGCTCTGACCCGAGAAAGGATGTGCATGGGAACACAGCAAGGGGAGCCCCTTTGCCCCAGGGGCACCTGTTCCACACCCCCAGAGTGACCACACACACACTGGGATAGCGCAGGGATTATGGGAATGGGGAAGGTTTATTTACAGAAGTGCAAAGGGGAAACCAACAGGGGAGATGGGGCAGCAGTAACACAGAGTAACAGCTAACACAGGGCCCTGCAAGGCCCAACAATGCAGCAGGCTGGAGGCAGACGTGAGCTCTGCTTCTGCACCATGAGTTCAGGAGTCCCAGCACAGTTCCAGTCCAGAGTTCAGTCCAGCAACTCCTAGTCTTCGGCCCCAGCACTTTCTCAGCAAAAGAAAATCCTCTGATGCCTCTTCTGCCACTCTCTGCGAACCCAGAGCGGCCCCCTCCCCACTTAACTAACTACAACCTCCCCCCTGAGTCCAGGTGCTGTACTCACGGCCCCACAGCTCCAGATGGCCGGTCACTGGACACTGCTCTGTCCTTGGGCGACTCTCCCCAGCACAGCGTCCTTCTGTGGGTGCTGGCCTGGCATCCCAGTTTCAGGTGCTCTGTCCTCCCTGGCTTCAAGCAGGGCCTCCCTCTCTCTTCCTCCTTCCCACGCCTCCAGCTCCAGCCCCAGCCCCCTCCTCAGCTCCACAACCTCTCCCACAGGGCAAAAATGTAAAGGGACCACGCTCCTTAAAACCCCAGAGGGGTTACAGGAAAAAGAAGGCCCTAGAAAAGTGCATACCCTGGGTTTGGTTAAAAACCCATTCACAATATTTGTACAGCCTACGTAGCCCTAACTGGTAACCTGAAACTTCCAAAGCTGGGCCGTCTCTGCAGATAATAATCACCTAATTTAGAACTATGGGCTGCCATCCACTGGTGTCACAGATAGCTTGCTCCTGCCTTTTTAAAATGTCCATGTGAAGATAAGGGCAGTGGCGGCTTTTGAGGTAGGCGAAGCAGGTGGCCGCCTAGGGCCCCAAGCAATAAGGGGCCCTGTCTTCAATCTGGTGGACAGAAATGAAAACATAGAAAAATATAGAAATTTTTCCTATCTAGCAGAGCTAGTAGGGCTGGAAGCCTAAGCACTTTTCACTCTTGGCTCATCAAGGTAAGCTATCATTAGGATCTGTGCTTCATCTGAAACGCAGATTTCACCATTTTCTGCCCATCACCTTCACACTGACATGCTAAAAAAGTAGGAGCAAGCAATAGACAGCACAATGCCAGGAACTCTTCCAGTGGCCTCAGCTTTTAATTCCTCAGTGTGGCCATTTATTTTGCCATTTTTTAATTTTGTGAAATACTGCCTTTTTCTTTTCTTTTTTGCCTGTTCTTTTGCCTTTTCCTTTGACTTTGTTACAATTTTTACTTTGGCTTTTTTTAGCTCAGGTTACCAGGTAGGTCCATATAGGCTGCTACATCTAAATACAGTGCTTCCCTTTGGCAATCATTACATGTGTGTGACATCTGTGCTGTATGTCTTTCTTTTGTTAAGTAATTTTTTAGCTTCCTTTGTACTTAACTATTTAATATTTTTGAGGGGGCCAGAGTCTTATAAACTTGAGTACTTACGAGAATTTCATTGAAATTTGGTGTTTTTCATTTATAGCTACACACTAGAAACCTCCTTTTTTCACTTATTTATTATTTGTATTAAATATCTCTAGTGCACATAAACCTATATGAAAAATTTGTAAGATTTGACTGCCAACATTTTAAATGTGGTATTTTAGTTATTTGTTACCACTTTTATTAATTAATGCTCACACTTTTTAAAAAAAAATTAAAATGTTCACTTCAACTTTGTAGTTCAGCATTAGCTGATTTATGTTAAGTGAAAGATGATCAACTTAGAAGTTTCATGATGGGAAGATCTTTAAAAATACCATACCCAAGAACAACTTACGAGTTCCAGAGGGGTAATCATATTAGTTTGGTTCAGCAAAACAAACAACAAGTCCTGGGGGGTGATATGGGGCAGTTAAGGGTGCAGGGGGGACTGGGGCCACAGGGAAGGTAGCAGTGGGGGCCAATAGTGGGCCCCACAATGGGTCTTTGCCTAGGGCCCCCAATTGCCTAAGGCCGCCTCTGGGTAAGGGACAAATGATGGTGAAATCTGCAACATTTTCACATTAAGCACAGATTCTAATGAGTTTGTTTTTTTTCATCCACAAACTGATTCTCCCCCCACCCAAGATTTAAACAACTGCAAGGCTCATACCCTTCATATTGCCTCTGTAGCAAGGGGCAAGCAAGAGACAAAGCAAGGAAAGATGCTTTCCCAGGCTATTCCTAATGCTTTCCCTCGAGGAAGGCCGACAAGAAAAGATTTTGGGGGGCCTATGCCTCCCCCAGCCTACAGTAAAATCTACCCATGACCTCCTCCCCAACAACATGTAAAAATGTAGATGATTTGTGGTTTTCATCTTTGTTCTGTGCTCCAATGCCAGATAAATACAACAGAAAACTCTGCTTAGGCTTTATCCAGTATTTAGACATTTGGATGGGGGAGGAACTCTGTAAAACATCTGCTTTTAGAACTTTCACTTATTTGCTGAAGGCTTCCTTTGTTTTCCGTGATCCTCGGTGTTTGTCTGTTTTCACCTACAATCGCAGAAGTTTTCCTCCAAGTCTTAAGTTTCCAAACTCACTCATCATCTTCTGACATCCTGTAATTGTGAGGGTTCATTAAAGACCACACTATTGAATGAGTGAGGAATAGAGCTATAATAACACAGACAAGTATGAATCCCAGGTGTGCATCGAGGAATAGCCATGTTAGATCACTTGTAGGGCATGTCTATGCTAGCTAGGGAGAGTGTCTAAAATCACAACCTTCTACAAGCATATCTCTTTACAACCTACATGGTTCTCATCAATCAGCAACTCTTCTACATCCATCAGACTCTTCACTAAGGAACTCAAAGGCTGTGTTCACACACGGGGTTATTTCGATACGGTTGTTTCGAAACAACTTGTATCGAAATAACGCCTTAATTTTGAAATGATTTATTTCGAATTAGCAAAAAAGTCACTTCGAAATAAGGAGAAAAGCCGGAATCGAAATAGCAATTCCGGACAACAGTTATTTCGAAACGACTCACCGTCGTTTCGAAACAGCATGTTCAGACAACGGTTGTTTTGAAACAAGTCATTTCGAAACCACCATTGTTTCGAAATAAGGAGGCTGTGTGAACACAGCCAAATGCACCTTAGCTTTTATGAGAACCTATAACCAAGCCAGATCTCCCGTAGAACTGGTTGTAAATGGGCCTTTACTTCCCCATAAACAGAAGCCGCACATAGGAAAAAGCCAAGAAGGAGCAGGGCCTGGCCTTTCTTCCCTCCGGCTGCTGATTGATTACTGAAGAGTTCCTCTACCAATTCAGTGAGCTGCACTGAGTTGGTGAGGCTAATGGGAGGGAAGGGGCTAAGAAGCCTTCTTCATCAGAAGTAAATATGGAAAGTAGCTGAAGCTTTGCCCTGAAAAGAGGTTGAAGGTGCACTCAAGGAATTTTTGCCAATCTATGGCTTTGTGTTAATGCAGGAAGAGCTTGGCCCTGCTGCTGAGTGGGGGTTTCATGCCGTGGAGGGCCTGACCAATTCCCCCTTTCAAAATGAGAGTAGATTCCCTTTACAAGGTAAAAAACGGGGGAGCTGCCAGTCCTGAAAATCAGGCCAAGAGCTGGTTGTTTAGAGTGACTCTTGTTCTCCCACAAGTGAGACTTTTTAACAAAACAGGACTAAAGATTACCATGTGCCCTAAGGCTGTTCCAGCCAAAAAAGTTGTTGTTGTGGCTGAACCAATGTCCTTGTATTTCATGACTGTTCTGGTGAGAGTTACAAATGAGCAGTATGAAGAAAGAGGCAGAGCAGAAATGCCCCATCAGTGTGTAATGTATTGTACCGTTCACAACATAACAATGTAATGTGTTTCTGTTTGATCCACAGGGATTTATAGAAAGCAGAACAGAAAATAAATTTTTCTGGATTGGATTAAATTTTCGAGAGGAAGAGGGAAGATGGATGTGGCTTGATGACTCCCAGTTAGAAGGAGACAGGTTGAGAGTGTGGGTGGATTGTTTTTTCCTGTATAAATGTGACATTACATTAATATCATGCACATACAGCTCTGAACCTATAGTCCCTGGCTGAGTAATTCCCAGAGCGCTGAGCTTGTGCTGTGATCAAAGGCACACTTTAGGATCCAGCCTAGATTCTGAAGTCTCCAGCATTGCCTGTTCCACAGAGAATAAGTTTTCCTGAGGCAGAGTTACATCTTGAGAAAGCAAATGGTGCTGGTGATGCTGATTTAAGCCCTAATCCTTGGTTTCAGATCACTCCATTCTGCACCTAACTGGGCTCAATCACCATGGTTCTTTTGAAGATATTTTGTAGCAGTATTGCTATGCCTGTATGGCAGCTCCATGAAAAGCCTTGTGTGTACTAGTGTTATGGCCACACTGCAGCTTAACTGCCAATTAACTCCAGTCAAGTTACACAAATCTACATGGGGCTTGGCTCAACTTACGCTAAACCTTAGGTACAAGTGTTTATGGAGTGCCTATGCCAGTAAGTACCATCAAGCTAAGTGATTGTTTATTAGAAATTATAGGAAGAAGAGTATAAGACCAAACTTCAATAGGTGCAAAAAGTACAACCACAATCCTAGTAGACATCCAGCACCAGTGTTTAAAAAAGAAAAAAAAAAAGGAGCATATGAGTAAAGCTTATCCTGAGGATTTACCAAGGGGCTGTGTGTGAAATTGTCACCCTGTGACATAAACAGGATACATCAGAGCACCTTCACTGGTGTAGTTACAACTATGCAAAGCAGCCTCATACCTAGACAGGAGCTTTCTTGGCATCAAGCCAAGTTCCAAAGGGACGGTCATGTTAGTCTAGTTCAGCAAAAAAAGCAAGGATGCTGAAGATCCTGTCTTTCTCTTCTGTGGAAATCAGGTGGCTTTAGATAGCTTTAGATAAGGTTAGGATAGCAGTACACTGACACACATATCAAAGTGGAATGAGGACTACAGGAGGACAAATAGTGATTTCAGTTGTTAAAAAATATAAACAAAAATAATATGCTACTTGAAAAAACTATTGAACAACATCAGCCAATGGCACTAATCTAAGAAGGCACTCAGTGCCTAGGGCTATTTTGGGTACATATTTGATGTGCGGGAAGGGTCACCACAGTTCCAGTTTGTATCCAGCCACCATTATCTGCTGCCTGTGAGAGATGGGTAGAGGCAATGCCCAAGCATCCAGCAGTGGGTTGGAAGCAGCTGTGACAGGGGAGGCCACTTATATATACAACTCTCCGGTCCATTATGGAACCTGGACATGCGGCTTCATGTAGCTGAAAATGCATTCCCACATCCCTCACTGTTAAAACTCAGTACTTCTGCTTGGGTTTTCCTCCTCTTCCTGATGATGTTCACTGACATGAGGACCTCTGAAGTCATTCTTTTAGTATCTACTATCCTAGATCCCCTGTGCATACACCATCTGTCCATCCATTTACAGTGAGCCTGCAAATGTCAGTCTAGCCACATAAGACAAAGTGCACACACAAACATAAAAAACCCAGATCTCTCACCCAAAGTCTGTTCCAGTCTTTTCATTCGGTACCAAGGTCTCAGCTATCTTCCCAGTAAACAGCTTTTGTTTTCTCATTAGGATAATGGAAAATGGAAGTGGAGATGGCGAGACCTGTGCTATTTTCAAGAAGAATTTATTCCCTGAGAAATGCCTAAACTTACACAGATGGATCTGCAAGAAAAATGCAACCCTGCTGGCCCCCTGGAACACATCAGGTCATTAGACATTGTCCATTGATGCCTGTTTTATACTTTGTGATACTTTTCTGTAAATAACTGTAAGAACATTGCCCCGCAAGCAGAGCACTCAACAATCTTGTGTAGATTGATGGCTGGCTGCATTAGACATGTTTTTGTACTTCCTGCACTCACTGGTGTCTGATGCTAGAGAATATTAAGCTAAACACAGTATGCTAATTGATGCACCATAAAGAAGTTAATGACATTTGATCTAGAGCAGTGTCATTCTCCCTATAGCTAGAGCAGCCACATTATATTCTAGACATCTTTTCAGATTCCAAATGCTTTTCTTTTTATATCAATCCTTGTGTTTTCAAATGCAATGCTAAATTACATGTACATAAATGCAGACATACCTGTGACATCAGACATTATCTTCATGATGAGTCCATCTGCTCTATATTAAGAATAACCGTTAAAAGCCTCTTTTTTTGAGTTCACTTTAAACTTCAGTTACGCTCCTAACTTCCCTTGCTTTCAGTGGTGGATAGGAGTCTAACTACATGTGTGAAACTGGGTGATTAAGTGACACCCCCCAGGCTCTCATGGAAGCTCGGACAGTACTGGGAACACGGGCATCACTGGTGCCTGGCACATGGGGCATGTGCCCTGAGTCCCAGTGCCAGTGCCTCAAGTGGCCCCTGCCTCTCCTGCCCCCGTCCCTGACCAGGGATCTGGGGCTGGGGCTCACACAGCAGCTCCTTACTGTGCTGGCCACATCCCAGTCAGGGATCCAGGTCAAGCAGCCTGCAGCAGCACCTGCGTCTCCCCCATCGGGGATTGAGCTGGGCCAGCCATGGCAGTGCCTGCCTCTCCTGGCCCTGCCCCAGCCAGGGATCCAGGGCCAGGCTGGCAGTGGCAGGAGGTTAGGGCCCAGGCACCAGATCATGGCCAGGGAGTGGGGCCTGGGCCCAGGGGGCGGAGCCTGTGCCACGGGTCTTTCACGTGGGCAACAATGTTCCTGATTGGGAATTGGACTGAAATCTCCTGAGAGACTAACCAGTGGAGTAATTGTCTTCCTTGAATTATGTATAAACGTACCTAACATACACCTTATTTTTTTTACAAATGAGGTTGTTTTCACTGGACGCCCAGTTGTTATATTTACTTCTCAGGATTCTTCTCAGCATCATGTGTGTGTACAGATGTGAAGCACATTACATTGCACAGACTATTTCTCAAAGGCTGGAGGGTTGCATGATGAAGGCAATGCAAATCAAACTGCCTAACTCAAGTGGGACAAAGGACACTCAGCAGCACTGTGAGGCTGATTCCCAAATCTGGTCCAGTGTGCCCAGGTGACCCCCAAATTTCCATTTCTGAACCCCGACTTACCTCATTTTGCCAGGTGACCTCTCACTCCTGAGTCAGTTCACACCAACCTCCAGTATGACATTGGCCCCTGGCAGTGGTTGTATGCCCTCTGGCTACTCGAGGGATGGTCCCCGAGCATGCACCCCCAGCCCCAGACACCACAGTGGGAACTTCTGTCTTACAGGGATTGGGACCATTCTCCAATCACCAAAGTCTCATGTCCATCTATGTAACAGAGAAATGGATCATACCCAGCCTTACTCACTCACACCCTCTACAGTGCATGCAACTTTAGTTAAAACAAACACTAGTTTATTGATTAGGATATGATTTTAAGTGAGTATATAGCAAATCAATACACAATCATTTAACAAATGGCAAACAGTGGGCGCCACAAGAAATTTAAAAGATAAAGCATGCTATTCTATAACATTACTAGAAATATGCTCATCTCAGCCCTCAAGTCCAGCTATGATTGTCTGCAATAACCTCCACCTCTTCCAAGGCAGGGCCCAATTCTTCTTGCAGATGTTTCATGATGGAGTTTTTCAGGCAAAAAGCCTCAAGCTGTTCAAAGTAACTCTGTTTCCAACCAATTGGGTGATATTTTTGTCCTGTCTGAGCCAAGAACTTCAATTTCCATAGCTTTTGTTATCTCCTCCTGGTACTTGCTTGCTCACAGCTTGGGCTGTTTACATGCCACTGGAAGAGCGTTCTGTCTGTCTCCCTTCCCCCTGAGCCATGCAAAACATGCTGCACATCTGTGCACATACATGATGCTGCAGGAAACATGATACCATAGTAATCATGTTGAATAGATTATGAACATGCATAAAGAAACCTTGCAGGGCCTAACTGGCATAAAATCATACAATCACAGTGCATAAGTGAACTGAAAAATCATAGATCTGAGCCCAGAGGTGCATGGATGTGCATCCCGTGACAAGCACAGGGTAGGAGAGGTCAAGGGGGAAATGAAAAGGAACACAGTCCATCTAAGCGAGGGAGAACCTGCTGGCTTTTGCCAGAAGAAACACCATCTCGTGAGCAACGCTAACAGACTGGGGCCTACCCACATGGCCAGGAGGGCCTGGGCTGGCTAACCACCACCAACAGTCAGTTCTGTGGGTAAGAACGAGGGTAATCTTGTTATAATGTTGATAGAATACTATGCTTTTTATATCTTCTATTTGCCTGTGATAATTCCTGCCTCCTTTATTAAATGATTGTCCATTGATTTGCTATATACTCAATTAAGATCAAAAATTAGTGTTTGATTTACCTAAAGCTGTGTGGTCTAGAGGTTGTGACTCAGAGAAGCTAGGCCAATCCACTTCTATGTCAAATGGCCAGACAAAGATCTATAACAGCAGTTCCCAACCTGCAGTCAGCGGACCCCTCGGGGGTTGCAGAGTTACTGCAAGGGGGCCGCAGACATTGCCGGGAGCTGGGCCCATTTAAAATCTTGCAGTCAAGAAAACATCATAGCATAAAGGCAGGGAAACAGACAGCAGCAGTGTCCTTTCCCTGAGCTCCATCTCCCTCAGGGCACAGCACAACCAGCTCTCCCTGCACATGCACATTTCACAAAGACAATAGGGCCACTTTGCTGGAATGAAGACAGGCTTTCCCTCTCTCCCTCACCCCTCCCATCACCTGCCCAGGGCAGAATGTAAACTTAAAGACCTGTCATCACCTGAAAACGAGCGGCAGAAGCTGGGCTTCGTTAATGAGCATGCCCTGAGCTCTCACTGGGTAGGTCTACACTATGTGTTTAAGGCAACTTAAGGACTCTTAAGTCGACTTAAACAGAGCCCTATCTACACTGCAGGGCAATAAAGCTGACTTTAGAGTCCAGTAAAGTTGACTTTATAAGGTCCACTTATAAAGTTGACTTTACCGTTAAGTTGACTTTAGGCAATGTGGACTCACTAAGTTGACTTAATAAGGGCTACTTAAAGTTGACTTTAAGTAGACTTTATTAAGTCGACTTAATAAAGTCGACTTAGCTTTTACAATGTAGACATAGCTACTGACTGCAGCTCTGTGCACACTGGGGGCGGGGTCCCTGATCTCAGGGCAAGGTCATTTTATGTCCCTTCACTGCAAAGTGTTTCACAGAGCCTCTAGGTATGCTCACTCCCTCCTACACAAGGCTTCAACACAGTCTGTCAGACACCAAGGCACAGGCAGGCAGCCTCCATGGGCCAGCAGCTGCAGGTATGTCTACAGATGCTGCAGAGCAGATGTCCTCCAAGTTGTGTATGCCAAGGGATTCTTTCAGGTGGCCCCTATGGTATTTTCCTACAGCTGCACTATGACACACTTGCCATGGCACACACTCCCTCTTCATTTTTAATTAAATGTCCACTTGCCGGGACATCTTTAAAGATTAAGGGTTGTTAAATCTGACAAGGCTTGGAATTCATTACACATAATACCCAACATTGTTTAAAGACATTTGCTTTTAAAGGCATTGAGACATCTGTCTGCACCTTTTTGGTGAATTTATACTTACTCATAGCTATGTGACTGAAGTTTCATTCTAGCCTTTAAGCAGTAGTAACTATCTCAGAACTTGTATAATTGAAGGTACAACAAATATACAAGGGGAAAACTGCTGATAATTAGATACTTCAGTAAAATCATCACTTTCAAAGTGCTCTGTTTCTGTGGTTTAAGTAGGCAGTTACCACAAAATTCTAATTGGTTATTTGTCCAATCAAATGGCCAAGCATGCATCTTAAGGGGCAGCTTTCAGTAGAAATACTTGGGTTTCATGTGCAAATATAATAATTGTACATGCCAACGATGTACAGAATTGCTTGCACATTATGTAGACAGTTGCTCAACTTCATTTTTTAAAATCAGTGTCTTTTTCTTAAGTCACTTTCCATCTTAAGAAAAAGAGCTAGAGTTAAAATACAAGATTTGGTAAAACAAGCAAGGAGTCCTATGTCACTTAAAGACCAACAAAGTGACAAAGTGGGATTTTCTCCCACAAAAGCTCAGGTGATAAATAAATTTGTTAGTCTTTAAGTGACACAGGACTCCTTGTTTGTTTTACTGAACTAGATGACAAGATATGGTAAGTATCCTCAAATGTATGTAGAGGCTGTTGTGATTAATAAAATACAAATACAAATTCATTTAAAGGTGTTACTGAATCATTAGCTTGTTGTTATTATGTACTTTCTTAATCAATAAAATACTAAAAGTACAACCATTATCATTTGGGGTGTCCATGAAAGTTTTTGATGCTAAAAAGGGGTCCTCAGACTTGAAAAGGTTGGGAGCCACTGGTCTATAAGTCTATGGTGATTGGGAGAAGGGTCCCCATATCTGTAGGATGGGAGTTTCCAATGTAGTGTCTGGGGACAGGGGGTGCTCGCTTTGGGGACCATCCCATAGATTGCCAGAGGGTGCATGACCACAGCCTGGGACTGATTACATGGAGGATGCTGGTGTGGACTGATTCAGGAGTGAATAGTCACCTGGACAAGAGGGCTAAATTGAGGTTCAGGAGTGGCAATCAGGGATCACAGTGACACATCAGTTGAGATTCTGGCGGTGGCCCATCACAATGAGCATTCTGGAGTCCTTACAAAAGTGGTTTGACAGAAGATGAGCCAATCCAATGAAAAACTGCAAAAAAGATTGCTTTTCAATTCTTCTCATTCTCTCTATATCAATCCACTGTACACGAAACTCACATGAACCAGTCAAACAGAGCTAAAATGTACATTTGATTTCATGTTTTTCTATTTCTAAGACTTTTTTTACAAAATAAAGATTTAAAACTGCAGTTAAAGAAAAACCTCTTCAGCAGCACCCCACACAATACTATATTTTTCTTATTGAAGGATCTGAGCACCTTGGGAAACAATCTTCACATTGCCATACTCAAATCTCCCCCCACCCAAAATCTTCTCTTCCCTTTCGCAGCTGACCATCGCTGTAGTTTCCCTTATGCACTGAGGAAAGACATGAAGAGGTTGCTTTAAGTCAACTGTCTCCCAGTGGTGCAGACCTGGACATGATTCTTTACAGCAAGACTCTAGATTTACACCAATTTAACTGCACTGATTGCAGTGGACTATTACTGGTGTAAAAGTGGACAGATTGTGCCCAGAAAAATGTGCCGTTTAAAGAGAAAAGGTAAAAGGTGAGAGAAAGGATGTTCTTTTCTCTCCAGTTTGGTTATTGGGAAATGAGGCACACAGAGGGAAAGGACACAACTAAGCCATTTCCATGGGCATTTACAATATTTTTGAAGGTCACTAGAATGAAAATTCAACTTGTTTAGTTCTACATTATGCTGAGTTGTGCTTAAGTACAAACACATCTTGTGCCTGCTATGTCTCTCTCTCTCCACTCCTCCGTAGATTCCTAGTTTTAAGGCTATGTCTACACTTCCAGTTTCAATTCAAATTACTGAATTCAAATTAGTCAATTATTAATTATTCCCTGGCACAGGGAAAAGCATCCCCTCCCTGGCTTTAGCCACAGTGTGGCTAGAGCTGGAGGGAGAATGCTTTACCCCATACCAGGCACAGCATGCTGGAGCCTGGCAGGGGAGGTTCCCCCTGCAAAGGGGTGTGGGGGGGGGGAAGGATTCCTCCTGACCCGTTCCAGAAGCACTGCCCCTGCTGGGAATCTACCCCCCCCCCCGCAAGGCTGGAGCCCTGCTGGTCATGCAGCTCCATCCCTGCTAGCTGCCCCAGTGTGCAGCTTCTCCCCTGCAGCCGCACGCTGGGAAGGCACCCCTGAACGCTGGCCATGTGCAGTGAACCCCCCCATGTGCAGCTTCTCCCCAGGCAGCCGCACACTGGGAAGGTACCCCCCATGCGCTACTCCTGCGGGACTGGCCGTGTGCAAGGCCGGCCCCATGGGAGCCATGCGTGGAGGTGCTTTCCCTGCACATGGTCAGCCCCTCAGGAGCTGCATGTGGGGGTGCTTTCCCTGTGCGCAGGAGGACGGTCAGCCCATGTCAATTCGAACTCACAGTAAGTTCAAATTGACATGGCCACACTGAAGTCGAGTGCAGTTTGTGGCCATGCACTTAAGTTTAGCCATACCCTAGGGCAAAAGGAGCAGACTGCTACTACATCCTACCCTCCCACCAGGTGAGCTTACAAGGTGTTTGCACAGAAGCTCTGACTGGAGGATTGCATAGCTCCACTCACTGGTCTAATTACACTATTTAAGGCAGGAGGAGGACCAGGAAGTTTGTGTGAACAACAAAGTGGTTCCCTGTTGTGGCTGCATTATATTCTGCTTGTGGCTGCCTCCCACATCCAGCTTGTTCTGGGTTCCTGGTTTCTGCTCTTCTCCTGACTCCTATCTAATCTCCGCCTTTGCACCTGTTCCCACCTTGCTTCTGTTCCATATTTGAGCCTCACCTCTCCTACTGGCCTCCAACTCTCAGACAGCAGTCAAATTTAACCGTTGGCTCTGACATTTGGAATATGTCTTTGGTTCTCACCCTCAGATTCAATTTCTGGTACTGATGATGGCTTGATTCAGGTCTGGTAGTTGACAGTTGATTCTCGTGTTGACCCATGGCTTCATTACCCAACCTGGGTGCTGGCTCTACCTACTGGATATGACACCCGCTCTGACTACTTGACTACCATCCCCCAAATCCTAGACTGTAACAGCAAAAAGAGTGGGCTTGAGGGGTAAAAGACTGGACTGGAAAGTCAAAGACCTATAGTCAGCTCCTTGTTCTGTCACTGATTTCCTGTGGGAACTAGGGCACTTTCCAAATGTAAAACAAAGATTATGGTGTGTCTTTTCTCTCACACACTGGCTTCCTTCTCTATCTGTAGTCTCTCTGAATCTAGAGTGAGGTGTTAGGTGACCATGTTAGGAAAACAGGATGTTCAGGGCTGACCCAAGTCACCTGCTGTTACTGTTCCTTCCTGTGCCCTCACAATCATTCCTCTCCTCATCCAGTTGAACCAAGTAGCAAAGATAAGGGAAGGAGGGAAGAGTAATAAGGATCTGAGCAGCAAAGCAGGGTGTGAGTGTGTGTGCAAGTGTGAGTACTTTTAGGTTTGGACCCAGGCAGTGAAGCTATTGGACTCTGTCACAGGATGCATTTTTGTGCACCCTAGGCTATGAGCTATGTAACATTTCTGTTCACGTTTGCAGTATGTGTAGTTTGATGCAAAATGTGCCATGCAAAGTTCCAAGTACAATTGCAATAGTGTTGTTAGGTTAGCATGCTTTTTATATTTTTTAATTACTCATGGTAAGTCCTGACTCCTTTATTAAATAATTGTACATTGATTTACTATATTCTCACTTAAAATCATTTTCTAGTCAATAAACTACTGTTTGGTTTACCTAAAGCTGTGTGGACTTTAGAGGGTGTGGATGAGCATGACTAGGCCAATCCACTTCAATGTCAAATGGTCTATGAGTCTACGGTGACTGGGGGAATGGTCCCAATCACTGTAGGATGGGAGTTCCTGACATACTGTCTGAGGACTAGTGGTGCTTGCTTGGGGAACATCCCATGAGTGGCTAGGGGACACACTCATGGCCTAGGATTGACTGACTCAGGAGTGAGTAGTCACCCAGGAAAGTGGGGTAAACTGGGATTGAGGAGTGGAAATCAGGGAGTCACAGAGGCACACTGGACTAGATTCTGGGAGAAGCTTCTCACAGACTATAGTCTACTTAGTGTAACACTCTTTTGGTACTGGGATAGCCAGGAGGCAGAAAGAACGTTCCCGGTAATGGCTGGGGCAAAGCAAATGCCATAGAGCAGCCCTGGGGAGAAGTCTAGGATGCAGATCCACCAGTTCGGATTTTGGTATTGATGGATGGGTAATTCCTAACTAGTAAGGAAAGGGGGGGCGAAAGAGTGGGGTGGGGTGGAGCCAGGGGTCACCACCAACTGGTGAAGGGAGAGGAGAGAGTGACTAGGGGCAGGGTCATTCACAGCAAGTGCTCTAAAATGGGGGGTACAGGTGACCTCCCCCACCACTCTCCCTAAATTTTTTCCCTGCCAGGAGGTAGCAAAACAGTTGAGCAGGGAACAAAAGAGGATGGTTGGGGCAGTAGCAGAGTGGAGAGAGCTTGAAGTACTGACCCTGAAGAATGGTAGGTGATGATGATGACAAATGGCCAGAGTGAGGAGACCGTACCATGCTTGGTTCCTAGTGTGTGCCCCCTCACTCTTGCCCGGAAAACTGAGTATTTCTCTTATCCTGACACTTTTGCTGAATTCAGGTCATATTTGGTTTTTTGATGACTGAAAAATTGGAAAAAATAATTTTGGAAAAGTGAAAAGATTTCATTTAACTTTTATTTTTTAATTAGAAAATTGACCAAATTTAAAAAAAAAACCACACACACACACACACACACACACACACACACACACACACACACACACACACAGAATGAATAATATCCCAAAACAGTTGAAGAGATGGAAAAAACACTTGAAATGAATCAAAAGATTTGGTCAGTTCAAACCACTATTTCTATTCCCAATTTTCATTTTGACCAAAAAAGAAAATCAAGAAAAAATTGATATCAGTTCAAATTGAATTGGATTTCTTTTTTCAGTTTAGCTCCAGAACAAAAAGTTCTATTTTTATCAACTCTATTTGATACTTGGACTGTGAGTGGTGCAAGGCCTCTGCATTCCATAGATTTTAATAATGATTGTTTTAAACAAGCATTTCATCCTGCTCAGTCCATCCTCTTTATTAAGGTAATTCAGAAAATAAATAACTCTATTTCTCTCAGTTCTGGTAGTGTGTTCCTTGATAGGTTATATGTTGTCTGCTACCAATGTAATGATACAGAAACATTTTTAAAAGGCATCTCTCTCTAGTTAACGTTAACACCTCAGCATAACCAGTGGCACTCTTGCGTCACTTTTCTGATAGCACACCAAAATTATACTTGATTTTACAGCCAGAACGATTGCCTGGTCACTATATATCTGCTTCATTTTTATCTATGATAATCTCACTTATACTGAGCTGAGAAAACATTTTAATATATACATCAACAACTAAATAGATCAAAACTATGGAAGAAGGAAATTTTTAAAAAATAATTGTAACAGGGGTAAACTATGCTGAAGTTATTATACAACAGCAGAGAAATTGTTTTCAGAATATTGGGAAACCTCATACACATATTTAGAGGAGACATGCTAAGAAAGTAATATGTTCAGAAATCACCCCCTATGGGCGGTATGTGTCATCCTCAACCTCGGGTCCTCTACCAGAGGCCTGGGAGTTTGAGGGTTCTGCGCAGTATCTTAGCTGTTCCTAGCACTGCACTCTTCTGGACAGAGAGCTCTGATGTTGTTCCTGGGATCTGTTGGAGCCACTCTCCCAGCTTAGGAGTCACAGCCCCGAGTGCTCCTACCACCACCGGGACCACTTTGGCCTTCACTTTCCACATCCGCTCTAGTTCCTCTTTCAGGCCCTCGTACTTCTGCAGCTTCTCATACTCCTTCTTCCTGATGTTGCTGTCACTTGGAACTGCTACATCTCTCACCACCGCTGTCTTCTGGTCCTTGTCTATTAGCACGATGTCTGGTTGATTGGCCAGTACCTGCCTGTCTGTCTGGATCTGGAAGTCCCACAGGATCTTAGCCCTGTTATTCTCCACGACCTTCTGTGGGATCTCCCATCTGGTCTTGGGAGGGTCTAGCCCATACAGTGTGCAGATGTTCCTGTACACAATGCCAGTTACTTGGTTATGCCGTTCAGTGCATGCTGTTCCTGCCTGCATCTTACATCCTGCCACTATGTGTTGGACTGTCTCTGAGGCCTCTCTGCACAGTCTGCACCTTGGGTCCTGTCTAGTGTGGTAGACCCCTGCTTCAATGGATCTGGTGCTCAGTGCCTGTTCTTGTGCTGCTATGATCAGTGCCTCAGTGCTGTCCTTTAGTCCAGCTTTTTCCAGCCACTGGTAGGCTTTCCCAATGTCAGCCACCTCAGCTATCTGTCGATGGTACATTCCATGCAGGGTCTTGTCTTGCCATGGCACTTCTTCTGCTTGATCTTCCTCCCATGTCTCCTGGTGCCTCAGGCATTCTCTCAGCAGCTCATCTTTGGGTCCCATCTTACTGATGTACTCCTGGATGCTCTGGGTTTCATCCAGGACAGTGGCTTTGACACTCACCAAACCCCGCCCGCCTTCTTTCCGGCTGGCGTACAGTCTCTGGGTGTTGGACTTGGGGTGGAAACCTCCGTACATTGTGAGGAGCTTCCGGGTCTTCACATCGGCAGCCTCCATGTCCTCCTTTGGCCAGCTCACTATACCGGCAAGGTATCTGATGACTGGCAGCGCGTACCTGTTGATGGCGTGGATCTTGTTCTTCCCATTGAGCTGGCTCTTCAGGACCTGTCTTATCCTTTGGTAGTACTTGGATGTTGCTGTCTTCCTTGCCTCCTCATCGTAAGTCCCATGTGACTGTGGGATGCCAAGGTACTTGTAGCTGGTCTGTATGTCTGCTATGTGGCCTGCTGGTAGTTCCACCCCATCAGTCTTGACTACCTTTCCTCTCTTTACTACCATCCGGCCACACTTCTCCAGTCCAAATGACATCCCAATATCCTCACTGTAGATCCGTGTCAGGTGGATTAGCGAGTCGATGTCTCGTTCATTCTTAGCATACAGCTTGATGTCATCCATGTAGAGGAGGTGGCTAATGGTAGTTCCACTCTTGAACTTGTATCCATATCCAGTCCTTGTGATTATCTGGCTGAGGGGGTTCAAGCCAACGCAGAACAGCAGCGGGGACAGCGCATCACCTTGGTATATGCCGCACTTGATGGCCACTTGTGCAAGCTGTCTTGAGTTGACTTCCAGTGTTGTCTTCCACAGTCCCATTGAGTTCTTGAGGAAGGTCCTTAGTGTCCTGTTGACTTTGTATAGCGCCAGACATTCACAGATCCATGTGTGCGGCATTGAGTCATAGGCTTTCCTGTAGTCAATCCAGGCTGTGCTCAGATTGGTCTGTCTAGACCTTGAGTCTTGGGCGACTGCTCTATCTATGAGCAGCTGGGGTTTTGAGCCTCTGGTGTTGTTCCCAATGCCCTTCTGAGCTGTGCTCATGTACTGGCCCACGTGGTCCTGTAGCTTGGCAGCTATGATGCCTGATAGGACTTTCCATGTTGTGGGGAGGCAGGTTATTGGCCGGTAGTTGGATGGTGCTGTTCCCTTGTGGGGGTCTTTCATGATCAGCACTGTCCTTCCTTCTGTTAGCCAGTCTGGGTGGGAGCCTGCTGCTAGCAGCTGGTTCATCTGTGCTGCTAGACGTTCATGCACTGCTGTTAGTTTCTTTAGCCAGTAGGTGTGGATCATGTCCGGTCCAGGTGCTGTCCAGCTCTTCATGTTCTTGACCCGCTGTTGGATGTCAGCTATTGTGATGGTGACTGGTTCCTGTTCTGGGAGATTGCTGTGGTCTCTTCTCAGGTCCTGCAGCCACTTTGCACTGGTGTTATGAGTCTTCTCTTTCTCCCAGATGTTCTTCCAGTACTGTTCAGTTTCCGCTGTTGGTGGCTCTGCTGTTACTGTGTTGTTGCACTGCAGTTGGGAGTACACCTTGGATGGTTCTTAGGAGAACAGAGCATTTATCTTTTTGGCCTCTGCTTCTCTAGTGTCTCTCCTTAGCCTGGTCGCCAGTGCTGTGAGCCTTTGCTTAGCAGTCCCAAGGCTTCAGATGGAGTCAGGCCCTTGTATTTTCTCAGTAGCCAAGTCTTATCCTTAATCTCTACACCCTTCTGTAGTTCCACCAGCCGGCTAACTTCTCTCCGGGTTGCCTTGATCTTATCCTCCAACCTCATTTTCCAGGGGGGGTAGGTACTGGTGTTCTTCTTGATTGTGTAGCCAAGCATCTCCAGGATTACAGAGGCTGTAGCATATACCAGTTCATTGGTTTCAGTGATGGTGGTAGTAGGAATTGTCATTAGGGCTCTATTGGCATCTTCTAGCATACTATCTGATGGTACATCTCCAACGAGCCTTGGTAATCGGTCTCGAGGGTTGACTGTAGCTAGTTTATCCATGATCTTATGCCTCATATCAGCTGCTGTGCTCTGTAATGGAGGGGATGGCAGTGAAGTTCCAGCGGCAGGTGGTGGCTGCACATCGAGTTGTTCTTCTGGGGCTTCTTCTTGAGTCTGGGAGGTAATGTGGAGTTGGTCTATCTCCAGTTGGGAGAGCAGCTGCCTCTTTACTATGTTGAAGTGTTGGGTAACTAGCTGTTTCTCAGTTAGTGTGGATGTAGGTCTTTTGTCCATCCATAGTTCCCTCATACATTTCATATATCCCCTCTCATTAGGTCTGCTGTTGTAGTAGCATTCCATCAATTCCAGGTTCTCTTGTCTCGTCCATGCATGGTTTGTTCCAGTAGCCCACTTATCGTCAAATTGTCCTGGTTCCCCAACATCTGGCGCGGACCTTGTTAATCCGGGCAACGTCCGAGCCGGCATGACTCTCCTAGTTCCTGTCACTCTCATATTCGAGGTAGGCAAGTGAGGCGTTAGGGGGTCTTTTTGCCCAAGGACCTCTACTGGGAAGGTAGGCAGGTACCCACCGGGATTTGAACCCCGGTCTCCCGTATCAAAGGGCGTTGGTATTAACCACTACGGCGCTTTTAACCACTACGCTATCCAATCACCTATATATATGTTATATTCAAACACTCCGCCTCTCTCCCTCACAGACACACCAAATCCAGCCCCATGGGTGTGACTGATTTTTAATTTATTTTAAAAGGAAACCTTTCTGACCTCTTCAGGGCTGTCAGAAGATCTGAAAAGCTCCACCCAACATTTCTAGTACTTTTTTCTATGAGTCAAGGGTAATGTTTTCGCTCCATGGGCTGTGAGCAAGGTATATAACATTTGCACACTGCCTTCAAAAACTTACGGAAAAATGCAGAGGTCTGTGAAATTGAAGTTGCTCTTGTACTGGTGGCAAATACGTCAAAAGGACCTATAATACATATGCAAATGGTGGATGGAGACAGAGGCCTTTGCTCCAAAGAAAGAAAGAACCAATCATCCACTGGTAAGTTTAATGATTACACACATATAAGATGTTCATCTAATACAGAGGCCGATTTTACAATCTTCTCTTTTCATATCTCCCTTCTGTGAAATTTATTATCTTCTGAATGAATCTGACATTATATTTCTGGATTTCTTGATAATGAGAAACACCAGAATCTGCAGTACAACTTTTAATATGCTAATTGTCAGATTTGTAATTTTAGCTGCAACACACAGTGGAATCTGCCAAACACTTTGAAGAGCTGATTCGAATCAAGGTCTCCAAGTATCTATCCAGTAGAAGAGACTTCTGTTGGTAAACAGTGTTTAAAACTACAGGGGAAAAAAGGCATCATTAGATGCAAAAGTTGGAAAGTCATGTTAGACAAATTCAGACTAGGACTGAGATGCACCTCTCTAAATGTGATGGCAGAGAACCAGTGATAATATATCTTGGAACATTGTGGATGCTCCATTATCTGGTCTTCCAATCAGGGATCCTTTAGTCTGATAATCTTTCAAGTCCTAATGCACGGGAAAGGAAAGGGATTTTATAAGGTCAAAAACGCAAGAAAATATCATTTTGTTTAGGAATGATGAAAACATTTTGATACATGATCGGAAAATATATCTTAAAATCCAGAGTGAATGGCTTTGTTCATTCCTAATAAATTCTAGAGGCAGAAGATTTGACATCAGGGATTGTTAGGATTTCTTCCAGCCCCTGTATGAATTTTCAGAGAAGAAAGAGCAAGGAGTCTCCACTGCCTGGCACCCTAACCATAGGACAGGGGGAAAAGTATGTCTTTGGTCACAGTGCACAAGGATTCCAAAGGCTTACAGCAACTGTTGCAACTAATCTTTTGAATGGGGACGACCAGAGGATGAACCAATTGCCAGGCACTTCACCACATAGGAGAAGATATATAGCCACAAACAAAGGAAAGCAGATATTAGAAGCTGGTGAAGAATATTGGAGCTGCTGTGCTAACCCTGCGGAGAGCCCTGGTTCAGAAAACTCATGGTGCTGTAGCCTCAGGATCTCTGAAAGAAAAAATAACTGGAAACTACACTTAGAATGCAAACCCTCTTGCTGTGACCTTGAAGAATATTTCAGTTTTCCAGAGGGTCACCCTGAGGAGGCCCAACTCATCATGGAAAGATTCTAGATATAAAAGGCAGCCTAGCTATAAAAGGCACCTACAGCTGAGGTGTAAACAAAAAGGAGGACAGCATGTGGGGGATAAATGGATGGCTACCAAAAAAAAATGGAAGAAGCTGTAGTATAAATTTTTAAAAAGGCTAAAGAGGTGATGAGGAAGAAAAAAAAATACAAAAAGAGACGACCCAACCTCCTCCCCGCCACCCTGGGTGGTGGCTCTCAAACCAGTATATCTGAGGATGGGGAGGTGGAATTTGACCTATGGGGCAGTGATGAGTCTCACATAGGGCACTTCTGCACTGGAAGGGGGTTTTTTTAGGATAAGGAAACTGAAAAACTGTTCTGGGTCCAGGGAGCCATTTTGCTTTTTTGAAAAAAAGCACTCCGGTATATCAAAATAGCAGAGCACTGTTTTGAAAAAGCAAAACCTGGCTTATTTTGAAAAAGCACCTTTTTTTCCAAAAAAGCCTTTTTGAAAAAAAGCTCCCTGGTATTTTGAAATACCAGGGCATTGCTAAACCTCGTTGCTTTTCACAAAAGGGGCTTTTTCAAAAGTCAGTTTCCAAAGGGATAGCCGTGTTAGTCTAGTCCAGCAAAAAAAGTGCCACATGACTCCTTTTTCAAAAGGCATGCCCATCTTTTCAATTGGCTCTTGTTTTTTTTTCCAAAAAGAGAGTCCAGTGTGCACTCCCTTTTTTGAAGGAGAAAAAAAAACAAAAAAAACCACTGCCTTGTTTCAAGATGGAGAACTCCTCTCTCAAAATAACATTTTTCAATATAATGGGTTTTTTTCTGAAAAAACTATTTTGAATTTATTTTGAAATAGGTTTTGCAAATAAAAACTTTTTTCAAAAAAATGTGGGGCAATGTAAATATAGCCATAGAGTTTGATCTAGAAAAATTCCCTGAGGACTCTCTACACAGAGCCCTGTCTGTGCAGATGTCCTCACAGTAGTGCCTTGGAGTCTGACTCTCAGATAATATCTTCCAAACTCTAATCCTTTCAGACTTCTGACAAATAGTCTTTTTCCTAAACATACTTGTACCTATAACTTTTTCTGCAGACCAATGGTCAATATAACATGCCAAGCAGGCATCCTTTGGTTTAGTAATTTTCTTTAAAATACTGTTAGGATCTAGAGCACTTTGCTCATCATTTACCAAGGTCATCTCTTGTGTTAAATATTCTTGAGTTAAGCACAGCCATCACTTAGCACAGTGTTTTTCAAACAGGTTGTGATCCAGTACTGGGGTACAGACCCTCAGTTAATGAGATGCAGTGGTACACAGGATAGCTGCAGTAGTGAGAATCCATTTAAATCTCCTGCCATTGCTACTGCTCACAATGAGTGAGGGGGAGGAAAAGAGGAGTGGCTTCTCTCCACAGCGCATCTGGGGAACTGTTCCTAGGCACACCCTGAAAAGAAGCCACTCGGAGCAGACTCTACATTGTGTCTGATGACAGGTCCACTCTGGGCAGCTTTTCTCTATGGTGGGCTTGGAGTCCTGTTCCCCAAGCCTGCGGCAGTGTTCCTGGCAATCCATCACCCTAGCTGAAAGAAGTCATCTAGAGCAGTGGTCCCCAACCTTTTCTCTGCTGTGGCACACCTTGATACCTTCAAATTTTTTGAGGCACACCACCATTAAAAAAAACCCACTCATGAATATTCAAATTAACTTAAATTACTTATGAATATTCATGAACCATGGCACAGTGTTTCGGAAATGCTCCTATGTGGGGTAATAGGGGTAGCAGAGCAGGGGTGGTAAAACACGGGAGGTCAGGAGTCGTGTGCAGTGGCAGGAGTGAGTGTGGGGAGCAGAGCAGGGCTGGGCTGGCAAAAGAGGACAAGGGCAGCCATGTTGGGAACAGCACAAGGCTGGCAAGAGATGAGAGGAGGAAGGAACAAAAGTGGTTTTGTGAGGGTGCAGGGGGGAACCTGGGGAGTGGGAAGGTAGGGGAGCATGGTGCAGCCCCCTTCTCTACAGAGGCTCCCTGCCACCCAGGGCAAATCCTCACCCCACTGCTGCTCCCTCGCACCCCAGTGGATCCCGTCCTCCCCTCCCCCAGCCCCCTGCAGCCTGTAATGGACCCTCCCATCACTGCAGGGGCCAGAGCTAGGCCTCCAGCCCCCAGCTACACCCCCCCACACACACAGCCACCCCACCCCCAGCTAGACCCCCCCCCAACCAACCAGCCACCCCACAACCCCAGCTACACACCCTCTGCTATACAGCCACTCCCACCCACCTCTGCTACACATGCACACACACACACCTGCCCCACGCAGTCCTGCCCCCCAAAGCCCTCACCTGGGCTGTTTGCAGGCTGGCTGACACAAGCTGCACTGCCCTGCAGGGGGAGATTCACACACTCCTGGCCTCTCCCAGCTGGGCTTAAGGTGGACCCAGGTTTAAGGTGGAGCCACTTCAACCGTGTTTGGGCTGCTCCTGCTATTTTTAGGGGGACCCCTGGAACTCCCCATTTTAGTGCCTTCCTCTATCTTTAGGGGGCCAGAATACTGCCTGCCTAAAAATAGGGGTCCCCCAAACTGTGCTCCGGTGTCTTCCCCCTTACAGGTTAAACCCCTGCCTTTTCCCAGCCCTGCACAGCCCAGGTGGCTGGGCTTAGCAGTGAGGGAACTTTAACTCCAGCTCTGGGGGATGCTTGCAGCGCACTTTGAGTGTTCCCATGGCACACCAGTGTGCCCCGGCACACTGGTTGGAAACCACTGATCTAGAGTGACTTCTATTGGCAATAGCTAGGGCAAGGGTCCCCATGGAAAGAAGCTTCTTTTGGCATTGATCCCCTCCCAGCCACTTTTTTTTATTTTCATGGAGGGGTCCATCAGCAGAGATGAGGGTTCTAGGAGTAGAGCCTGCATGGGGGGGGGGCACAAAGGTTGCTGGCTCCTGGGTTAGCACACACAGGCCCTTAAACATGCACTTGAGAAGGTGGGTCTGTGCCGTGAATCTTTTCCCTCCATCATACTTTAATGGAAACTCAGAGATGTAATTGTTGAGTTGCAGACACAAATGATTGTTTTGAACTGGGTCCTGAGAAGTTTGGGAACCAGTGGCTTACCTGTGGCAGGTTCTGCAACTTGTGGTTCCAGAGTTGCATGTGGCTCTTTTGTTGCCCCTGTGCATCTCCTTGCCTCAGGTGACCCTGTCAGCAGCCTGGGGACCCTGTGGGAGGCCCGCTCCTGGTTCTGGGGTCCCCCCTGCAGGGGAGCCTGAGGCAGGCACCCTGACCCAGCTCCCCCCATTAGGAAGTTACACCCATTGCAGTTCCCAAAACACTTGGTCATTGAAGGTTTGGGTTTTTTTTAAAGTAGTTCTTGTGTTTTGGATTGCCGACCCTTGACCCATGGTGATAAGTTAATAAGTTTTCCACAACTATTTCCCAAAGCATTTAGTAGGCTTTCCAAATACGGTTCAGCACACAAGTCCTACAACTCAAAACTATTATCCTCTGAAGTTTCATAGACAAGGATGTCTCACACTTAATCATCAATTTTTATTGTTCATTTACCTGTGCATTGTTTTCTCCATTCACCTCATCTACTGGCTATTCCCACAAACTGCAATAGCCCCTTCTTCTACCAGGATAGACAATTAGAGGCCATCATGCTCATCAGGCTGCTTCATAATCACTCCAGTCTCAGACTCTGTTCTGGTGCATCCATCAACAGCTGGAACAAAGGGCTCCCCTGGGTTGTTCCCTCCTCCTTGGAACTGTCTCTGAGGCAGCATTTTCTCCACAAAGAGGCCAGTGCCCTCAGAGCTAAAACCAGTTCCAAAATGGTCTCAGGGGTGAAGGAGTCCATGTTTCCTCTCAGCATTTCCATGATTTCTGAGACACATTTCCTTGAACTGAGATGGAGTCTTCTGCACAGCGCTGGCACTTCTGCATGACACAGTGGCAGAAGTTCTCACAGAGGTCATGCAGCCCTCTTCTTGGGCAGGTCACTCCATGCTGGTACATGCCCTATTTGGTCAAATCCCCACCCTGAGGTGCTCTTAAATCTTTGAAACCCAATTGGTAGGAGGAGGAGTAGAGGTGTTCTCAAAGTTGCCACAGGACCCTCTCCTAGGCAGGTCACTCTGGCTTGGAATTTCTCATGATTGGTCAAATCCACTTGCAGGGTAGGTCATGTAGAAGTGAAATCCATCCTGATTGGTGCAAAGTGATGGTAGGCTGTGACATTCCCCTCCAAGAATCTGGTATGGGATGCCACTATGCCTCCCCTATTATCCCTTTCTGGAGCTCAACTTACCCTGATTTGCCAAGTGGCCACACCAGACTCCTGCAATATAATCTGTCCCAGGCAGTGGATGTGTGACTTTCAGGGATGATTCTCCAACCAGTACCTTCAGGCCCCAGGTACCACACTGAGCACTTCTGTCCTGAAGGATTGGGGCCCTTCCAAGATACCTTTAGGCTCATACACTCCTGCTCTCCAGTTTATCAAAGAAATTGGAATGCACCCAGTTGTTGTTCATCCATCCTCTCTAAAGCTCACTCTAAAGTCCAAGGAGCTTTGGATAACACAAACACTAGTTTATTGATTAAAACATGATTTTAAGTGAGTATGTAGCAAATCAATGCACAATCATGCCATAAAGCTGTCAGGAGTTATTCATTAGCTAATTAAATATAGGACACATTCTAACCAAAAGTTCACTGTCCAGGCTTAAAATGGTTGCCTGAATGATGGTTTAGCAGCCAGTCTCTTCCTTGCCCTAGGCAAGGCACAGATCTTGCATGGGGTTTCTCCAGCAAAAAGCTCACCTCACCCTTCCCACTGTGTGAACTTGTTCCTTTTCAAAACCCCTTTGCCCCCCTTCTTCCTGGGTTGAGGTGATCTTTCTCTTCTCTAGCAGAAGGCTGTAGTTCACAGAGACTTGGTGATACATCCTTTCAGTTTAAGTGTTGGGGGACAGCTCTGAGTGTTTGCCCCCCCCCCCCGAGCCATGTGAAATAAATTGGAACATGCCTCACATCTGTACACATACATGATGCTGCAGGAAACATGACACTGTAACAATAATGAAGAGCATCTTATGAGCATTCAAAAAATGAACCTTGCATGGCACATTTTGTACTGAACCACACAATTACATTGAAAAAGTGAACAGAAAAGTAACATGGATCATATCTCAAGGTGCATCCTATGACATTCTCAGAGCTGTCAAAGGACCCTCCTCTGGACAGCAAAAGAAGCAAGGTGTCCCATGGCACTTACAGACTAAGGCTATGTCCACGCACAGGGTATGTCCACACATGCTTCTTATTTCAAAACAAGAGAGCTTATTTCAAAACAGGAGAGGGTTCCGTTGTTTCAAAACAAGAGCCATTGTTTTGAAACAGCTTAAACCCCTTCGGTTTCGAAACAACCCCATTGGGACATGCCATTTTGAAACTCATTTCAAAACAACTCTTGTCCAGACAGTTATTTCGAAACAACGCTTGTTTCGAAATAACTGTCTGACCTTCCTCCCAGGGTGCACAGCACCCTAGGGAACAGGAAGTTCCTGCCAGGGCATGCCTGTCAGGTAGCGTGGCCAGAGCCTGCGATAGCCATGGCTGCACAGGCAGGCACTGCCGCACGGGGGCGACGCAGGGCCCCTGTTTGGACCCCCAAGGAGGTGCACTGCCTCCTTGGGATTTGGCAGATGCCAGACATCATGTCCCGGTTCCAGGCCTCACACCGGAACCAGGACATTTACACGGACATCGCAGTGGCGATGTCCGAGGCGGGCCGCCCCCGGACCACCGGGCAGGTCCGTAGTAAGGTCAAGGCCTTGCGCCAGGACCACACGTGGACCCGGGAGGTCCAGGGAGCAGGGAGCTCCACCACCTGCCCGTACTTTGAGGAGCTCCATGCGTTCCTGGGTCCAGAGCCCACGGTCTCCCCGCTGAGGCTCTGGACACAGGAGTCCATCGGAGCCCCTCGTCGGGCCTGGAGGCACTGAGCTCAGATGTCTCTGTTGGGGGGCCTCCAGCCGCAGCACCACCAGCGGCAGAGGCCACCTCAAGCAGCCTGGACCTCTTCTCCAGCCCAGAGGCGCTGAGCAGCCTGGAGGACTAGGGGCCCACCACCATCTCGTCCTCTGGGTCCGAGACAGAGCCCCAGGACATCACGCCGGACCTCTGGAGCGCCCATGGGTAAGTATTCCCCTCCCAGTGGGGCACACAGGGCTGGGCTGTCCAGCAGGTCACAGGCAGCAAGGGGGCCAGGGCTGGGCACCAGGGCAGGTAGGGCACAGGGTTGGTGGGTGCAGAGGCCTGCACTCAGCCACGGGTCCCACAGAGACAGGTGGCACTGGGGTCACAGGCCCCTGTGTGCCTGGGGGTGGTTCACAGGGGCTGGCTGTTAAAGATGCAGCCGCATCTTGGGCGGGGTGGAGAGCAGGCAGGGCACACCACTGGCAAGTGGCCCTGGAAGACCCCCTAGAGCAAGGTGTGGCTGAGTCCAGCTCACCCTCACGGGCACCACGAGCATGTGTGCCTCCAGGGTATGGTTCCCAGATGTCTGGCAAAAGGAGAACATGATCTCCTTTTTACTGTCCTGTTCTTTTTATCCTCACATTTTTTCTGTCTGGCAGGCAGTTTAAAATACAGGAGTTTGTCAGGCTTTTTACTGTAGGGGTTGAAGGATCCTGGAATGCCATAGCATACTGATTTGTACAGGAAAGTGTCCCAGCGCCCCCTAAACACTGACGACTACCACAGCCAGACAACATTTTTGCCCAGTGTCCTCCAATGTCCTCCGTCGGGTACCGTCCTGGCCTCCTTCCAAGGCTTTGGGGGCTGGTAGCCCTACCCCAGGGCAATGTCCCATGGGATCCTGGGACCTGCTGACAGTCAGGGCAGAGGTGTGTCCTGCAACCAGGCTGCACACAGACAAGGCCAGCAGGCAGCAGGGGCCAACTGTGTTTTCTGCTTCCCTCCAGCAGATCGCCCAGCTGCTCACCGTGCCGCACCACCAGCCCGATGCCTGAGCCTCAGGGCACCCCAGCGGCGGAGGAGGGTCCCCCAGTCATGCGCCAAGCTCCTCGAGAGCCTCGAGGAGCTAGGGGAATGAATGAAGGCATCCACCCAGGCCAGGCACCGCAAGCTGGCGCAGCAGCAGGACGCCACTCTCTGGGTCCTCGAGTGGGTCGCCACAGCAGACGACCAGCTGGCCACAGCTGTGGAGCGCCTCGCTGACCAGCTGCCAGCCGCCATCCAGGAGCTGCTGGACAGGATGGCCCCACCAGGGCACGCGGAGGGTTCGTCTCCTGTCCCCCCAGACCATCTCACAGGCCATGCCTGATCTCCCCCCTGCCCCCCGGACTCTTTCACCTCCTTCCCCTTCCAAGTTGCTGCCTCCTCCCCCAACTTGCCAAAGTCCCTCTTCCAAGTTGCTGCCCCCTCCTCCGGGCTGATCCCACATTGCCCCATCCCATAGCCCCCCCAGCCCTTCCCTGCCCCAACCCTTGATTGTAAAATAAATAGATAATTAGAAACTTATTTGTGGTTTTGAGTGGTTTTATTTGGGGTAGTTGACAGTGCGGGTGGATGGCTGAGGGCTGGCTGGGGGTGAACGGGGGAGAGGGTGGTGTGGGGCAGGGCAGGCCTGGCCCTCAGAGTTCCTCCTCTACGAAGGCGGTCCAGAGGGCGTTGTGCACAGACAGGGCTCGCTGGGATGGCTGCTACCATGTGGGCACAGGTTGGGGCTCCGCATAGTCCCTGCCGAGGACTCAGGCCTCAGCTTCCCACGCAGGTGAAATGGGCTTACCGCACTGCTCACAGTAGTTGTTGAGGGCCACACACGCAGCGATCACCTGTGGCAGTGTCTTCTCTGCAAGGTGGAGGCAGGTGAGGAGGCACCTGCAGCGGGCCTTGAGGTGGCTGAATGCCCACTCCACCATCCAGCGGCAGCGGGTCAGGCGATGGTTGAAGATCCACCACGAGGAATCAAGGGGCCCTGCATACGGCAGCATGAGCCATGGCCACAGGGGATAGGCCACATCCGCCATGATGGGGACAGGCACCTCTACTCCCCCAAGATTGAGGCGGGAAGAAGGTGCCCACCTCCATGCCCCGGTAGAAGGCAGAGTTCTGGAGGACCCTGGCGTCATGGGCCCTCCCTGGCCATTCCACATAACAGTCCTGGAACAGGGCCCGGTGGTCCACAAGGGCCTACACAATGATCGAGTGGTACCCCTTATGGTTTCTGTACTCAGCGGCCCTGTGCTCTGGGGTCGCACGGGGATGTGTGTGGCGTCGAGGATCCCCGCAAAGTTGGGGAAGCCAAGGGTGGTCATGCCTGGGATGGTGTCCTACAGCTCCCCTTGTCTCACCAGGCATCGCAGCAGGCCCCAGTTGATGGCCCTGGTGACCTCGACGAGGATGTTCCCGGTAGTGGACCTCCCGATGCCGAAGAGGTGCGCCACTGACCTGTGGGACTCCGGAGTGGCCATCTTCCAAAGTGCAATGGCCACTTTTTTGTCCATGGGGATGACAGGCCTCATGGAGGTGTCCCTGCAGCGCAGCTGCGGGGTGAGTTCGGTGACCAGGAGGGTGACGCTGACCCTGGTCATGCAGAAGTTCCGCCTCCTGTCGTCGTCCCCCCAGGTGTGCAGCACTACCTGCTCCCACCAGTCTGGGCTGGTCTCCCAGGCTCAGATGTGGCGAGGCACAGAGGGGGGCAGCGGCAGTAGCTCTGCTCTGCAGACCAGCTGGATGAAAGCCTCGGGCAGAGGCTGGTCACCCTCTGGCTCTGCAACCACAGTGTTCCACGTGAGCAGGACATCCTGCTGGCAGTCAGCCTGGCTCAGTGTCGCACAGTGCTGTCTAGGCAACTGGGCAAAGTCCATCGCTTGCAGCATGCTGCTAACCTGAGTGGACAGGGAAGTGAGGTCGGGGCCAGTTTTTATGGGATTGGCTACCAACATGGCCGCCAACATGGCCCAGGGAGGCAGCCATGTTGCCACACCTCCCATGGTGCCCTGGCCCTGAAGGGAAATAGCAAGCCCACAGTGTGGACATACTATTTCGATTCCCGCTTATTTCCTTATTTTGAAATAACTTTTTGTTATTTCGAAATAACGCTTTATTTCAAAACGGCTTGTTTCGAAATGGCTTGTTTCAAAACAAGCACTTGTGTGTGGACATAGCCACAGACAGTTAAATTGACCTGACTTAAAATCAATTTAATGTCACTATAAAAATCATTAAATCAATTTAAACTAAATTTAACAAGTCCACGCTAGGGACAGGACTTGCTAGTTTGATTTATGAGAGGGGCACCATGGGAGGTGTGGCAACATGGCTCCGTAGAAGGCCCATGCCCCCACTCAATATATGAATAGAGAAGGGCACCCTGGGAAGGAGAAAGGCAAAAGTGTTAAATTGAAACAACCATTAAATTGAAATAACATGTCCACAGTGTTATTTTGACATAACCTTTGTGATCCAAGCATCATTTTGATTTTAAATGAGGTTTTATTGAATTGATCTAACTTTCCTTGTGTAGAGCTCATCATTTCAAAAAAAGAAAACATCATGTGGACCAAAGTTTTTTTTTTAAATCGAAATAACCTGTGTGTGGACATACCCTAACAGATTTATCTATTGCATGAGCTTTTGTGGGAGAAAATCTCACTTTGTCAGAAGCTTTTGCATCTGCCCATGTGCTGCCCTGTACCCAGTTTGATTAACTCCTTCCACAGTAGCAGGGGTCTCAAACTCAAATCACCATGAGAGCCGCATGAGGACTAGTACATTTGCCCAAGGGCTGCACCACTGAAGTCTTTTCATACAACAATATTGCAAACATTGTTACCAATGGTGCCACTGTGGGCCGCAGGAAAGAGCTTGAAGGGCCACATGCAGCCCCCAGGCCACATGTTTGAGACCCCTAGTAATCTACACTAAGCACTTTGACCTAGGCACTGTTATTTAGCAGCTGCACACTATGCTCCAGAATGGACTTGCTCATCTCATACAAAGATGATCAAAGTAAAACTAAATATCACCATGTGCATTATTTCAGGCACTCCTGTAATCCACTGTTTTACCATGGTTAACCGTTTCTCTGCAATACTGCTCAAGCCAGTATGCACAGAGAGGGAATGCATAGCAAAGCTCATGATGAACCTGCATGATAGCCCACTTTTACCGCTAATTCAAGACTTGCTTAATCCACCTCATAGTCGTCTGTCCCCTGGTGCTCATTGTGCTAAACTTTAGCAGGGGAGGGATTTATGTTAGATGATAAGTGTCAAGCCTCATGGTCCGGAGACAGAGTGACAAATAAATATGGTGTCTTGAACCCCGCTCAACAACTACCTGGGGTTTGATTTACTATAAAGGTAAAGGAGTCTTTTCAACTGGTTTCAATTCCAGACATAGTATTTGTTCTGCAGTTCAATTTCAGGGGTGTTTTAGAAAAAGTCAGCTATGTTAGCATAGGAGCCACAAACTGTAACACATGGTGTTGAGGACTGCAAAATGATTCAGCTTCTTGGAGCTCTTCATGCTTTGAACATCACTCATAAGTGGCTTGGCTTGGCCAGACTGCATACGCCAAATAAAATTAGCTTCTTCTGAATAGCCTCAGTCATCTCTAGTTCTGAGTAACTCATATCATTTTGACTTACATAAAATTTTGCCAGCTCACTGTTCACACCTTTTCCACTTCATTAATAAGTATTTCAGGATACATCTATACAGAAAAACAAAAAAACAAAACAAAACAAAAAGACTCAGAGCAGTAAGTCCTGAAAGCCTAAGTCAACTTTGTGGGGCTTGAGCTGGAGTCCAGGCTCCATAACCTGGCAAGGCAGGAAGGTCTGGGAGTCAGGAGGGCCTGAGATCCTGGGCTCCAGACCATGCCCAAAGACCTACATTGCTGTGTTAGCCCCAAAGCATGAGTCCTGCTAGCCTACATCAGTTGGCCAAGACTGAAATCTGCTGTCACTGGAAGTTTTCTTTGCTCCATAGACATTATACCCTTAGACACCAGTTCTTGAACAGGTGCTTATCACTGTTCATCTTTTACAATAGTGAGGATGAACTGTTCTATTGTTTGTTTGTTAGCTGGTGTTAGTGAGACATACTATATTAAAACCTATTTCTGATGAGAAAATGACAAACATTTTCCAACGAGTTCTATAGAAAAGTATGTGGTTTTTAGTCAGCTCTTCCTGTAGCCAGTTTCTAGTCCATGGATTCTTTCTTTTCCTTCCATCCCATGACTAGTTACCTTCCTTCTTTGAGAAAAGATCAGGCCCACTCAGGAGCAGAATGAGTAGATCATGTCTGTAATGAAGCTATTTGTAACCCCTTATACATCTATCCTAGTGGGGAGTAGGAAAACCCCACATGGATCCAGGTAAGCAAGCCCAGAATACAGAGTTCACAAGATAAACATACCTTTCTAACAAGCAAATACATTATACTAGCACAACAGGTTACACCATGCCTAAATCACTACATCGTTTCACTATTTTTAATATGCAGGTTGCATGATTAGATTATATTTAATATACTGCATATAATTAGCCCCCCCTTGTTTGTGGTTTATGAATCATATCAATAAAGACAGGTTGCGAGCATAGGTGGATTTTTCTTTGTATAAATGTAATGTTACATTAATATCTTACACATATTGCTCTGAATCCATAGCCCCTGCATAAGTAATTCCCAAAGCACAGAGCTATCACTGAGATCGAAGGCACATATTAGGATCCAGTTTAGTTTCCAAAGTCTCCAGTATGACCTGTTCCAGAGGCTGTCTACACTTACAATTTAGTTTGAATTAAGGAAGCTTAATCTGAACTAAATTAATGCATGGCCACACTAGCTTTCATTAGTTCAAACTAAGGAAAGCCTAGTTCAAACTTATAAAACCTGTTAAGTTTGAAGTAAGGCTTAGTTTAAACTTATTAGTTTGAACTAACCCAATAGAGCCATGTTAATTCAAACTAATGATTAGTTAGCAAGCATCCCGAAAGGGTACCCCCACCAGGCCCAATATGACCTGGGACCATGGGCCCCAGTCCCTTGGCCAGGCAAGAGGAACCCCACACCTAGCTCTGCAGACCCAGCTGGGCACAGAGAAGGGACCTCCACACCCAGCTCTGCAGCAGTGGCCAGGTGCGGGGAAGGGACTGCCACGCCCAGCTCAGGCTGCACTAGCTGAGTGTAAGAAAGGGACCCCTGCACCTGGCTCTGGGCAGGCTTGCTGGGCAGGGATGGAGCAGAGCGCTCCCCAGCAGCGAGCGCTGGGTGCGCTTGTTAGTTTGAATTGGTTTTCCTAGTGGGGCCATGATAGTTTGAATTGACTCAATTCAAATTAATCATTATTAGTTCAAATTAATTAGTTCAAATTAAGGTAATTTGAACTAACATTCTAAATTTAGACATAGCCAGAGAGACTAAGTTTTCCTGAGGTAGAGTCACATCTTTTGAAAGCATTGGTGCTGGTGATGCTACAATAAGCCCTGCTCCTGGGTTTTGGATCACTCCATTCGCTACCTAACTGAGCTCAATCAACATGATTCTTTTGAAGATACTGTACTTAGTAGCAATATTGCTATGCCCGTATAGCAGCACCATGAAAAGCTTTGTAGGTACTCAAGTTATGGCCACATTGTAGCTTAAGTGATTGCCAATTAACTCCAGTCAAGTTACACAACTATATATGCTAGGGTAGCCTCTGGAAACACATTTATTCCTTCTGGTCTCAGCTCACCTTACCCTGAACCTTAGGAACAAGTGTTTATAGAGTGCTTCTCTCAGCTTGTACCATCAAGCTAAGTGATTGCTGATTGGCAATTATTGGAGGAAAATTATAGGGCCAAGCTTCAAAGGGTGCAGAAATGTACAGGCAGAGCCTTAGTGTGGAAAGGTGGCACCAGTGTTAAAAAAAGATAAAAAGTGAGGAGTAAGAGTGGAGTTTACCCTGCAGATCCCACAAGGGATTGTCTGTGTGAAATCATTACCATATGACGTCAAGAGAAACGCAACATTGCCATTGACTTCAGAGGAACGAATATTTGTGTACGTGCGTGCGCATGCGTGGGCGCATGCACACACACACACACACACACACACACACACAGAGTTTGTATTAGTGCAACTTCATTGGTGTAGTTAGAACTGTGCAAAGCAGTCTCGTTCCTAGACAGGAGCTTTCTTGGCATCAAATTGAACCTGAAGATCCTGTCTTTCTCTTCTGTGGAAATCGGGTGGCTTTAGGTAAGTTGAGGATAGCAGAACTAGGAAATGTATAGAATCATAGGGTTGTAAAGGACCTCATGAGGTCATCCAATCCAGTGGTTCCCAACCAGTGTGCTGGGGCACACTGGTGTGCAGTGGCAACACCTGAAGTGTGCCGTGAGCATCCCCAAGAGCTGGGATTAAAGTTCCCTCCCTGCTCAGCTCAGCCACATGAGCTGTGCAGGGCTGAGAAAAGGCAGGGGTTAAAGTAAGTGGGAAAGCAGCAGAACACAGTTCCGGGGACCCCTATTTTTAGGCAGGCAGCATTCTGGCCACCCTAAAAATAGAGGAAGGCACTGGAACGCAGAGTTCCAGGAGCAGCCAGAACACAGCATTCTGGTCGCTCCACCTTAAGCCCAGCCAGCAGAAAGCTGCAGGGGGGCAGGGAGCATGTGAATCCCCCCCCCCCCCCAGGGTGAAGCAGCTTCTTTCAGCCAGCCTGCAAACAGCCCTGGGAAGGGCTTTGGGGGGGGAAGGCTGCTGGGGGGTTATGCGTGCACATGTGTGTGTAGCAGAGGAGGGTGGGAGTGGATGCATAGCAGAGGGTGTGTAGCTGGGCTTGTGGGGTAGCTGTTTGGTTCAGGATGTTGGGGGGGTTTAGCTCGAGGCTGGAGGGCTAGTTCGGGCCTCTGCAGTGATGGGAGGATCCATCAAGGGGCTGGGGGAGGGGGGAATGGGACCCACCCGGGTGGGAGGGAGCAGCAGTGGGGTGAGGATTTGCCCTGGGTGGCAGGGAGCCACTGGGGAGAAGGGGAAAATGGGTGCTGCACCATGCTTCCCTGCCCTACCTTTCCATTCCCCAGGTTCTTCCTGCCTCCCCACAAAGCCACTCTTGTTCTCCCTTCCTCTCTCGCCACCCTTGTGCTGTTCCCCACATGGCTGCCACTGTCCTCTTTTACTCCCCACACTCACTCCTGCCATTGCACATGATTCCTGACCTCCCATGTTTTGCCACCCCTGCTCTGGTACCCATACTACCCCATGTAGCAGTATTTCCAAAACACTGTGCCATATTCATGAACAATTTGTTAATTTGAATGTTCATGAGTTTTTTTTAATGGTGGTGTGCCTCAAAAGTTTTGAAGGTAGTAAGGTGTGCCATGGCAGCAAAAAGGTTGGGAACCACTGATCTAATCCAACCTCCTGCTAAAAGGAGGACCACTCTCACTAAATCATCCCAACCAGGCTATTGTCTAACCGGACTTTAAATGTCTCCAGACAGAGATTTTACCACCCGCTTAGGCAACCCATTCCAATGCTTCACCACCCTCCCAGTGAGAAAGTTTTTCCCAATATCCCACCTCAACCTCCCCAGCTGCAACTTGAAACCATTGCTCCTAGTTCTGTACTCTTCTACTACTGAGTACAGCCTAGCACCCTCCTTTCTGGAGCATTCCTTCAACTAGTTAAAGGCTCCTATCAAACCCCCCTCAGTCTTCTCTTCTACAGGGTATGTAATCCTAGTTCCTTCAGTCTCTCCTCATAAGTCATGTGCCCCAACCCCCTAATCATTTTTATTGCCCTACACTAGATTCTTTCTAATTTGTCGAAATCCTTTTTGTAGTGGGGAGCCCAAAACTGGACATAGTATTCCAGATGCGGCCTCAACAGTGCCAAATAGGGGGGAATAATCACATCCCTCAATCTGCTGCCAATGCTCCTACTGATACAGCTCAACATGCCATTAGCCTTTTTGGCTACAAGAGCATACTGTTTACTCATATCCAGCTTCCTGTCTACCATAACCCTAAGGTTGTTTTCTACAGTACTGCTGCTTAGCCGATCAGTCCCCAGCTTATAGCAGGGCATCTAGTTTTCCATCCTAAGTGCAAGAGTTTGAACTTGTCCTTGTTGAACCTCATGAGACTTCTTTTGGCCCACTGCTCCAATTTGTCTAAGTCTCCCTGAATCCTGTCCTGACCTCCAGTGTGTCTACCATTCCCCCAGCTTGCTGTTATCTGTGAACTTGCTCAGCGTGCAACCTATCCCATCATCAAAATCATTAATGAAGATGTTGAACAGAACGGGCCCCAGGACCAGCCCCTGGGGCACACCACTCATTACCAGTTGCCATTAGTAGTACTGGCACAGACAGAGAACTATGATGTAATTGGAATAACAGAGACATGGTGGGATAGGTTGCATAACTGGAGCACTGCCATGGATGAATATAAATTGCTCAGGAAGGACAGGCAGGGAAGAAGAGTGCAGCATGGCTGGGATTTTAAAAAACTCTCCACTAGCCTGCAGTCTTCTACATTGAGCAGCAGCTAAGTTTTTACTGTAAAGGCCTAGTTTCCATGGTAACCTTAAGTAATTATTTGAATCTGACATTAGTAGGATCAATATGTGTCCTTTGTTTATGATAAAATTAAAGTGTGCAATGAATTTTAAACTTAGTAATTTTGAAGTAGGTAAAAGTATATGGCTATATGCCTTCATGCAGCTCTCAACGGTTCAATAATGAACCTGTGTGGCTCTTGAGTTCCATAAGTTTGGCCACCCCTGATCTAGCCAGTTTTCTATCCACCTTACAGTCCACTCATCCAATTTCAAAAGGGATAGCCGTGTTAGTCTAATCCAGTAAAAAAAAAAAAACAACAAGGAGTTGTGTGGCACTTTAAGACTAACAGATTTATGCTTCCTTAACTTGCCAAAGAGAATGCTGTGGGAAACCATATCAAAAGTCTTGCTAAAGTCAAGGTATATCACGTCAACAGCTACTCCTACATCCACAAATCCAGTCATCTCATCATAGAAGGCAATCAGGTTGATCCGGCACTGTCAAGGCTTTTTCCCCACTCTCGCACTCTGAGTACAGAAGGTGGGGGCCTGCAACAGGCCTTAAAAGCTATTGGCCTTAAAGCCTGCTCTTAGAAGTCTCCAAGGCCTCCAACTCCTGGCCTTGGAGTGGTATCACTACCACCACCCAAATGCAAAAAAACCTCTTAAGACCCAGGAAGGCACACTTGGGAATTCCTCCCTGTGAGGTACTTGTGATCCTCTGTATTCCTCTCTCAGGAAAGTGACTGGACCCCAGCTGCAATATGAGCTGGAACTGGAACAGGGTTCCCTCTAGTAGCTGCCTGTGCAGTCTAAGGCACGTGCACACAAACCTCTTGTCTTTCCAGGAACAGAACCAGAACTTACTTCAAAGGTAAAATCTTTAATCAAAAAGAACAGATAATAAACACAGAGAGTTGCTTCTCTGGGAATTAACTTAGGTAGTTACAGGGTAGTGGGGGGGGGGGGAGTTACATGTGCTTAGCACAGAGAAATCCAAAAAAACAAGCCAAAAACAAAGAAAATACCCTGACCGCGTCTAAATAAACATTCTCTGTTCTACTCACGCCTGGTTAGTACCAAACTTATCTCTGGTAAGGATGTTGCTGGATTCTTCCTTAGGCCCCTCTGGCCTCCTCCTGATCTTTCCAGGAGCTCTGCTGCATCTGAACAGGCCCAGGCCAGTCTGCTGTTTCCATTCAAAAAGCTGTGCTTCATTCCTATTGGCTGTCCTGGGACTCACTGACCAGATAGTTAACCCCTTCCTCCCCAAGGGTTACTACAGCACAACTTGCCCTTGGTGAATCCATGCTGACTGCAGCCCCTATCTGGTCCAGAAGACAGATTCATCTGGCCAGCAGGGAGCTGATCCAGCCTGGAGAGTTTTTAAATCTCCCACCCTGAGCAAGAGAGGGTTGGGGGGGAGTGGAGACATGGAGCCAGCAGGAAAAGGGTGGAAGAGGGTCAGCAGGGAAGTCTCAGGGGATCTGGGATCCAGTGGGCAGGTTAGAGAAAGGGTCACTGTCTCAGGGGAGCCACAGCCAGGAAGGGGGTTGTCAGGGGACCCAGTCCTCCCGGCCACTAGATCACACAGCTCCGTAACTGTGATGTGGGGCAAATCTTACTATGTTCAGTAAGCTGTGTAAATCATGGTGCTCTGTGCTTCCTGGTAGGCAGCCATGTGATAAGTTCCAACCTACAAGCTTTTCTGGTGTTCTGGCTTTTGCTCAGCAGACACACTGTCTGAATTTCACTTTCTTATCTGTGCATATTCTGTCAGTGGCATTTGGCATGGCTCCAAGCCCAAACCACTGTAAGTCTAAACTCTTGCTCTTGAGTACTCTGAATTTAAACTAGTGTGATTCAGTTGGCTTCATTTGTTTTCTTGATTTACACCACCATGAATGAATGGAGAGTGAGGCTCAAGGTTTCCTCTTTTCTGTTAAAAAGATCCTGTTCTTCAGAATAGCTCATCTGTGTGTTTATAATTTCAGATTCCAGCACTGTATTTTTTTATAATTGTCATAATTATATAATTCACTTTGGGTACTATAGTCATGAAGCCCAATGTAAGGTGGCAACATGGCCGCAGGGCAGTTGTCCATCAAAGCTGAAGTCAAGAGGAGGGGCAGAAAGTATAAGAGCAAGGCCAGGGAGCTCAGCTGAGCCCTGGTTGTTGAAGCTGAAGGATGGCTGTTACCCGGCTGCTCAGCTCCAGCCAGCCCATACACCAAGGGATGGACTTCCACCCCCGCACCAAGAGGGTTGGCTCAGGCCTCTCATGGCTGATGCCCCTGAGGAACGACAAACACCTTTTGGAAATAGCAAGCTGGGGGTGGGGGGTGTCTGCTGGAGTCAGGGAAGCCTGAGTTCTTCTCTCCAGCCCTGGGCTTCCAAGACCCAGCCCCAACACCACCTGGCTGTGACCTGGAGGAATTGCCACCTACAACAGCAGAGGATAATCCCTTTATGGGCCAGGACCTGGAGGAGCTGCCCCTCACTTAGGAACATCACTGCAGGAATGTTGCTGCCCTGGAATAAGACCTGGGGCATGGGCCCAGGCCATTGCCCCTAGGCCACAATCTGGTGCCCTAGCCTGATTGTTCATCAGGCTCCTGCTGCCTCAAGGCTGGCCCCAGCTGGGTTTGGGGCTGGGAGAGGTGGGCGCCACAGTGGGCATTTGGCCTCAATCCCATGCCAGGAGAAGCAGGCACCACTGTGGGTTTCCTAGCCTCAATCCCCAGCCAGGATCAGGGCCAGGAGAGGCAGGCGCTGTGGAGGGCGCCTGGGCCAGGGTCCCCGGTCCAGCATGGGGCCGACCCGGACACTCGGGGCACTGGCGCCGAGACTTGGGGCACATGCCCCATGTGCCAGGCACCAGCGATGCCCCTGGAGAAATGGAGATTCTGGTCCTTTGGTATGGATTTTTGACCATCCTCCTGCTTCAAAGCTCAAGAGTGTTTGACTCCAATGGTTTGGTTGGAGTCTATGTCCAATAATTAATAGTATACAAGGGCCTGATTTATCATAAATTGTAGATGCACAACTTAACACATGCTCCTGCTTTGGATACACCCTATTAGATGTGTGTGTGCAAAGGAAGATTTGCACATGGCAAAATGGCTGACTCACCTTGTGTGCAAAACAGGGACATATTGTAGTGCACGTATAATATAGGTACGTGTTTGCATGTGTGTAAATACATGCCTATGATTGTATTAAAGAACAGGCCTTCGGGGGGGGGGGGGAGCCCAAGCTCTTTATAAAGACAAATTTAAAAAATGGTGGTACCAAGCTGTTTTGGCTCTGAGTTATTGCTTTAAAAAATTTACTGCTTTAACTTTTCAATCAGATCTTTTTGAATGCAGCTGAGGCACCTGGAGAAATAAGCACTTGCTCAGGCATACCCTGGCACAGATTTTTCTTTGAAGCATAGATGGGACATGTTTATAGAATCAGTTTATTTCATGACCTAGGCTGTAACAGTGTTCTCTAACATGGTTTTAAAACCATATTGTCTCATCTACATTTTAAAACAAATTACTAGAATCTATTGATCATGATAGCCATACAGCCACATTTAATAAGTATCCTGAAACACTATTTAATCTATCTGTAGGTTTTATACAGCTACCTATTAGTGCAGTATCTGAAAGCCTTCCATGTGAAATCAACAGTAAAGTCCCTAGGGGACTTCATGGAATCTATGGTATTTCTTCCTTTTTAGGGTTAAAACTCTTCACGTGATAGGGTTCTTTTATGGGGTATTAGGGATTTTGGGATGCATGGGTATTGATGTTTAACTTTTTTGAAACTCAAAAGTTAATTCTTTAGAAACATAGGAATTTCCAGATGGGATCAGACCATGATCCAACTAAGTCCTGTCTCTGATAGTTATCAGCACTTCAGTGGAAGCTGTAAGAAACTTTGTTATGGAATAATCAACCTGCCAGCACAGCCTGCCTGAAACAGGAGCAGGGATAGGGTACAGAGCAGCACAAGACTTGGCAGCTGTCGGTAGATACCTGTGCTAAAGGAACGTGGGGGCAGGGCTGCCACATGCAAGAGTGTCCTGTGTGTTGAATGATGCCCAAGAAACTTGAGAGAATATTGAGGACTGAGCCTACCCCCCCCTCCATTAACATGCTAACAGCTACTTTTAAAAGGGCTCAGGAAGAGCAGAAGTGAGGATCATGGCTAAGACAAGCAGCATGGTTAGCCCCAAAGATGTAAACTCCCCAGAAAATAAGTTGAAAACTGTAAAACTTAAGGTGTTTTTTTTCTTTCTGGTTGTGAAGCTTTGGGTCACATGTGGGTCATGTTTTCAAGCTTTCCTCCACAAATAAGAGGGCTAGAAACTCATTGTTTTTCTTAAAGGAAAGTAGAGTCTCTCATGTAATCACATGACTGCAGGAGTTGGGGATTTAATAATACCAATTATCACAATTATCATAAAATCATTGGCAACTGGTTCACTGTTCCCTCTAAGCTGATGATGTAGCTGAGCAAGTTCTGGATGTAGCTGAGCAAGTTCCCCACGGGTTCCCCAACCCCCACTGGGCCACTTCCCCACTGCCCGCTGGCTCCCTGTGCATCCATAACTTGCTCAGCTACATCATCAGCTTAGAGGGAACTTTGTTAAAGACTAACAAATTTCTTTGGGTGTAAGCTTCCGTAGGCTGCAACCCAGCGCCAAGTGGCATGTAGATAAATATGGACAGGCCTCTGACATCAGAAATGATCTTCATGCTGAGTATGTATTAAGAAATGACAGATAAATGCATCTTACATCATTCACTTTGTACTTTTGTATTACTAAGATTTTTGTGTAGAAACTTTAAGCAATGGAGGAAAGATTATCACTTTGTCCTAGCAACTTCTGCATCAGCAGGAACCATTTGAGTCTCTGTATTCTGTACCCCAAGGTGACTTGTGTGCATTGTGTCAATATTAATTAAGTGGACAGCAGGGGCTTGCTGGATAACAAAAATACCCAGGGCACAGCCCCACAGGCTGCACCTGTGCTAGACCCTGCCCCTGTCATGGGTCCACCCCCAATGGGCCACACCCACAACAGGACCCCCCACCCCCACCCCCCAATGACACAACAGGCTCTATCCCTATCCTGGGCCCCACTTGAAACTGGAATTCACATGAACTCTTTTGAAGTGGGGAAGTTCCACATGAAATGGAAATTTTGGAAACATGGAGATGTGATTTTTTGAAAGGAAGTACTGTATAGTCCCTGGGGTCATGCCAGCTGATGAATAAATTGAAGCTGTCAGTTTCTAGCCAGCAGCTGTCTAGGCACCAATGCAGTCTGACCATGTTGATTTCCATGGATGATCCTGGTCCAGAGTGTTTAGCCTCTATACCACTCTTCCACTACACAGAGGCCCCATGCCATGTTGTGATGCAACTCCTTCATACCCCTTTGCTCATTTTACAGTTTGAATGCAATCATTCACCACCAGTGTTCCCTGCAAATGAATTAAGGTGCTGGCAATATCCTCTTGAAAGCTCACAGACCATGTGAGGAGGACATATAAAAATTCTCCTCCTCTGACAAGGCATATCGTTCCCTATCTTCTACAGGTTTCTGTTGCTAAACATCAGGAGTCAGGGAGACCAGAAAATAAGAGTGGGACTGATAGCCCCTTACTGAGACTGAAAGGGCCTTTTGATTGGCCACTCCCGCTTGGAAGCAGGACTCTAAAACAAACAGCCCTAGGAGAGACCAGTGTCCCATGATGGCCTGATTGATTGGGAGTGCTCCCCCGCCCCTGAGCTGAAACTGCAGCCAGTGTCGCCAGGCAAGCTAAGGAGGAAGTGCTAAGCAGCCAGCAGCTGGGAGCCAGAGAATCCAGGCAAGGAGCTGGGCTGAGTTGATTTCTGCAGAGCAGACTCACAGAAGCTGGACCAGCAGAGAGCCAAGCAGAGCTGGAGCTGGAGTTGTCTGGAGCTGGGTGCAGGAGGTCAGAGAAGGAGCCAAGGGGCTGAGCTGACCTGTGCAGATGGCAGGAGGACCAGAGGAGCCCGAGGAGCACCCCAGAGAGCCACACAGAACCGGAGCAGCGGCTGGGAGCTAGAGCTGCAGCCATCTGGAGCTGGGTGTGGTGAGCAGCTGGGGAACAGTGAAGGGGGGGGGGGGACTGACGCTGGGAAGAAGGGCCCTGCCCTGGGAGCCTGTGGATGTGTGGCCACAGCCGGAGCCTGCATCTGGCCCCCTGGATCATCCAGTCGTAGCCAGGCCTGGGCAAGAGGCTTGGGGGGCTGACACTGGGAAGAAAGGCCCTGCCCCTGGAGCTTGGGGACGTGTGGCCACAGCCAGACCTGGCATCTGGCCCCCTGGATCATCCAGTCACAGCCAGGACTGGGCAGAGGGCTTGCAACTCCTCAGGCCCCAGAGACTCTGTTTGTAGTGCCCCCACGCCAGGCGGTGGCACTGGGGGTTTACTGTTCACCTTTTTCCACTTTTTTCTATTTTCTTATTGGGTTATTCTTTTTATTTCTGTATGCTTAAATAAATTGTATATAGTATATATAGTGACTGGTGGGTCAGAAGAGTGGTCAGTGCGGTTAGCACCCTGGAGTGGGGACACCCTAGCCCTGTCCTGAGAGACCACGATAAGAGTGGGGGTCGAGACCCCAGAAATTCTGGGGCCCAGCCTTGTCAGGAGATTGGGAGGGGAGCCTTTGAGGTCAGGCAGGCCTTGGGGTAAAGGAAGTGGGAGCAGGGACTCAGATCCTTTTGCTACCCACCTTCACCAGGGTGGTATACTAAGTCTGGGAAGTTCCCCACAAGAGCAGGTCCATCCCCCCACTTACAGGAGGGGGAGGTGGTGGATCAGACCATCCCTGGGACTTCCAGTCAACTTGTTTAGGTTCTCCAGGTACTGGAGAGGTGGATGGCATCTAGGTGCCCAGATGAACAATGACACCCTGCTGACCCACACTGAAGACACCTACTGCTATAGTTCTCAAGCTCTTAAAATAGAGCCCATGCCTTCCCTGAACTTTGCTGTAATGCTTTGCCCTCCACTTTGAGTGGCAGCATGAGATTGTGGAGCAGGGGAGTGGAGGGATGGCAGCACAGCAGCTGCAATTTGCCATGCTGGGCTACTTATTCCACAGGGCAGGAAATTAAAAAAGACTCTGACCCTCTCCTAGCTTCCAGGTGTATGCAATCCAGGTAGGGGAAGCTGGGGAACTCATGAGGCAAGCAGGCAGGCTGGCTGGGGCTGCCAGTGCAGTGTCACAACAAACTGGCAGACCCAGCCAGGCTGCCTGCCTTCTGCCTCCCCAGCAAATAGCCAAAGAGAGGACAACAAAGTGAACTGAAAACAAAGCAGAGAAGCCTCCTGCAGTATTCCTCCCACCCTGCCCTTAGCTCCTGCCAGACTCCCAATCCCCCTTCTGGGGAAACAAAGCAGAGAGGATTTAGCAGCAAAAACTAAGTAAGCCCTGTCAAGGCTTTTTCCCCACTCTGGCACTCTGAGTGCAGAAGGTGGGGGCCCGCAACAGGCCAGAAAAGCCACTGGCCTTAAAGCCTGCTCTTAAAAGTCTCCAAGACCTCCAATTCCTGGCCTTGGAGTGGTATCGCTGCCACCACCCAAATGCAAAAAAAACCCTCTTGTGACCCAGGAAGGCGCACTTGGGAATTCCTCCCTGTGAGGTACTTGCAATCCTCTTTATTCCTCCTTCAGGAAAGTGACTGAACTCCAGCTGCAATATGAGCTGGAACTGGAACAGGGTTCCCTCTAGTAGCTGCCTGTGCAGTCTAAGGCACGGGTACACAAACCTCTTGCCTCTCAGGACACAGAACCAGAACTTGCTTAAAAGGTAAACTCTTTAATCAAAAAGAACAGATGATAAACACAGAGAGTTGCTTCTCTGGGAATTAACTTAGGTAGTTACAGGGTAGTGGGGTGGGGGTTGGGTTACATGTGCTTAGCACAGAGAAATCCAAAAAACAAGCCAAAAACAAAGAAAATACCCTGACCCTGTCTAAGTAAACATTCCCTGTTCTACCCACGCCTGGTCAGTAACAAATTTAACTTATCTCTGGTAAGGATGTTGCTGGAGTCTTCCTCAGGCCCCTCTGGCCTCCTCCTGATCCTTCCAGGAGCTCTGCTGCCTCCAAAGAGGCCCAGCCCAGGCTGCTGTTACAATTCAAAAACCTGTGCTTCGTTCCTATTGGCTGTCCTGGGACTCACTGACCAGAGTGTTAACCCCTTTCCTCCCCAAGGGTTATTACAAGCCCACTCTTACAGGAAAAAGCGAGTCCAAACCAAAAATACAGCATTACTGGGATCACACTATCCAATGCAAGACAGACAACATTACAGGAATTCACAATAAAGTAAAACAAGAAAGGCACTTTCAAAAAGTAACAAATTTATTTATTGCTAGAGCTTTTGTGGGCAAAATCCCACTTTGTCAGACACTTGAAAATGGTTTCCAAATGGGATTTCACTCATGTGATGAATAAATGTGTTACTCTTTAAAGTACCACAGGACTCTTTTCTATTTTTAACATGGCTACCCCTCTGGAACTTTTCAGTAAAAGGATGGTTAACTTTGTGGCATGCTGCCTGGTAGGTGTACTTATGCTGTGCACAATTCATAGGAGGACAAAACTGAAGAGCAGAATAAATAGTGACATTAAGTAGCGACATTATTGGTAGGTAAAGCCTCACTCATGATCTCCCAATAGAACTCTCAAATCTCAGGAATTTTTTCCCCAGGCCCAGTCTGCTAATATTTGCTCAGTTTTCTGTAGCCACAATGTAGGGACACAGATAAAATGAATAGACTTTACCTTTAAAGCATCTGTTAGGCAACACTGTGTATCTGTTCTTTAATATCATAACTAAAATATTTAACTCAGTTTAATAGATGATATAACCAATATTTAACAAAGCTCCACATTGTAAATTTGGAACTCATTTTATATTCTTGATGAAATTTCTTTAAGATGTAACACAGTATAATTTCATTTAAATATGTATGAAAAAGATGTGTGAATGAAGGATGTGTGATGGGATCAGTTGACGCCAGCCTGTCCTGATGAAATGCAAGTACCACCTTAAGGGATGAACAATTCAAACTAATCTCTGAAAAGCAAGAAGAATCCATCCCAGAAAGAGAAAAACAAAATACAAGATCAAAGTCATGTCTGCAAATGACTGGTGATGAATAATTAGACAGGAGCTTTGAGGCAGCAAGACACAGCAAGCCTCATGCACTCACACGAGACTCAGTAAGTAAAAAAAAAAAAAACCATGAAAATTTTGTCTCTCATTCTCCAACTGTCATCTTAGAGCACCAGATTCATACCCTAGAGAGACCTGGCTCTCTCCTTGTGCCAAGCTTAGTTGCCCACTGGGCTGGCTCTACCAACACGTAAAAGGACAAGTAATTATATCTTGCCAGCTTCCAAAATTTCATGGGTATCAATGTATGTGTCTATATTTTGCTATTTTCACATTTACAAATAAATGTGACATATTGCCTTGTCCCCTGAATAAGATCCTGCTAGTCTTTTCTAACAATTCCATTTCCTCTGTTATACCAAAAGGGCACCTACTAAAATTATGTGCAACAAGAACACCCAAAAGAAGAGACTAGCAGGATCTTATTCAGGGGACAAGGCAATATGCCACATTTATTGTAAATAGGTAAGGATAGCAAAAAGCAGTCTCTCACACACACACAAGAAGTTCTGCAACCTGGTATATAATTACCATCCTTTCATGTGTTGCTAGGCTGGGCACAAGGAAGGAGCCAGGCCTCTGTTGGTCATGAGTCTGATGCTCCAAGATGACAGCTGCAGAATTAGACCCCAAAGTTTTCATGTTCTTATCCATCTTTTATACTTGCTAGCCCTCATGTAAGTCTATGGGATTTGCTGTGTCATGTTGCCCTCAGGGTTTGTTTGAGATCATTGGTCACCAGTCACTTGCAGGCTTGACTGTATTTCGTTCTTTTCTTTCTGGGCTGGCTCCTTCTGTTTGCTTTAATCAGAGATGTCTGCATTGTTCGGCTAGTTAGATGGTAATTGTGGTCCATCAAGACAGGCTGGCAATTGAGACTGGCCCCTTCACACACACATTCCCTTCATTCACACATTTAAATGAACATACATAGCATATGCCTAAACCAGGTTTCATCAAGTATACAAAATGGAGTACAATGTTTAAGCAGGAGTTCCAAACTGGCAATATGGAGTCTTGTTGGACATTGGTTATAGTGCTTATTTGTCAGGGTTACACTATTATTTCACTTATGACACTAAAGGACATATACACAACATTAATTAACATGTACTTTAAAGGTAAATACAATTAATTATCTCTGTCCCTCCATATTATCTGTCCCTGCCCCACACCTCCAGTCACTTTCTGCTTAATGTAGAACAATCTCACACACAAGAGAACAATTTCAAGCACAGGATAAATACTAGGCACAGCATATGGTGGTGTTCAGCAGAGTTCAACTTTACAGATAATACCACTGTTGATGAAGTTACCCTCCCAGACCACCTGCTGCCCCAGCCTCACAACTGAGGCAACAAGGCAAGGGCAGGAGACCCCATAGTTGTGCCAGGCCAGCCCCAGCACCGTGTGAGACCCTGTGGTCAGACCAGGCAGCTCCACCACCTGGGCATGTGGTGAGGGCTGGGGATCCCAGGCCAGGCCAGGCCAGGCCAGGCCAGCCCTGACACATGGGCATGGGGAGAGGGCAAGAGACCCCAGGGGAAACCAGGGCAGCACCATGGTCTGGGCATGGGCTGAGGGCAGGAGACTCTAGAGCCCTGGCCTCGCCCCCTGAGCTATGGGGGGGCTCCCTGGCCAGGGCTGCATCACCAACCTGATCCCCAGGGACCCAAGGCTGAGGGATGGTCCCTGGCTCACCAGCCTTCTGCTAGCCTGACCCTGGCCTGAACAAAGGCTGAGGAACATTCCTTGGCCCACCTGGGGCTCATGTGAGGGGCTCCATTCCCAGGCCACCCCCTGCAGGCAATGGGGAGACACTCATGGACCCGGCTGGACCTAGAGGCCATGGGGGGAATGCCCCCAGCCCAGGGGTACCTCCCACCGATCCCAGCTGGGCCCCAGAGGTCTATGGACACCACCCCCAGTCCCACCCAGGGCCGAGAAGCCTAGGGGTAGCTCCCTGAGTCCCACCTGGGCCCCAGAGGCCTAGGGACACCCCCACCAGTCCTACATAGGCCCCTGACGCTCGGGGGCACCCCTGCCTATCCCACCCGGGGCTTGGAAGCCTATTGGCATCCCCCACAGCCCCATGCGAGTCCCAAAGACCTGGGAGAATCCCCCCCACCCCACCTGGGGCCCAGAGGCCAGGGACTAATTCCCTGCTTCCACCCAGGGGCTGGAGCCCATGCAGGGAAGCCCCCCTTGGCCCCAGGCAGCCCTTCCTCTCCCCCACCTGACCAGGGCCTCCAGTCCCCCATTCGCCCCCCAACTCCTACCTGCTCCGTCCTCCGGAGAGAAGCCCATGCTGGAGCTGCTGCCTCTGTTTGAGACTCCCTCCCTGCCTCCTCTCCCTCCCTCGCTCCCCTGGCGGAGCCACAGATACGGCTGTAGCACGTGGGCAGGGGAGGGGCAGCTGCAGCTCAGCACCTCAGTAAGCTCCCTCTCGCCCTGCGCTGCCGGGGACTGGCCCCATCTCCTTGCGCCGGCACTGGGGGTCCAGGGGAAAGACGCGGGGCACAGCTGGGGAGATTCAGGGCACGGGCCCCCTGGGCCCAGTGCCAGCGATGCCCCTGCTGGACAGGAAAAGATATTTTAACAGGTGGGAAGCCAAGGCAGTTGGGCCAGAATCACAGAAATGCAGGCCTGGAAGGGAGTCAGGAGGCCATCTAGAGTCTAGACTAAGTAAATAACTAGACCATTCCTGACAAGTGTTTGTCTAACCTGTTCTTAATCTCCAACAACCACAGCATCCTTAGGTAAACTGTTGCAGTGCTCAACCACCCTGACAGTAGATTAGTTTTTTCCTAGTGTCCAATCTAAACTGTCCTTGCTGCAACTTAAGCCTATTGCTTCTTGTGCTGTCATCAGAAGCTAAAAAGGACAATTCTTTCACCCTGCACCTGACAGCTGTTTACATACTTGAAAACAGTTTTCATGTCCCTCCTTCAGGGTTCTCTTCTTCAGATTTCAAATAACACTTTTTTCCAATATGCCCTCATAGGTCATGTTTTCTAGATCTTTAATCTCTTTTGCTGTTCTTCTCTGGACTGTCTCCAATTTGTCCACATGCTTCCTGAAATGTGGTGCCCAACAGTGGGTATAAGTACTCCAGCTGAGACTTTAGCTGTGTGGAGTGGAGTGGGTCCACTCAGGGAATCAAGCTTTTAACTCCCCTTGCTTTCAGTGGAGGTGAGGCACCTAAGTACAGGAATTAAGTGACTCCCACAAGGTCGGACAGGAAAGCTATGTTAGAGCTGGTAACTGGATCTGAAACTCCTGAGAAACGATACAGCCTAATGATCTTCTTTGAAATATGTAAAAACTTTCCTAACGTGCACCTTATTTTTAGACAGATGAGGTTGTTTCATGGGATGCCCGGCCATTTTATTTAATTCCCAAGATCCGACAAAAGTCTTCTATATTTCTTAAGAAGTCCTCATTTAAATAAATGCTTGCTGTGCAAGACTCTATTACATTAGATGGTCTTTGTACCTGATCTTTTTGCAAAAAGGTGATAGCCCGCCTCTGGGAAAGGAGTGTAGTTAAAAACTTACAGATTGGATCACCACAGCTGGCACAATCAACCTGAAAATTTGATCTGATTGGGCATATTAGAGACCCAGTGTGAAATCCTGGCCCTACTGATGTCAATGACAAAATCCCCACTAACTTCAAGGAGATCAGGATTTCACCTGTAGACTGTATTTCTAATTGAGTCTACAGTGACTTTGAAGAACTACTCTGTATGTTTATTTAAAATTTTAGTATACATGCCGCACCCAAGACCTGGCTATTCCTAAGACTTGGGTTCATGGCCTAAGTCAGTAACAAGTGTGGTGAACTAGCTGATCGTGTTTGTGACTTTGCTACTGAGTCATGCCCCATGCTACAGAGCAAGCTATGCTTTATTTGTTGCTTTAGTTCTCCTTCAAATGCTTATTAGGTCCTTGAGCACCTCCTCCCAGGGATAATTCACATGATCTTGTCTCATCTTTTGACTAACAGAAAGATTTCATAAGCTTTTGCATCTATCAGCACTCCATGAACTATGCTTTGAAATGATTGAAGGTAATGCTTTCCAAACTTTACTATGTAAAGTCATGCTGTTGCACTTTTGGATTGCTGACAGAGGTTAAAGTATAATCAGGTGGGCCCCAGAACCCTCCCACACAGTGGGCCCCCTGAAGCCCAGCTCCTGCCCCCCAAATGCCAGCCTCCCACCCCAGCTCCTGCCCCCGAACTCCTTCCCCCTACCCAGCTCCTGCCCCTAATATTCATTCCTCTGTCCCCCAAATCCAGTCCCAGCCCCCAATACTTTCCCCCCAAAATCCAAACCCCTGCCCCCAATACCCACCCCCAAGCATGAGCCGGGCTGCTCCAGTACTCATGGGCAGCTGTGCGCTGGACTGAGAAACTCATGCATAAGCCAACCCCCCAATTCTGAGCTCCAAAAAGAGGCAAAAATGGGTGACCCAGGTATAAGCCAAGGTCCCCTTTTGGCTTCAGCCCCCAACCGTGTCACCCAGAGCCACTGTCTTCCCCCAGAGTTCCCAACACTCTCCCTAACCCCCAAACCTCTGCTGCTGCTTTTCCCCTGCCCCCTGCCTCTCTCTGCACTCCTCCTGCTGTCCCTGTCCTCTGTCTGTTCCCTCTGCTGTTCCCCTGCTCTGTTCTCCAACACCACTTCTGCCCCTTTCCCTTTTACCCCCCTGCTGCTGCTTTTCCTGGCCTCCCCAGCCCTCCCCCCCCCCCCCCCCCCCCCGAGGGCCCCCTTACCTGGCTGCTTCAGACGCTGGGGACCCCTCCTAACTCTCACCCCAGCCTTGGCCACACTGGGGCTCCAGCCTGGAGCATCCCCAGTGAAACTCCTGGGCTGGGGCTCTCTACCGCATTGACCCATGTAGAAGCTGGGAGCTTGTTTTGAAGCCAATTTGCAGGCACAAAAATCTTTGCTTATACACAAGTATATATGGTAAGCAGCCTGCACTTAGAGGCTTCTGAGGCCAAGCACAGCCTGCACATGCACAGCCTGGCCCGGCATGCCCCCCCACTTCCTGCCTGCTGGAATGTATGGCAGAATGCTGTTCCTGGACCTGCTATTTTTAGGGACCCAGTGTTCAGGCCCCTAAAAACAGAAAATGGAAACAGAATGCTGTGTTCCATGGCCTGCTGTTTTTAAATGGCGGGCCTGGAGAGCTGAACCCCTAAAAATAGTGGGCCCCAGAACAGCATTCCAGGCCATTCTGGCCCACTTTAACCCCTACTGACTGAGTTGCTCAAATGGAGCCCTGCTTGGGCAAGACTCCAACTAGAAAGTTGTTGGTGGGGAGGGGACCACAAGCGCTAACCCCGGCTGCCGCTTTTCACTGGCTTGCCACGTCCTCCAGATGTGGAAGAGCCAGAGCACAGTCTTGCCCTGGGTTGGCTGGCCCCGCCCCTCCAGTGCCAGGGGTGCGGGGCGCTGAGTGGGGGCCCTGCAGAGGGTATTCTGCATCATTCCCCCACTGGAATCTTTTTGATTTGGAAAGAAAGACTCTACTTGCAGCTTTATATTCAGGTCAGTGTTCCACATGTCATCCATGGAACACTCACAAAAAATCAGACCGAGGGATCATTCAGTATAAAAGGTGCCCTCTGGGGTAATTGCTTGGAAACAAGTGGAGAAGCTGCAGGAGGATTTGGCTAGGCTGAGGAGCCTCCTTACCCCCAAGGAATTCCACAAGAACTTTCATAAAGAGATGTTGAAGGCTGAGGAAAGCTCTCCAGCTACACAGGACTGCTGTCACACTATTGGGGAAAGAAGAGATGGCTCTGTCACATGGAGGACACTGGCAGCTGGTTACTTCTGGCAGCAGATAATACTCCATCACTGCTTCCGATGAAGAAGCATCATTCAGTCCTAGAAATGAGACAGAATAGGAGAAGCCATGTATCCCCAAGGCTGAGAGGATCACACCCACCACACATAGGAGCAAACATAGGGTAGCGGGGATTTGGGACTCCCTTCTGAGGGGGATGAAGGCACCCATCAATCGCTGTGATATAGTATCCTGGGAGGGGTGCTAGCTGCAAGACCTTAAGGAGCGATTGCCAAGAATCAGCCGGCCCTCCGACTACCATTCCCTGCTACTCATCCATGTGGGCACTAATGCTATTGCAAAATATGACCTTCAGCAGATCAAAAGTGACTACAGGGCTCTGGGAGTATGGATAAAGGAGTTTGGTGTGCAGGTGGTGGTACCAACTTTGCCCATCAACTTGGGGTCTGCTCATTTATTAGGGTTACTTCCGGGGGGGATGGACGGTTGCAATTCTATTAGTGTACTGCTTGTGTCACTTGTGTCTCTGTGTGAAGCTTATTTCTCCCTTCTGTAAATCCCTCCCAATGGAACCATCCTTGCAGGACCTAAATTTCCCAAGACTAGGTTCCTAAGTGTGACTGAGCAGACCAGGTCTATCAGCACTCTCAGCTGACCCCTTATATGTCCCTTAACTCAGCAGGCCGGGTTACACAGCACTGGTTTGCTGCTGCTACCCTTATGTGCCTCTGTACCACACCAAACTAGGCTGGAGTATGCATCTGAGCAGGCTGGGTCAAAACAGCACTTTCAGCTGTCACCCTTTTATGCCACAAGTTCAGCACTCTGGTAACCCCTTAATGAGCAAACCTTACAAGGAATTGGGCATCACAGGGATCTTTGGCTAGGTAAAAGGAGCGTTGCTGCAGAGCAATACTGAGGAAGTCTGGCAACCAGCTTGATTAGGAAAGTTACTTTATTGCCAGGTACATAAAGCTTATGAATAATTATAAAAGGAAAGAAAAACACCCAAACAGTTACAATATTACCCAGTTTCAGTTATAGTATTGGGAAAAGCTAGCCCAAGTGGATTACAAAAGATCAGGTTTAGAGAGTTATAGCTGGACTAGGGAAAAACAGAGAGAAGCAAGGGGAAGAATGTCTCACCACTCAGTGCAGCTCAAAGGTACCCAGGAACCAGGCTGTTCAGCTTAGGGTCTGGAGTGCTGGAGACAGGCAGAACCTCCACCATGATCAGCAAGGAGAGAGAGAGAAGTCCAAGTGGACCTGAGGCAGCTTGTAGGTCCAGGCAACAGATCAGGTATCAGAACAGACTCCCTCTAACTAATTCAAGTAGGGGTTTTTGTAGGGAAGAAACAATGGTTTAAGGTGGAACACTAGGTTGTTTTGGGGTAAATAATGACTTAAGGGAGTATACCAGAGGTGTTTTGTTTAATGGTGGATAATAGGAGCTGATCGTTCCTGGTAATGGGTGGTATTCCTCGTGAGGGAGCGTAGAATGCAATCAGGCAGATTCACTATGTTGGATATCAGTTGAAGATCTATTGACTAGAATTGGTCTGATAACTGCTGAGCTGGGTGAGTGCAGACATGAGTTCCTTTGTCTCAGGAGCAGAGATCCCCCATCATGCAGTGCTTCTCTGCTTTGCCAGTCCCAGAGTTCAGTACAACTCCTGCCTTGGAGCTTGGTTCTCCATTCAGTATGCTAATTTTGGTTCCATCCTTGATGCAAATTAAGTTTCTGCTGTCCATTCAGTGTGCTAATGGTTCACAGCTTCCATGTAGATGAGGCTAGAGGAGTTGGCCTAATTCCAGCACCCTTGTTCAAAGGGGTTTTAGGTGTGTCTCCCACTGCCTTTCATTGTTTCTGGTTTCTGTTCAAGCAGAGGCTGAAGGTGATGGGGGGGGGTGAGTCTCAGTGGCTGGTTACTATGGACTGCTAGGCAGAAATGGAGTCTAACTATCGAGGAAGGGGAAGAGTATATTTGGATATAGACTGGCTAACCTAGTGAGAAGGGCTTTAAACTAGGTTTGAAGGGAACAGGTGACCAAAGTCCACAGATAAGTCAAAACCATGGAGACTTGCGGGAAGGGTCAAAACTTGTAGGGAGCCTGGGCTGCACTAGCAGAGATAAAAGAGAGAAAAGACAGAGCTTGTAAAGGGGGAAGCAAATCAGCATCTGAAGTGTCTGCATACTAATGCAAAAAAATATGGGAAATAAGCAGGAAGAACTCCAAATGCTAGTAGCTAAACACAGCTATGACATAGCTGGCATCACAGAGACTTGGAGTATTAATATAGCAAGGTACATCTTCCTTAGGAAGGATAGGCAGGGGAAAAAAGGAAGGAGGTGAGATAGACTTATTGAAAGTCTTTGGGTAAAGATAAGAGTAAAAAACAAGGGTGGTGTCATGGTAGGGGTTACTATAGCTCAGATTGTTTCCAGCACAGAGAAGCTGGAGAGTTACATGAGAGTTACATGCCAAGGGGGTAAAACAAAGAAATACAAACAATCTGAGAGTGAGAGAAGCTGCTGGCTTTTTTGCCAGACACTCCATCTTGAAACATCTATAAGAAGGACTGTGCCATCTTTAAAAAGGCAGAGATGACTGCAGACCATCTTAGCTGAACTTGAATGGTGAGAGGAGTATATTTCTAATAGTGTTCGAGGGTAGAATGTGTATTATATATTTTACTAGCTGTAACCCATCAAAAAAGAGGGGGGAAATCAAAAGGGAATTTATGAAGTACTCATTGATTTTAATTGATGAATAGAACTTTAATTACAACATTTTTGTGAAAGTTCTATGGTCAGCTAAACCTTTTCCTCAGTAGTTCATATCCTTTGCATAAACTTCCAGTGAGTAAATGCCATATACAATTGTCTGAAGAGTCAGTGTGGAAACAACGGAAAGCACAGCTGAGAGCTTTATAATTTTGACAACTTCCAAAGAGGCATCTGTGTCACCAGAGTGAACTATCCCTGGATTTCACTGGCTGTTACTGTCCAATTTTTAAATCCTCCACTTCACCTTTATGAATTACAATGCGTTATGCAAAATTTAATAAGGACAAATGCAAAGTACTCCACTTAGGAAAGAACAATCAGTTGCACACATACAAAATGGGCAAAGACTGCCTGGGATAGAGAAAAGGGTGTAATAGTAGACCACAAATTAAATATGAGTCAACAGCATAACACTGTTGCAAAAAAAGCAAACACCATTCTGGGGGTGTATTAACATGAGTATTGTATTAAAGGCCCAAGAAGGGTTGGAAATAGGAAAAAACTCCTAACTGTCAGCGTGATTAACAACTGAAATAAGTTGTCTAGGAGGATTGTGGAATCTCCATCACTGGAAGTTCTTAAGAACAGGTTAGACAAAGACCTGTCATGGATGATTTAAGATGGCATTTGGTCCTGCCATAAGTGCAGAGGACTAGACTTGGTGACCTTTCATGTACCCTTCCAGTTCTATGATTCTATGCACCTTCCCAGACCACTCAGCATTTATGTCAGTGAAATGCACAAAATGAACCACAAGAACCTGAAGTACCATATAGAAGTACCTCTTTCTCTTGGTGTACTCAGTTGAAAGGTGGTCCAGGGCCAAAACTGAGCTATGCATGCTGTCTATCAGCCCACCACAGTTAGGAAATCCCATCGCTGTGAAGCCAACCACTGTTTTATACAGAGTCACTTTCCTCCATAGCAGAATACAATAAAAGTTCTTCCATGCTTGAAAAAACACAATGCCAGAGGTGAACTTTCCAATTCCAAACTAATAGCAACCAACTGATAGCATTATGGAGTTGCCAGCTTCCATAGTTAGCTCTCCTTGTACCACTTGGCAGGAGAGAGTTCCATACAGAGTTCCATGAAGGTGACTTTGTACATTCAAAAGTTCTCGTTTGTTTTGCTGAACTAGACTAACATGGCTACCCCTCTGGAATATCTCCTCTGGCACTGTCTCTAGTGCTGGAATTTTCACTGAAGAAAGACTGGTCTGTCACCTTTTTGGGCTTTGACTTGTTCCACTTGCTATTCAAGTAGCGTTCCCTTCTGTACTTAAAGGAGCAGCCACAATAGAAGGAAATTCAGACCTGTAATAGGCCTTGCTAGCTCTTTTCCTGGATTTGGAGATAAGATGGTTCCATAAGATCTTTTCTGATTTATCTGAAGATTCTGCCATCACTTTGTCTAACAACTTTGCAAATAACCAACTCCCTAAATATCTCAAAGCCACTAACTTGATTTTGTCCTGTAAATTACCCTTACAGGCTGAAAACTATAGCTACCATCTAATCACAGTGGATGCCACAACATGTGCTGAAAACATCAAGAGTATCTCTGATTACAATGATTATGAATGCTAAACCATACAGATTTAACTTTACTGCGATGATTTCTTTGCTTTTTTGGCATTCTGGCTGCTAAATTGTCTCTACAGGCCAATACTGATCTTGCAGAATATGTGGCCACAGCAGAAACACACAGAGAAGAAGTTGTTGCAAACATATGACACAACTATATTTCAAGTCTGTATCATTGGGCTTTCAGAAAAAAAGTCCCCTTCTAGTGGGATAGCAGTATCTTTGTCTAACACTGCAGTTGCGCTGTACACTTTGGGAGGAGACGTAAAATCCGCTTTGCTAGACTTTTTTGAATTTTTTGGCACACAGGTAAATCAAAGATTTTTTCGGTGTTTCCTCTTTGTCCTTAATTCCAAGAAGAGGAATGTGTGAATCAGATTTTTAACTGTAAGGCAGGTCTAGAGTCTTGTGCCTAACATGGAAAGGGGGGCAACTAATCTGCATGGGGTTTGTAGTTGTATGAGCACAATTAGGTATTAGCATAGTCTCACTGTGTGGGTGCAGAGTATGATGGTTAACAGTATGTGGGTTGATTTGGTCACAAATCTGTCAATAGCTGTAATTTTACTGAAGATGAAAATGAAATACTTTCTTCTACCCTTTTAATTGTATAAACTCTGTTTAGTCTATTTGGTGGAAAAGTCACCATCACCAGCAAAGAACTTGAAAGAGGGGCCAACCCTGTGTTGTCAACCTAGGGAAAATAGAAAAAGGGTGTGGGGGAAGCAATAGTTCTGTCAATGAGCTAATGTCTGAAGTGCTGCTTCACTTCACTTTGCTGTTAGAAAATAGATTTAAATTAGTTCCTTGTTATTTTTTGGGGTGTTTGTTATTTTGATCAGAGGCACAGTCTATGGTGTTCTGAAGTTAGGAGCTGAAATCACTGATGGTTAAGACCCTCTCAGAGCTGCACTCACTGTAGAATGACCAGCAGGCAGAGTTAGTTGGTAATGTGAGCAGTCAGTGGAGGGGGTATGTCACATGCAGCTGGTGCTTGTGGGCAGCGTGAGTGACTAGCAGAGGCCATGAGTGACCAGCAGGCAAAACCAGTGGATGGTGTGAGCAGCTAGCAGAGGGCATGAATCACCAGTGGGTCATATGAGCAGCCATAGGTGTGAGTCAGCAGGCAGAGCCAGTGAGCAGTGCAAATAGTCATCAGAGGGCTGCGGAGTGTGAGTGACCAGCAGGTGGTGCCGGCAGACAGCTAGCATGAGGGACATTCTCCATATGTATTGGAGTGGAATGAGTGCTGTATTTGGTTTTTTGGAAATCCCGTTCTGCACTGATTCTCAAAATCAGTGTTAGTTTTGCTATCGTGTCTATGTGTTCTTTTATGCTAGTATTGAAAGTCCTATGTGGTACACTGAGACTTGTGCTTGTGAGTGGGAAAGTATTATCCCTCTAGGGTGCCCAAGGAGCTATGCAAAATTTCCCAGGAGATTGGGTGGGGCCTGAAGCCAATTGGTGTTATAACATTATTTGGAACCCCTAGATATAGAAACCAGCCCTTGCTCTGCCATCTCACCCTGGCAGAAGGGTGACATAACCATCGGGAAAAAACATATTTTAGTACTAATCCTTGCTTCTTCCTCTTTGTAATCTTTTTTAATGGGTGCATCTGATGGAATAACTGAGTATCTAATTTCTTCTCATAACATCTCAAATTATTCAGATGGAAAAAAAACCTCTTTATTCTCTTCATTCTATGACTAAGCCACTGAGATCTGAGAGGTCTTTTGTGACGAAGATTGTGACATTTCTCTTAAGAACATAAAAACTCAAAAATGGCTATCCTGGGTCTGACCAATTGTTACCAGCTTTGCCCACCAGCTCGGGGTATGCTCATTTATTAGGGTTACTTTCTCTTGGGGAAGATGGTAATTCTATTAGTGTGCTGCTTGTGTCACTTGTGTTTCTATAGAGGTGCATCTGAGCGGACCGGGTCTATCAGCACTCTCAGCTGACCCCTTATGTGTCCCTGAACTCAGTAGGCTGAGTCACACAGCACTTCTCTGCTGCTACCCTTATGTGCCCCTGTACTGCACCACACTAGGCTTGATCATGGATCTTGAGCAGGCTGGGTCACACAGCACTTCTCAGCTACTACCCTTATATGCCCCTGGAGTCAATCAGGCTACTATCCCTATCAATCAGCAAACCTTACAGGGTTGTAGGCATTACAGGGATCTTTGGCTAGGTAATAGAAGCGTTTCTGCAAAGCAATATAAAGAAACCAAGACCACAAATGACGTCTTAGAAGAGTCTGGAAACTGGCTTGATAACAAAAGGCATTTTATTGCTAAGTATCTAAAACTTGCACTAATAATTACAAAAGGAGAGAAGAATACCCCAAAATACCCAGTTACAGCATTGATAAACATACAAGGAAAAAAAAAACACCCAGCTACAATATTACCTAGATTCTATATCAGGCCAAGAGAGAGAGTCATAATTAACAAAGAGAGGGGGAGAGAGAGAGAGAGAGAAGTTGGGGCAGGGAGATCTCACCACTGTGTGTAGCAGAAAGGTTTCCAGGTTGCGCAGATCAGGGTCAGAGGCTGGATGGAAACAAAGCTCCCACAGCAATCATTGAGGAAGAAAAGCCAAATCCCAGTGGAAATGATACAGCTTTAGATCCAAGCATCAGGACTCAATCCAGGCTCCCACAGGATTCAGACAGGATCCAATCAGGACTTGCACAGGACACACACTAAGCACTGGATGTGAGTAAAGGTTTTTTTATAAGGACTTGTTTACGTGGCCAGTACACATTCCTGGCTGGGTGTAATGGTTCAGAGAAGCTCACAATACAGTCAAACTGACTCAGTATTTTGGGTCTCAAGTATCATGTCTGTGACTAGAATGGTCTGATAATTGCTGAATTTGTTCATGTTGGTGTGAGATCCCCCATCAGGCAATGCTTCCCTGCTTCTTCAATCCCAGGGTTCAGTGCAGTTCTTGCTTTGGAGCCTGGCTCTCCATAGTCAATGCAAATGAAGCTCCATTTACTGTGCTGATGGCTTTTCGATATGGGTAGATAAGGATGTCTCCCATTTCCTACTGTTCTTGGTTTTCAGTTCAAGCAGAGGTTGGGGGATGTGGGGGGGGGGGGGGAGGCACAGGCTGGATACTATGCTCTGATTCCTTAAGAACTCAGAGCTAACACGTAACACAATGGTCTGTCTAGCTCTGTAGCCTGTCTTCTGATGGTGGCCACTACCAGAAGCTTCAAAGGGAATGAAATAAACAAGGCAATTTTTGAGTGAGCCATCTGCCCTTGGCAGGAGCTGGAACTTGACATTGAGAGATTTAGGGACCCCAGAGCAGGCTCGTGTATCCCTGACCATCTTGATTAATAGCCATTGATCACTTGTCCTCTTCCTTTTTGAATATGATTATACTCTTGGCCTTCACAACATGTACAGCAACAAATACTACAGGTTGACTGTGTGTTGTGTGAAGAAGTACTTCCCTCTGTTTATTTTAAGCAAGCTGACTATTAATTTTACTGGGTGACCTCTGAGATTTCTTCTTCACTTTCTGCACATCTTTCATTATTTTATAGAACTCTATCACATCTATTCTTAAATCATCTCTTTTCCCCAAGCTGAACAGTTGCAGTCATATGGAAGCCGCTCCATGCCTCTCAGCATTTTTGTTGTCCTTCTCTGTACCTTATACAATCCTAATGTATCTTTATTAAGATGGGGTGAATGCATGCAGTACTCAAGGTGTGATTATACCATGCATTTATGTAGTGGCATTATGATATGATATTTTCTGTCTTATTATCTATCCCTTTTCTAATAGTTCCTAACATTCTGCTAGTGCTTTTAATTGCAGCTGCACACTGAGTGGCAGCAAGAGAGTAGGGAGCAGGGGAGGGTAGAGTGGGGTTTTAGGAGAATAAGTGGAGAAGTGCAGCTGGGTGGCAGGCACCAGGGAAGGCAGCACAGCATCTACAATCTCCCATGCTGCTCCTGCCCTGGTCATGCTGCAGGGCAGGAAATTTAAAAAGGCTCTGGGCTGGTCCCAGCTTCCAGGTGCATGCAAACCAGATGGGGAAAGTTAGGGAACCCATGAGGCAAACAAGTCCATTTCATTCAGGATGGAAAAACCAAGAATCCACCCCAGAAAGAAGGGGCAAAAAAAGAAAAAGAACAAAACACAAGATGAAAATCATGTCTGATCACCAGCCATTTACAATGATCACACGGAAACTCTGAGGAAGCAAGAGACAGGAAGTTTCACGGATTTACTTGAGAGTCAACAAATATAAAAGATGGGTAGAAAGCTGAAAACTTACCCAGTATCTGTGGGAGAATGGTCAGGCAACACTAATTGTCACCTTTTCACCCTGGGATGGGCAGGGAGAATTTAAGCATCAAGAGATTAGGTTAAAAACACAGTATAATCTTTGGCCAAAAAACCTCCAAAGACTTATTTTTGCCATTCTTGTGATTTTTGATCACTTGAAACTGGCAATACTGTATAAGTTAATACCGTATAGTTCACTCAAGGGATTCCTGTATTCTTCCTGCTAATGTAGGGCCAGGCTTCTGTAGCCACAATGTAGGGACACAGATAGATAAAATGAATTGAATATACCTTTAAAGCATCTGTTAGGCAACACTGTATATCTTCTTTAATATCACAACCGAAATAACTAACTCAGTTTAATAGACATTATAACCATTGTCCAACAAAGCTCAATGTTGTGAATTTAGAACTTAATTTTGTATTCTTGATAAAACTTGTTTTAGGTGTATACTCTGGAATTTCATTTAAATGTATGAACAAAATGTCTGAATGAAGGGTGTGTATGTGATGGAATCAGTCAACACTAGCCTGTCCAAATGAAATGCAAATACTATCTTAATGGCTAAGCAATGCAAACAACTCTGACAAAAGCAAGGATCCATCCCAGAAAGAAAAGAACAAAACACAAGGTGAAAATCATGTCTATAAATGGTTGGTGATCAGTGATCACACAGGATCCCTGTCCAGGCCTGCCTGCCAGCCACCCAGCCTTGCCATCTGGACTAATGAGAGGTGGGGTGACCCGTGGCAAGGCCTGCCTGCTGCCTCTGAGCCTTTCCCGTGGACTAGGGGAGGGGATCTCGGCCAGACCTGCCCACTGCCTGAAGGGCAGGGATTTAACCCCAGGCCATACCTGCCAACCAGCCCACTGGTCTGGGGGTAGGGGTTTGACACAGGGCCAGACCAGACCACCAGCCCACTGGCCTGGGGTTTGACCCCTGGCCTGACCTTCCTGCTGCCTAGGCTAGCGGGAGGTGACTCCTGGCATCACAGCCTGGGCTTGGTAGTGTGGTGTTTTGGACTACCTAGTCATTTGGGTTGTCATAGTGATAAATGGGAGGGTCATTTAGGTGCTAGGGAAACCTGTCTGTCGGTTCCTCTCTCTCTCAGTTCTCTTTCAGTAAAGACTCCTTACACAGCTCTGAAGATGCTGCCTCTCATAGGGTTACCAGATACCAAAGCATGGAAAGGAGGACAGCGAAGTACAAAAAGGAGGACTTTGGAGGACACAAATATCCGGGGCCCTGCCGCCCCCTTCGTCCACCCAGCCACCACCTCCCACCAAATGCTTGCCCCATTGATCATCCAACTCCAGAGAAATCTGTCTAGCCCTACTTACAGTGTGAGGTGAATTGGAAGAACAGCAGCTCAGGAATATCAAATGAATGGCTTAAGAATTTTTCACCTTCACATTAAAGCCAGCCACTTTAAGGCGTCACAAAATTAAGTATTTAATATTTATATCAAGGTGTAAGGAGAATAACACTGCAGAACTCCTGTCCAGATTGATATTTTTACATTATGAGTTGCAAATGGAAGCAAACCTCCAATAAATTGAATGTAGTAATTATGGACAAGATTAAAATGAGTTTTAAGACAGTGAGTTATTTACAGAATTCACTCTCATTGTTTGACACATGGAGGGGCAGGCCCTTGACACCATGAAGTCTAGCTGAATTTGAGATGTTGGCTTCTCAAGGAAAAGTAATCTGTGTTGGCAGTATTCTCCCCAACACATGAAATTAGCGGGGTACATGGGAAGATTTGGGGGGTGTAAGGGGTGCTCATTGATTTGGTATAATACTGTTACTAGCTGACAACTGGGGGGGGTGCAGGAGGGCTGTAGGGAAGTCCCCATCTAGCCTCAGTTTTGAGCTTCACTGTGCAGTATTTAAAAAAAAAAAAATCTCAGACAAGCTGTTTAAGTTTTACACACACAGGCAAGGAGAAATCAGAAGTGAGAGCTGCTGGTTTTTATGTGCAGACCTGCCTGAAACAAACTTTAACATAAAATGCAAATTTCTAGACATCATATCCTACCTACTATGTCCACCATAAACAATAGATGCAGATATATCTCTTTTATGACAGTTGACATTTTCTGTTTGCTTTTATGTGAAATACATGTCAAATGGGGGGGGGGGGTAGAATTAGGTGTTTTTGACTCTCAAATGCTCCACACAAGAAAACAGCACCTATTCTTAGATGCCATGATCAGTTTTTTCCTAAATATACCAAAACAAACGCTGCCCCTAAATGTAAAATAAAAAGCATAGAATATATAAGCAAAAGGCAAAACCAAGCTGCTTGTTTTCTGTGATTTGATAAACTACTAACAAAGGGACAAATATTGAAATCCTTGCTCAGTCAAATTTCTCACTGATTTCATTTAAATTACAGGATCTGGCCCAGCTCAGCACCTACTTTAGCATGTATAATACTTGCACATCAGTGCATCTTAATAAAATTTAAGGATACATCTATAGTGAACTAATCTCATCTTGGAAAGGAGAAGCAAACTGAGAAAAGGAAAATCATATGCATTCAAGCCTCCTCACAATCCAAAATGAACTTTCCTTGACCTATAAGCAAAAGATTTGTTACAAAAAGCCAATGCCCATTAGAAGGAATAAAGATCTGGCTTAGCTGAGCCATTAGAGAAAGAAACCTCCCCAGAAACTTTAAGCCAAGCAGGGTAGCAAAGCAGAAAGTGAAGAAGCAAGCCACAGGGCACCACAGAGACCCCATCAAGCTGTAGAAAAGCCCGAACCCCTCTGAAAAATAAGATCAAGCCTTCCCCAAAATCCAGGAGATGGGAGGTGAGCAAACCTGAGCTGGAGCCTGGAAAGAAGCCGGGGGTGAGGGGCGGAAGCAAAGAGGCAAAATGAAGCCAGATCCCTGGCTGCAGCCAGCCTCATCCCTGGCCAGCCAGCCCTCTTCACTGCCTATTGACATGCAGGGGCCAGCAAGGGAGCATCTCCAAATTCCCAACTCCACCAGGCGCTGCAGCTGCTGGGCTGAACAGCAAGGGAATATGTTTGGCAGCTGCGGGCTGGTGTGCCCTTGTATTTTTACAGTGCTGCCCCAGGCGTCTGGCAAGAAGCTGGACAAATTGCACTTTTTCTGAAATGCCTGGAGGATGGAGGACAGCAGGGCAAAAAGGAGGACATGTCCTCCTTTTGCCAGACGTCTGGTAACCCTATCCTCTCATTATTGGATTGTAATTTCCCCTAAACCTGTACACATGGAACTGGACACTGGTACAGCAATTTCATTAGTTTCTAACACTGTGTATGAGAAGGACTTTAGACATCTGCCACTTAAGCCGACAGTAGTTGTTTTGAAGACATATACTGGGGAGACTGTTCCCCTGTTGGGTACTATTGATGTGAAAGTAGAACTCAATGGACAGACCACAAAGCTACCACTGTTTGTGGTGAAGGGGAATTACCCAGCCCTAATGGGAAGATCTTGGATCAGGAAAATCCAGCTCAGTTGGTCACAAGTGCATCAGTTGACTAAAGAAGAAATGAATCTAGCAGCAGTACTAACAAAACACGCTGCTGTTTTTGGTGAAGACTTAGGCAGCATGAAGGGAATCACTGTGAAATTAAATATAAAGCCTGATTGCCAACCAAAATGTTTGATGACCAGGATGGTGCCATTTGCCATCAGACCCAAGGTGGAAGAAAACTTGGAGCAGTTAGTCAAGGAGCGAGTCTTAGTGCCGGTTACTCACAGCCAGTGGGCGACACCCATTGTCCCAATAGTGAAGAAGGATGGCTCCATTCGGATTTGTGGAGATTTCAAGGTCACTGTCAACCCAGTGTTATGTGCAGAACAATATCCTCCTCCCCACATTGAGGACATCTTTGCAGGTTTGGCTGGAGGACAGAAATTTAGCAAGATTGATTTGAGCCAAGCATACTTATAGACGCATGTTGAAAAAGAATCTCAGGAGTAGTTGACAGTCGTAACACATAAGGGGTCGTACGGATGCTGTCATTTACCTTTCGGCATTACTTCAGCCCCAGCTTTGTTCCAAAGGGCAATGGATCAGATTTTGAGTGGTTTATCAGGAGTACAGTGCTATCTGGATGACATCCTGGTCACTGGCAAAAATGAGGAGGAACACCTTACGAACTTGGAAGCTACTCTGCAAAGACTGGAAGAGTATGGTTTACATGTTCACAGAGACAAATACAAGTTTTTCCAGCCCTCAGTTGAATATTTAGGACATATAATTGATGTTAATGGTCTCCATAAGTCTCCAGCCAAGGTTAAGGCTATCGTGGATGCTCCACTACCTCAGAATGTAAGCCAACTTCGCTCTTTTTTAGGGTTATTGAACTATTATGGCAAGTTTATTCCACAATTAGCGATGCTCCTGAAACCCCTACATGAGCTTCTTGGGCCGAAAAAGGCCTGGAACTGGACTGAAGCCTGTGATGTTGCACTTAACGAAGCTAAACACTCACTGGTAAACTCTAGAGTTCTGACACATTTTGACCCATCTTTTCCCCTACAGTTGGCTTGTGATGCCTCCCCTTATGGAGTTGCGGCTGTATTGTCACATATTATGCCTTCTGGTGAAGACAGGCCTATCGCTTTTGCTTCACACTCCCTGACCAAGGCAGAAACTAACTACACCCAAATTGAATGCGAAGCACTGGGCATTGTTTTTGGCGTTCGGAAATTTAACCAGTACCTGTGAGGAAAGAAGTTCACACTTGTCACTGACTATCAACCCCATGACATCAATTTTGGGGCCACACACAGGCATCCCACATTTGGCTGCTAGTCGGATGCAATGATGGGCATTGATACTTTCTGGATACACATATGAAATCAAGTATAGGCAATCTTCTTTGCATGGCAATGCTGATGGTCTTTCAAGGCTACCCTTACCGGCACACCTTCAAGATCAGGGTCAGGAAAGAATCTTTTACTTTGAACAGGTGGAAAACACACCTGTCACGGCTACTCAAGTGAAGAAAGTGACATGGGTTGACCCAGTACTCTCACAAGTTATGGATTTTGTGATGCATGGAACGTTCTTACCTCACTCTCAGGTCTCTCCTGACCTCCGCCCCTACGTGTCTGGGAGGACAGACTTATCGACCCAATCTGGGTTTTTGTTGTGAGGTATGCGTGTCATTATTCCACCTTCATTAAGACCACGTTTGTTGGAACAGCTCCGTTCAAGTCACTGCGGCATAGTGCACATGAAAGAAATTGCACAGAGCTATTTCTGGTGGCCGGGCTTGGACAGGGCCATGGAAGAAACGGCTAGAGCTTGTACCTCATGCCAGAGCATCCAGAACGTACCTCAGTTGGCACCTCTTCACCCATGGGATTGGCCTGAAAGGCCATGGCAATGTATCTATGTTGATTTTACTGCCCCATTTAAAGGATGTATGTTTTTAATTGCTGTGGATGCCCATTCAAAATGGCCAGAAGTCTCTGTAGTGCAGTCCACTACTATGGAAACCACTATTCAGACCCTGCATGGCTTTTTTAGTCGTTATGGTCTTCCAGAACAGCTGGCGAGTAACAATGGCCCATAATTCATTTCTCAGGATTTTGAAACTTTTATGAAGGCCAATGGAATACATCACATCAGGTCAGCACCGTAGCATCCTTCCACCAATGGACTCACTGAAAGGTTTGTACAGACTATCAAGCAAGCTGTAAAATCTGCAAAGGGACGTTCACCTCTTCAGAAGTGTCTGGACAACTTCCTGTTGTCTTACAGAAACACTCCGCAGGCTACAACTAAGGCATCTCCAGCTTTTCTTATGATAGGACGGCAGTTGCACTCTTGCTTTGATTTGTTGAAACCACGAGACACACGGCAAGTGGTTCAACGCCAACAGCAGGACCAGGTCAGCAGACAAGAACAAAGGACCGCACCTTCAGTATTGGACAGCCAGTTCTTGCTCAAAACTATGCTTCAGGAACGAAATGGGTTCCAGCAACAGTCATTTCCCAGACAGGACCTGTTTCCTACTCTGTCCAGACAGCGAGTGGCCTAGTTTGGCAACGGCATGTAGATCAGTTGCTTCTCTGTCATATCCATCCAGAAGATGCATCTCCAGCAGACATATCTGACTTCACCCTTACTGGTGATACAACATCAGAGCATGAAACTACTGTTCGTGTCTCTCCTGTTCCAGCCACTCCTTCAACACCTTCAGCCTTCCTGGACCAACCGGACACAACATCCTCTCCAGTTTTGGCCACTTCCTCGGTACCTGTGGTCACACCACCACCAATACCACCTTGTGGTGTGGGCACACCAGAAGTTCACCATAATCCACCTCAAGACAGAAGGCCTCTTAATCAGCTGGATCTTTAGCTAGTGGTGACCCCCTCTTCATGGGGCAGAATAATTCCCCAGGAGTTCGTCGGAGATGGGGCAGTCTACCCTCATCTCCTAGTTTAGTTCTTATTCTTTTGGGGGGGTGGGGGGGGGCTTTTTCATTAGAGGGGGAGGAATATGTGGTATTTTGGACTACCTAGGGTCATTGGGGTTGTCATAGTGATAAATGGGAGGGTCGTTTAGGTGCTAGGGAAACCTGTCTGTCGGGTCCTCTCTCTCAGTTCTCTTTCCATAAAGACTCCTTACACAGCTCTGAATATGCTGCCTCTCATTATTGGATTATAATTTCCCCTAAAACTCTACAGGTGGGGGGGGGCACAAACCCTGGCCCCACCTGATCCCCAGTATTGCTTCCTGGACTGGACTTGGGATGTGACCCTGGCCCAGCCTGTCCTCCTGGGCTTAAGTAAGGGGGGGGGGGGGGGATTGACCCCTGCCTAGGCGTGTGACCCTGGCCTTGCCACCTGGACTGGTGGTAGGGGTAAAAATATCCCTGGTCCAGCCTGCCCATTGGCCTGCTGGTATTGCCACCTGGGCTTGGAGGGGCGGTGCAGATGATGCCTGGCTCAGCCTGACCCCTGCCCTTGCTGGCTGGGCTTGTGGTGGACAACCCCAGCCCCATGTGCCCCCCAGCCATGCCACTTTCGCTTTGGAGAGGAACGACTGCTGCATGGGTCTGCCCCCTAGGGCTCACCACCTGAGCATTGAGGAGGAGGGGGGCAACCCTGGCCCTGACCGTGCCACCAGGGCTTAGGGGAGGTGCCCCATGGCCCAGCCTGCCTGCTGGCTCCTCAGCCTTGCCACCTGGTTTGTGGGGTGACCACTAGCCAAGTTTGCCCCCCAACCTCATTGCCTAGGCTTATGTAGAGGAAGACCCCAGCCTGGCCTGCCCACCCAGCCTCAACACCTGGGCTCAGGGGAGGCGACTCATGGCCCAGCCTGACTGCTGGCTCCCCCCAGCCTTGCTGCCCAGGCTAGGTGGAGATGACCCCTGGCCCAGCCTGCCCCCTGGCCTTGCAACCTGGGCTGGGGGAGGGGGGGTTAGTCCTTGGCCTGGCTTGCCTGCCATCCTCGTGCCTGGCCAGCAGCATGGCCTGGGGCCTAGAGGGGCATAATCCCTGACCCACCTGCCCCCCACTAGCCCAATGTGACTTGGGGCCCAGGGAGAATCCTGAATCCCCAGCCGCCCCGACCCCCTCCAGCTTGGCCACTGGCCTGACAAAAGGCCCAGGTGGACCTGATCCCTGGCCACCTGCCCCACATTGGCCTGGCGAGATCCATGGCCCATGGGGAGTCCTGGATCCCCAGGTCCCCCAGATCCCTACCCCCGACCTGGCTGCTGGTCTGACCCAGATTCCGTGGGGGAAGGGGGCAGGAGATCCCCAGCCAGCTCCTCCCTTGGCTCAGGCTCCCACCTGACCCCCCCCCCCCCATACTTACCTGGCTGTGTGTTGCCTGGGCTGGTGCTGGCAGTGTCTGCTGGAGGAGGAAAGGGTTAAACCTCCCTCTCCCCTCCAGCTAATGGCTCAGCTGCATGCTCCAGTGGGGAGGGGTGGCTGGCAGCCCATCTATTCACAGGCAGAGCAGCCTCTGAGTGAGCCCGTGTCTGCCAGTTGAAAAACATTCGAGGCTCACCATGGGAGACTGAGGGCTCCTGCCGGTCTCCAGCATGGGTGGGGGGCAGCGGTGCGGGGCCCTGGGTGGCTGCCCCAATCTCCCTACTTTAAGGACAGCTCTGGGGGGGTGGAACCCAGGTCCGGGCCCAGAGAGGTTTTGGGGGCCAGTGACACCCTGGAAGAGATGGCTGGAACTCTGTATCCATCACCACTACAGGATCTTCACACAGCAGCTCGCTAGGGATGTGTCTACACTAAAGTGCTCAGTTAAGTCGACTTCAAAATGCTAGGCACCTGCCCATGTCCACAGTGGCAGTTGCTAGGTTGCCGTAGGAGAGGAGCATTGTGTGTAGCTGGCCCACAGTGCACCACAGATATGCCCCCCTTCCCCGGACACTCTTGTAAAAAAGAAAGTGACCACAGCAGCCTCTCCATGTGACTGGCAAGATGGAACCCAGTGAGGTCATGGACCCCAACGTGTTCCAACAGCCTGCCAGTGGGGTGTTCCACACTGGCCATGTTTTAGCCACAGTCACCTAGCAGCGGAACAGGTACCACAGGGCAGCTCAGCAGTCTCAGCAAGCCGACCACCTGGTTGAGATTGTCAGTGGCTGTGTTCATGGAGCCCTCTGTGCCCCTGCACAGCTGGGCATGGGAAAACAGCCACTACTGGTGTGAACGCATCGTCCTCACCAAGGGCATTGCTGGGGAGCGAGGGACCTGGGGCACAGGCCCAGGCCCCTCCACCGGCCCACAGACCCCGCCCCCAGCCTGCAGGCCCCACCCCCTGGCCGGGGACAGGGCCGTACGCAGCCCCGGCCGGGGACGGGGCCACCAGCAGCCGGGCCCCGGATTCCTGGCCGGGGACCAGGCCACCGCGGCATTGGGGCTCGGGGCATGTGCCCAGGCGTGCCCAGCACCCACAATGCCCCTGGTTCTCACCACCTGGGATGATGAACAGTGTGTGCAGAACTTCTGCATGAGGAAGAACATCTTCCTGGAGCTGCTCACCAAGCTCATGCTGGTTCTGCAGCACACCAACACCCAGCTCCAACCCACCCTGCCTGTGGCCAAGTGAGTGGTTGGTGCCCTCTGGAAGCTGGCAGCCCCAGACTCCTACCACTCCATTGCCTACAAGTTTGGGATCAGCAAGTCAACCGTGGGGGCCATCCTGAGACAAGTCTGCAGGGCTATCAATAGGGTCCTGCTTGGCCATGTTGTCACACGGGGCAACCTGCAGGACACCCTGGACGGGTTCACTGGACTCAGGGTCCACAGCTGTATGAGGCAGCATGTATGGTACACACATCCCCATCCAAACCCCAGGCCACTGGGCCATAGCCAACACTCATATAAAGGGCTACCACTCTGTGGTGCTGCAAGCCCTCATTGATCACCAGAGACTATTCATCAACACCTTAAGTGAGCCCACTGGGAAGGAGCATGATGCCTGCATCCTCAGGAACTCTGTCCTGTGCCAGTGCATGCAAGTGGGCTCTTTCTTCCTATAGCACAACATCACCCTTGGGGACATGCAGGTGCCTGTGTTCATCATGGGGGATGCTGCCTATCCCCTGCTGCCATAGATGATGAAGCCCTCTGCTGCCAACATGAATGCCAGCAGAGAGGTCTTCAACCAGAGGCTCCACAGGTGCCAGACAGTGGTAGAGTGTGCCTTTGGCCAGCTGAAGGCATACTGGAGGGCCATCCTCACCTGTTTGCAGCTCAGCAGGACCATCCTGCCAGAAATTGTCAGCACCTGCTGCATTCTGCTCAACTTCTGTGAGCTGCAAGGGGAAAGGCCAATGTTCCCTCTAAGCTGATGATGCAGCTCAGCAAGTTATGGATGCATCTGAGCAAGCTCCCCACCAGTTGCCCAACCCCCACTGGGCCCCTTCCCTGCTGCCCACATGTTGTAGAAAAAATACAGCTTAACCCAACTTGGGTGCAGAATCACAGCTAAACAGATTTCTTTACTGGTTAGAACAGAACAGAATCACTATAGCAGGGAGAGAGCAGTTAGGTGGGAGAAAAAATCCTACTTTGTCAAACACTTGAAGATGGGGGATGAAGTGGGATTTTTCTCCCATGAAAACTCATGCAATAAATAAATTTGTCAGTCTTTAAAAGTGCCACCAAACTCCTTGTGGTTTTGATAACTGCTGCTGATGAGGTGACTGACTTTCACAGTGTGCTTTCAGATCTGAAGGACTAACATCTGATTTTAATGGGAATATTCTGTAGTCGACAGGGTGGGGGTGAGGAGATATGATCACAAATGAAAGCATCAAAATATGCTAAAAACTAGTAGGGAATGTTTTGATTCACTTTCTGCTAATGAAAATCATCTGAGATGCATCAAAGATGAGTAAATGCAGTACATTGCAATACTTAGTATTTTGAGTGTGCACTTGTTATTCATAAAGCTTCTTCAAATATTAAAATGTAATTTTTCTAAAAAATGTCTTGGTTTAAATGGTCTTGTAATTCTCTTTATAATAACTAGCTTCTGTTTTTCTTCTCTGGTTATATTACAGTATGCAATTTATGCCATGACATGAACAAGCTTGCTTTGTTCATTAAATGGTTTTTAGCAGATTTCCTCAGAGGGAGAGACTCGCTTCAGGAATTACTGATTTAGGGAGGCTTATTGGAGCTCTTTGGAAAAATAATCTGACAGAAAGTCCTTAACACACAGCTGGTTCACTAATGGATTGAAACCACTGTGTATCTAAGGGGGAAGGCTAATGCTCTGGGCCTTTTGCTGGAGAACACACAGACAGACATGGGAACTGAGCAATGAGGGCCCTGAGACAAATTCGCTTGGTAATTTGTGTGTGAAACATTTTCCAGTTGTGGGCACAGAGACAGCTGGTGTAAGACTGGTGCTGGGAATCTAGTCAGTTCTTTGCAAAAAAGCGGGTGAGGTTGGGCTTGCCAAACTTTCTGGAGATGGTCCTTTCCCTTATGATACTGGGCTGCCTGTTTGCTCTCCCCCCTCTGTAGGGACTGAATCCTGGGACCTCTGGTTCTAAACACATAGTCCTCTATAATCTGAACGAAAGGATCAGGCTGAAAACTTCAAATTCCAAAGGAATAGCCATGTTAGTCTAGTCCAGCAAAAAAAAAACAAGGCGTCGTGTGGGACTTTAAGACTAACAGATTTATTTTTATTTTATTTTGAAAACTTCAAACTCTGCCTTAAACTTTCAGTGTGATCTAGGCTTAACATGTACTTGGGGCTAAATTTGAAAAGTACACAGATACCTAATTCCCACTAATTTCAAACCCCCATTCTGTACCTGTTTGTGTCTTTAAGACCCTATACCCCTTTAACAAGCTGACCCTTAGGCACTTTAGAAAACTTGAATAAGAGGCAGTAGTAGATTCAAGCCTTTGGGTCCCAGTTATGACCCTAACCCACCCGCCGGCTCTCCCGGTCCCCTGAGCTGGCCTTTTCTGCCCTAACCCCCCCCCCCCCCCCCCCCCCCCGGTCCTGTTCCCTTGGGCCCGCCTGACCCCTTCCCACACCCCCCACCTCACAGCTGCCAAGCCTGGTACCCCACCCCGGCCCCCCGCTAGCCCAACCCCTCCACAATCCCCCCCGAACCCCCCCGCCCCGCTGCCCGCGCCCCCCCTTCCCCCTTCCCGGGGACTCCCTGTCCCCAACCCCCCCCCCCCCCCGCAAGTCCTTACCTGGCTGTCATAGAGGCCATGCCACAGGCTGCTGCTCCCACCCTGAGCATCCTCAGCACATGGTCAGGGCAGGAGTTTTAAAAACGTGGGGCAGGGCAGCTCCCTGGCAGGTGGAAGACTGTGTCTTCCAGCCAGGTAAGGGCTGTAGCTGCCAGCTGGCCGGCAGCACTGGTTGTGTAGGTGAGCGACAGGGGCTATGCGCCAATGTACCCCTGCACCCCACAGGAAACATTGGGAAAGGGTCCCCCACCTCTGGGAAGCTGAGGCAGAACACATTGCCACCGTGGTCCAGCAGCCTGAGGACTGTGCCACGGACACTGCAGGCCCAGCAGCAAGTGATCCTCAGCTGAGACTCACTGAAGGCCCACTTTGTCAGTGCCAGCGCTGACAGCTGAGCCTTTGAGGCAACAATTACCACCCCCACACACACACCCATGCCTGCTCCCCCAACCCTGACCCCAGGCCTCAGCACAATAAAGCAAAGCACATGACACAAAATAACATTGTGGCTGGGTTTCATTTACAGGGGGCCTAGGGTAGAGCTGCAGGGGTTTGGGGGAAATGAGGGGGCTGGGAGGCGTGATGGGGGTTGGGGGAGCAGCTGCTTGTGTCATCGGGCCAGCGAATCCCAGGCCTGCAGCTGGCCATCCCAAGTCCTGGGGTTGCAGCGATGAGGGCTCCTGGGGTCCTGGGCAGGGGGCCTCTCAGCCCACCAACAGCCCCAGCCCCACACCAGGTACTCCAGGGTGTGGGTCTGCCACTCCATCAAGTCGAGCAGATAATTGAGCTGGGCCTGCGAGGGGTGGTCTCCTGCTCCCACCAGGCCCTCAGGTCAGTGTCAACCAACTCTGCCAGCTGGAGGTGGTCCTCCAGAATCTTGTCCCTTGACCAAGGCCCCCCTCCTCCACGTCAGGGCTGGGTGCACTCTGGGAGCGTACCACATTACTAAGAGAGGGTCTGCAGGAGAGGAGCAAAGAACAAGAGTTCAACTACTGTGTCTCTGATGAATTCAGCCAAGCAGGCCTATGAATTTCCCTGCCAGGCCATTTCCATTTGATTTAAGCACCTCCAACAGCTGAAAGTCAATCTTCATTTTTTCCATCATCTTTTGACAGATTCAGCAGCTGAGTGTCAGAGCAGGCTGCCTGTGGGTGAGGAACTGGTTTTAGGGTCTGGATTAGGCAGTCCAAGTGAATAATTAAATATTCACTGGCCTGGAGAGAGTGAGAAGAACTCCACAGGCTTGTGGTTAAGGCACTCACACTAGAGAGGATGTGAAATTGCAGTCCTTGTAACAATTAACATTCATTCATCCTGAGATATAGGAAACTGTGCTGGAGCTGCACATGACAAAGTTGGTTGGAGCCCACTGTAAGAGTCCACCCCGTCTTGCCCGGGTGCAGACTGTCCACCTGGGGCAGGTGGATCAATCAAGTCTCTAGTCTTTGGTCCCCTCCAGAGAGAGAAAGGGGGAAACAGTATGTCCCAGCCCCTTGGTGGGGCAAAAAAGTAGTCTATAGCCCTGAAGTAGGGCACTTAAATAATAGTCCGGGACCCTTTAAGCAGGGGCACACAAACAACAAGTCCTTCGGTTAGGGGGTAAACAACTCTAGATATCAGCGGGGTCTTTGGTTTCGGGCTTCACAGGCCCGCAGGTAGCACTGTCTAGGGGAAGGGGAGAGGAGGAGGGGAACACAGACCCACCCAACTCCACTGTGTCCCAGCCCAGGGCCCTGACAGTGGCCAAGGATTCAACCCTGGGGTCAGTGGGGCTCCAGCTGCAACATTCTGACCCCTGTATGGGGCTTAGGCTGGGCTGTCTGAGGTACAATTCCCCTGGGCCACTTCCTTCCTCCTCTCCTGGTAGTACCTACCCAGGCTCTTTGGGTAGCAGGCCAGGGGCAAGGAGCACAAGCCCTCCATTTCATCTGCTGGCAGTAGGTCAGGCAGCCATTCGGACCTCCATCTCATCCAGTGAGGGTAATTCAGGGAGCTCCCCATGTCCTCTGCGAGGGCAGCTCTTCCAGATCCTGGCCCGTAAGGGGATTGAATTCCTCCACAGCAAGTGGCAGTTCCTCCAGATCACAGCAAGGTGGTGTTGGGGCTGGGTCCTGGAAGCCCAGGGCTTCAGGGAAAAACTCAGGGATCCCTGGCTCCAGCAGCCCCCCTACCGCCATCCAGCTTGCCATCCCCAGGAGGAATTGGCCCTTCCTCAGGGGCACCTGCCATGGGAGGCCTGAGCCAGCCCTCTCAGCACTGGGGTGGAGACCCATTCCTTGGCCTAAGAGATGGCTGGAGCTGGCAGCCAGGTGATAGCCATTCTTCCTCCTCGGCAGCCAGGGCTGAACTGAGCCGCTTGGCCTGGCTTTTATCCTTCCTGTCGCGCCCCCTGACTTCTGGCCAGATGGACTGGCCTCTCCAGGCCCTGCTTGCTGGCTGTCCCTTTCAGGAGGCAGCCATGTTGCCTCTCCTGGGGGTGGCCATGTTGCCCCTTTACACCCACAGAAGCTTATGCCCAAAGAAATCTGTTAGTCTGTAAGGTGCCACAGGACTCTCATCGTTTTTGCTGTACACACACTGACATGGCTACCCCTCAGGAAATCTGTGCTGGAACTACTTGTACAACAGCCCATTGAAGTAAGGCATGTGTTAGCTGCCCCAAGTTACCTAATGCTACAGCATCTGGGTATGACAGCTGTAACAGCATTGGCACCCGCCTTGTGAGCACCTCTTCTCTGGCCGATACGTGCCCACAGCTGCTCAGTTGGAACAGGAGGGCACCTGCCTCTTGCAAGCATCCCCCACCCCCAAGCTGCTAGTTCTTTCAGTGGATCTTCAGGGACTCAGCCCTCTGGCATGTCACACAGACTTTTCCCCTCCTCCAAAAGCCAAAAGTCAATCTTCATTTCTTCCATCTTCTGCTTGGCCCTTCCGAACCCCAGTCAAGTTACTACAGCAGCCCTTCTGATTGGCTGCTCACCTGCAGCCACGCTAGGCTGCCTGAAGGTTTTCTCTTTCTGTGTTATTCTGGGATGGAGTGAGGAAGGGCTGAGAAGCCTTCAGCAGGGCACCTCTGGCCCTAGTCAGGGCCAGCGCAAGGTTTCCTTGCACCTTAGGCCAGGGGATTTTGGTGTGCCAGGGAGTGGCACCATTGGCAGGGGTCCAGCCCAGGCCAAGGATCCAGCTACAGGTGACAAGTGGCACCAGGCAGCGATCCAGACTGGGCAGAAAGTGTTACCAGAATTCAGGTACCAGGATTGTCTTGGTGCCGTCAGAGCCAATAACCACACCAAGAGTGAAAAGGTATTTGCTTTATTGCATTTGTGATCACAAATGGGCCTCCTGCACTAAGGGCAGAGAGACCCTGATTACAGCAAGTGTTCAGCTTTTATACCTGGTTACATTTGATAAGCCACATTAGGTTACAAGCAGAAGAATGATATATGATTGGCTAAAATGAACTTGAAGGTGTGGGGAGTTGAGGGACTTTAGGGAGCCGGGAAGTTAGGAGATTTCTGAGAATACGGAAGTTAGGGGTTTCGAAAGACTTTTCAGAACAGGGAAGTTAGGGGATTTCGAAACTGTTAAACTGTTATAAACAAGATGGCTTTCCTACAGCAGAAATGGCTTTGCTTAGGCTAAGGCACCTGTCACACAGCTATCACATGTAATATCTGCTTACAAAAGCAACATCCCAACAGGCTGGCCTCTGCACTCCTGCCCCTCCCCTGAGCTCAGCAGTCTCCCCGGGGGGGTGAAGTGGGCCAGTCCAGGGACTGGGATCTGCTCCCCGCCCCACCTCTGGCCTGGCCCTCCCCACCCTTAGGACGGAACAGCTGTCCCAGGGGAGGGGGGCGAGAGTGGGGCCTGGCCTCTGGGCTGGCTGACTCTACCCCTCGGCCAGCTGTTCCCTGCCCCCAGCAGGCCCAGGCAGTGGCTGGGTTCCATGTTCCCAAGCGCCCTGCACTACCTTCTGCTCTGCGCTGAAGGCAGCAGGGGGGGCAGCAGTGCAGGCCCCACTCTGCCCTGCCCTTGGCAGGACAGTGCAGGGCCCACAGAACCATGGAGCCACAGGCGATTTCCCCTCTTGTGCCTCCCCCAAAGATGGAAGTGCCCCTGGTGCCCCCTACCTGCTGGTGCCCTAGGTGACCACCTCAGTGGATGAACCAACCATGGATCTCGCGCACCCTGTCACAACACTTCTGCCTGCCAGAGACAACTTCTGAGGTTTCCATTATAATCTACCTGTTATTACAATTTTTCTAAACATACCCCTTTAACAGCTGAAATTTACCATGCTTGGTCTCACTCACAGCTCAATTTTGGAAGGCTTGCATAATTGAGAAGGCATAAAAAATACACATGAGCCTGTTGTTCAGTTTAATCTGCTTATCATGACTCTCAGACATAAGACATGGTAGATCAGTAACTCATTAATAGTATTTACTTTACTAAGTTTCTGAAAATGTAGGAAAATGCAAGTGTTTAGAAAATGCTGCCATGTGAATAAGCAGAAAGAAATTCTACTGTGCTTCATGATTATGTTACTGCAAATATACACTGTGTAATATAATTTAATATTTGAAGAGTTAGATGTTTCTGAATTCTCATTAAGACTTCAAAGAGAAACAGCTGAAATTGAACTAATATGCAAAGTAGATTGTGTGAAAGCAGGACTTAATCGTGACTATGGATTCTTTTCACATTAGAACAGGTAATTTGACTCACCCCTCCATGTGCTGTTTCCTAGAGCTTGAATCCTTACAGATGCTCTGATCTGCTTTTGCAGTATGACCTGATCCCATGTTTTACACTCCCCTGCATTTATTTTCATCCCATTCTGTAAATTCCCCCTCTTCAAAGTGGCTGACAAATTGGGATTTTCTCCCATGAAAGGTCATGTGATAAATAAATCTGTTAGTCTTTAAGTGCTACAAGGCTCCTTGGTTTTTTTGCTTTACTAGACTAACACGGCTGCCCCTTTGGAACTTGAATTTTCATGGCAGCACATAGGGAACAGCTTAATTCGAAATATAAATAATGACAGAACAGTATTATCTGATAATCTGAAAGTTATGTGAATTTTAATTAAGATACTCTGAGTATGCCAGACATGTTCACACATATATGGACTGAATAAGTATCTATCTCAGTAGCTACATAGTTATTCCTCAGAAAATCTTTCAGGACAGCTGCACTATTCTCCCATTCAGAGGAGTATGGCTAAAAATATCACCTTCTCTTTATTATCAAATCTATAGATGAGGGGTGGCCAAATTTACGGAACTCAAGAGCTGCACAAGTCGATTATGAAACCTTCGAGAGCCGCACTGAGGCATATAACCACATATTTTTACATACTCCAAAATTACTAAGCTTAAAATTCATTGCACACTTTAATTTTATCATAAAAATCAGGCAAATGCTGACCTACTAGTGTCAGCTTCTAATAATTATTTAAGATTACCATGAAACTAGGCCTATACAGTAAAAATTTAGCTGTTGCTAGATGTAGAACATTACGGGCTTGTGGCAATTTTTTTTTTAAAATCTGGTCAGTAACTTGTCAATGCAGCAGGTAAAAGCTCTCTCAAATGCTGATCTCTTAAGTATTGCGCAATGTTTTGAATTTCATTGTGGAATATGATGCTTCACAGCAATAAGTTGTGCCATAAATTGAAAACAATCTATGTTCAGTTTTATACTTTTCTCCTTTGTATTTTCATTTCTTAGTATTCCACATCATGTTTAGGACTTGTAAAACATGATTTTATTTTAACAAGTAAGTTGCATTAGGGCCTATGAGAAAATCTAAACATGCTATGGCTTCTCTGACCATGTCTTGCTTCTCTGCCATCTCTTACCACGCTGCTGCTTCTCTGCTCTCCCCAACCATGCCACACTTCTGCCTCCCACCTCATCCTGGCACCTACCATGCCCCCGCTTCCCTGCCAATATTTCTGTCAGTAAACTTGTTCACTAAAATACTCATGGACAGTGAAGACAAAAGGTCTGAGGACTCAGACACAATTAATTTTAAAATGAAATTAATACTAAGGGAAAACACTGCTCTCATCGTAATCCTGTGAAGAGATGGACACAGGGACACCTTTTCAACTATTCAGAATCACAACAGATCAATGAGAATTTATGAGGACAGAAAGTGCAAGTTCAGAGCCTGTTTCAGTAAGTGCTTTGGAGTCCATGCACAGAGGATACTATGGAAGAAATCCCATTGAGTTTATTCAGTTTGGGGTCAGGCACTGTATAAATTCTAAATATCATTATTTGATTTTTATAACACAAAGTAAAATCTTTATTGGCAAGAGGTTTTTTTTTTTCAGAAAATTTGCAACACAATTTTTCCGTCCTCAGCCCTTCACAACAATTTCTCTTGTCTAATGGGCTCAGATACCCATAGAGTCATTCATGAAGACTGCACTGAAATATAAATGGATTTTTGACTATACTGTACAACAAAAAAAGAATTAATACATGTTGAATGCTATTTAATCAGTAGAAGTATGGTGCTGCTATTGAACTTTTCAGTGAATGTACATTATCTTGGTAATCAACTTAGTTATATTAATCAAAATTTTCTTGTAAAATAAGTGTACTAGCAGTTCCTTCTGCAAACAGATGATGTACCTATGTCTCAGGCACACTTGTTCAATGGACTTAAGGAATTTTTTTTCTAAAGCCAGTTTTCAGTCATGGTGGTCTAAGTCATTTTGCATGCTGAAAATGAACCATAATCCATAATAAGTACTTGTAACATTCTTTAAAAGAGGGGTTTTTTAATAACCTTTTGACAGTAGTCAGTGGTTTTGGATGTAACATTTGTGTCAATTTTCAGTCATTTCTGATAATTCTTAGTTAATTCTCAAAATAGAAATACAAGAGAAATAAGTTTGCATTGTATTACAATATCTGGAAATGCCAGGTGATTTTTTAAAAAGAAAATTAATTTACAATTGCTTTTCAGGTTTAAATTGCTAATTATCATCCCTTATCTGTAGTTCATTGTAGACTTGTTCTTGATCAATTTATGTTGCCAGTTTTAAAAATATCGACCCAGAAAGCAATATCAAAAAAGAAAAGTATTGAAAAAAAATCCTGCATTAATGTCATTAAAGACTGTATCATAATGCACACAGACAAGTAGGGTAGAATTAATAGTGGGGGTGACCTGGAGAATCTGGCAGATCCTTGCTCTGAGGGCTTCTCTTTCCACCTCGCTGACCGCTTGCTTTTCCCTGCTGGCTCCTCTCACAGGGCTGCCCTTCCCTTCCCCTCTCGGCTCTTACCAGGCTGGTTTTTTCTGCCGTGAGGCTCTCTCAATGCTGCCCCTCCCCGCCCTGCCTATCCCTTCCCTGCTCTGACCAGGCTGCTGTTTCCCTGCAGGCTCACACAGGGCTGCCCCTCCCCTGGCTCTGACCAGGCTGCTGCCTTCAGCTCTCCCAGCCCCGCTCCTCCGCTGCCGCCTCTCTGCTGGCCCCGACCCCTGCAGATTTCTCGCCTCTGGCTCCAGCCCTGCCCCCCTTCCCGCCTGCGCTCTCCCGGGAGCCGCATTTTTTCTTTAAAAAGCAGCAGTTTGGCCACGTCTGCTATAGATTATTAAAATTATTACAAAACCCACATTATCGTAGTCTAAATGACTAAGGGTACTAGAATCGTAAATTCCTGGCCATTTATATTCTGTAATTGCAAATGCCCTACCATACTGCAGACATTATACAAACGAAGGACAGAACCAAGCAAATAAACTTAAAAAAAAAAAAAATCACTGAAGAAAAATATCCAAGGCACATTCCTCTTCGGGGCCAGGTAGAGTCAATGTGGCGCCCTTTAAAATTTGGTGCCAGGGGCTTTGCCCAGTTCACCCTGCTCCAGTTACAACCCTGAGCAGAACACAGGGCAGGTGCATGTGATAGGAAGGAAGCCAAATAGAGTGCATTGGACAAACCAGATGTGGGGTAGAGGAAAGTGCATAAGGTGTTTATTGGGTCTTTCATTTGCTATTTTCATTTTAAATTTCTGTAAGAAAAAAACCACGAGCAGGCTCTTAGTCAGCCATTTCCAGTGTTGTGTCCAGTTTTCAAAATAGAAAGTCTCCGTCCACTCCTGACTAGAAGATGCTAGGATAAGAAAGCAGTGTTAAAAATTAGGATGCTCCGTTAACGGACCAGACTTTTAGCTCTGGAAGGCTGATATAAATTTGGTATCACGATCCTTTGATGTCAGGGTGACTAGAAGCTGTTAAATTTCTGCAGCCAGCACAGAAGGAAACAGGAAGAGGCAGAGGGAGGAGTTGCTACACACACCTCTCAGCTGTTGTAGCTTTATTGTTTTGGTGGGTTGCAAAACTGAAACTAACAAAACAGAGGAGGGGCAGAAAGTGCTTAAACTTGGAGAAGGGGAGGTCCTTATACACTTAAAGGGACAGGACATCACAGAAGTTTCTCCTCCAAAAACTGCCATAGACTAATTTGAATGTTTATGTAGAACCATGGAGGCACACTGACACTTTAGTGGTGGGCAGTCTGCTATAAGACAGACAACTGTACCTGACAATGTAGGTTGAAGCCTACGGAAGTTTGTGCCCAAAGAATTTGCTAGTCTTTAAGAACTCTCATTATTTTTACAAATAAAAAGTAGTTACATAAATCACAAATGTAGAACTGTTTAGAATAGAGAACAAATCATAGTCCATGCTCTGAACAGCCTACACAGCCTGACATCAACAAAACTGTAGACAACAGCTTAGTCAAAGCAGGCTGCAGACATCAGTATAGAGACCAGAGCCAGTGGCACAGCAAGGGTGGGGCATGCAGGGCAAAGCCCCAGGTGCCATATTGAGCAGTGGGAACTGTATTGAGCAGCTTCATTTGAGTGTACAATTTGAGGGTATGTTTCCTGCTACTTGCCCCAGGTGCCAAAATACCTAGTTCCAGCCCTGACCACAGGAAGGGTTCCTGGAAGAAGTCAGTTTTTATTGAGGGAAACAAATGGAGGACACTAGAGGATCAAGAAATGTTAGATTTTTCTAAATGGTGTAAGAAAGAAAACAAAACGTGTCTAACTAAGAAAAGATGAGCAGAGCAGGGAAGCAAGAAGACTGGGAGAAACACAGGAGGCAAGATGGAAAGTAGGTGAAAATGAGGGCAGAGTTGAAGTCAGGAGTGACCTTAAAAATGGTCTTGAAAGTTAAGATAAGCACAAAACAAACTTTGTTGTAATGAAGGCCTAGGGTGGAAATCTATACTGCTCCTCCAGGAGCCAATGCATACCCAGTATGGTATACGAGACCTCTGCCTGCTTTTACCATTTGAATGCACCATTCAAAATCCTGGTACCCTTTTATTAACCATCCAAAGAAGGAAAGACAGTTGCAGCATTTGAAATGTAAAGTATCAAGAAAGGCTTTCATTTAATTTTTTTTTTTTTCCTTCCCTTTAGCTGTAGTTTTCAGAAGGGTCCCAAACCTTGTAGTACAGCATTTCCTGCTGTGGTATCTGGATGCTCAGGGTGCTCGCTGGGGTACCATTCCATGAGTTGTCACAGGGCATATACCCACTGCCTGCAACCAATTACATGAAGGAGGCTGGTGTGGACTGGTGAGTAGTCACCTTGCTAAGTGGGGTGAACTGGGGTTCAGGAGTGGAGTTTGAGAGGGTCACAGCAGCACAACAGATGCTGGGAAGGAAACGTCACACCACCTTATTTCTTCTCTTTCCTATCTCTCTCCATTGGCCATCCATCTAATAAGTGCATGTCTATATGGCAATAGAAATCTCATGGCCCTGAGGCTCACAGCACCCGTCCGCTGACTTGGGCTTGTGGAGCTCAGGCTGCGAGGCTAAAAATAGCAGTGCAGACATCCTGGCTTGGGCTGGAGCTCAGGCTTTGAGATCCTTCCCCAGTGGGGATCCACAGGAACTCAAAAGGCTCCAGCCTAAGCCTGAATGTCTACACTGCAATTTTATAATCCCACAGTCCAAGCCTGAGAGCCCAAATCAGCTGTCCTGGGCCAGCTATGGCTGTGTCATGGGTCTCTGATTGCCACGGAATCTTTCGCTCAGTCTGCCTTAGCTGGCCAAGCCTGTCTATTTTGAAACACTGCTGTGAACCTGTGACCAGAGAGGCAACTAAAAGCAATGCCTTAAACAGCCCAATGCTAATAGAAGATTGCCAAGTCACGGCATGGCTGATGTGTTATCAGGCCTGTGTTTTTCCAGCAGCAAAGTTGCAAACAAAAGTCAACCTCAGAGACAGAAGCTGCATTTTCTATCTTTGGTGTTCTTTTCTCTATCTTGTGAGTTTGTCTTGTTTTCTTAGCAGCAGCAGCAATTCAAACCCTTTTCAACTAATTTTTGTTTTCTCCAGAAAGAGCAGTTATTACAATCTTCGATACCATCTCAAAGCCTCTCAGAGCTGGGTTTCCTCCCGCCTGTGTCTCTTGTCTTGATTTGGAAATAAATAAGGTTGCACGATTAAGTCACTTGTAAATCAGAACTAAATTTGGGTCTTGCCATTTCCAGTGCTGTGGGTTTCACCTCTCCAGTACTGAAACTCAGTCTTAAAATGAAATGTGTTTCAAGGGAACCCATTAGAAACTACAACTGGATTTGGTTTTTAGACGTATTTCTGAAAATTTGGAGTTCTCGTAAGTGTAGTGGTAAATAATATTTTATTTTAAAATAACTTAATTACTCACCAAAGTCCATACACAAGCATAAAGCTACACCACTCCAACAGAACATTTCCAGAACCAGAGACTTGAGTAGAGCCCTGAAAAGAGGTGTCATCATAAGCTACAGAGTATTTAAAAAATTAATGTACTAGAATGGGATTTAGGTATCAATGCCTACTTGTGGTTTCCAGACTAGTCCCAAGGCACATAAAGACAAAGACAGGAGCACAGCTGGAGATTAAGGGTGAGCACTGCACAAACATGACAGAGACTGTTTGATTGAGCTAGCAAAGGGGCTTACAGTCAAGGGGTTCACTGCAATCACAGATGCGACTGTGGAAAGCACAGACATACTTGACGTAGCTTCCATCTAACTAGCAAGCATAACAATAGCACTTAAGCCACAGCAGTCCACACTAACATGCTTCCCAGAAGGACTGTACAGCCTGGGCTGTCATGGCTTCGTTGTTATTGTAATTTGAGTTAGCTAACTCAGATACATGCTGCACTCACTGTGTAGGCATACCCTCCCTATAGAATGATAAACAGGTGGCTACAGCAAAGAAGGGAGAGCTCACAGTCACTGAGATGAAACACTCACAGCCCACCAGCTTGCTCAGCTCCGGCTGAGTGTTCCATGTTATGGCTGATAGATCTTTTTCCTTCCCTTCTGAACCCTGGGGAGTGAGGCACAGAGGGGGAAGGCAGGTTGTCGGTTAGTGTTTCCAGGAAGAGATTGCGCTAATCACAGTTGATCATGCTTTGAAATGTATGTGAATGTACTGAGGCTACAATTTATTTATCACTTTCAAGAAGTTGACATAACAGACACAATTTTGAACTAACTTTATTGAACTATGTTAAACCTTGCTGAAATGTAAGATTTTTTATTGTTGTCAAAGCTTCCTCTGTAGTGATATATCATAATAAAGTAATCTTACATAAGAAGTGCTGTGTGGTACCTTAACTGTAGCAATTACACCTGTTAACTATCTCTGAAGAGAAAGCAAACAGGTAACTTTAGACAACCGGTCTGTGCTGAGAACCATACAGTGCAGGCAAGGAGCTGTGCAGTCTGGAAATACCCTGGTCAGAAGAGAGAGAGACATGTATGTCTCCAACTCAGAGGCAACAGCTGGGGAGCCAGAAGCCTGAGGCTGGTGCCCCTGTTGCACCAATAAGGGGAAAATCAAAACCAGGATCTTGTATTAATTGGGTGAATGAAGCAACATCTAAAAATCAAGTGGGGACACACACAGCATCTGGCATGTACTTAGCAGAGCCAACTGCAAAAACTGGGTTCTTAAGAGAAGATGGTCTTCTGGTGGAAATAGAGTAGGACTGCAGACTGTACATAGGAGGCTACTTTACGGCTGGTGCATGGGCTGTTCTGTGGGGAATGAGGTTTAACAGGCTAGGGATACAACTGGATTAGGTGATGTTCCGAGTCTTTTCCATCACTCATGTACTTCTGCTAAGGGTAGCAGTGCTATCACAGGTCACTATCATAAATAAAATCAAGCTACTTTGTAGCCTTGCCAAAGGAGAATTAAACAGTGGAGAAAACGGCCAAATCAAGCTGTGCCCTGAAAGCTCTTTTTGCAGACCCAATGCCTCGGTAATAAGCATCCAGAACTGAAGACCTCAGTTAACTGAATGTAGGCACATTCTCCAGAACCCTTTACTGTCAACCTGCAAGAGAGAATAAAAGAAACAGTTACCTCAAAACTTACCAATCAAATAATTTCCACTGAATGAGGAAACGCTCTGGTGCTAAAGCACCTTTTAGGAGAGATTTGGGTTTTCACCATGAAATTTAGTATAACAAAATTGAAATTTAATACAACAAAAGCTTTTCACTGCCATGTGCAACTGCACACTACAGTTTGGACACATTTTGCTTTTCACTGCAGCATGCAGCTGCACTTACCCAACATGCTGCCACCAGTCATGGAGCATGTAGACGCACCTTCAGACTATTGCTGCCTTGGCCTCCTGTCCTTCCCCTCCACTCTATCTCCAACCCTCCTCACTCCACTAAAAATGCTCTGTAAGCTTCTCTGATGTGACTGCTGCCTTTATTCCAGACATCAACTTTAGTAGTTACTCTTCTTCCTCTCTCAGTTTGCTCCTTAGGATTCTGCGTTTCATGCTTGCAGTTTCTGTTTCCACTTTAGTACCTTTTATGATTTTGGCCATGCTACCTAGGAGATTCCCAAATCCAGTTGCCTTCCCCAGTCTCTCATCATCTCTGCAGCCAAGGTGCAACACAGACATTGCTATTTGCATGTTCAGCATCTTAACAGTTCCTTCAAATCACTTTATAATTTCTATTTGTTTCAGGAATCCTTCCTTAACCCTTCTGTTATCTTACATCCATGGCAATAAAAGTCAGCATAAACTTACAGATTTGTGTCTAATGGAGTCCTGTTTACCCAAAAGAATTCTGCTCCTGTCTTGTGAAGTCCAATCCAAAGCTCTTGCTTTGTTATTTTCTTTATAAATTTCTATGGGGAAAAAAAAAACAACAACAAGGAGCAATCTCCTGATCCACCATTTCTAGTGTTTCCTCCAGTTTTCAGAAGAGAAAATCTTTGTTCCAGACTAGAAAATGAAAGAATGATCTTTCCCTTCTCCCAGAGAACTATGGGTTATTATACCAGCCTTTCACCTCTTGAGAGCTGACATCCTAATTGTAAGTGCACCCCAAAGTGCATCCCAAGAGCACCCCAAAACACAGTTTGATTGGAAGTCTCTGTTCAAAAGACTTCCATGGACAAATATTATTAAATAAAGCCATGGAGGTGCTCGGACACTGCAGTGATGGGCACAGTCCACTCTAAGAGCAGGTGAACAGGGAACAAGTGATAGCCCATGACATGACAGGAAGAAAACAGTGGGCAACAGCTAAACACTTGGAGAAATCACTAGTGTAAAGAAGAGAGGAAGGATTCCCAGAAGAGTAGGTTTTATAGAGGGAGATGAAAGGAAAAAGAGGAGACAGGATTGTTAAGAAACAAGAGATTCTTCCAAGTTGTAAGAAAGGGAACAGAAAGTGTCTAATCAAGATGATGAGGGGAGTGGTGAAGTAAGAAGACTGGCAAAAACATAGGAGGCAAATAGGGAAGTAGGTGAAAATGAAAGCAATTAAATGCAGGAGTGAGTTTGGGTCTTGAAAGTGAAAATAAGGAGCACACAACTAAATTTGCTGTAATGAAGGCATGGGGGGGGGTGTTCTTCCTCTTGAGGAGCCACCACAGACCAAGGTGAAGCCAGGATAGAGTAAGGACGCAGGGAAGCTAACTTGTGCACCACTGGGATGCTGCACTTGGTTCCCCTAACACAACAAAGGGCAGCTCAAAACCTAGTCAAATTCAGAACAGATCTTCTTGGGTTTGCTGTGTGCAATTTGCAACCCAGAGCTGCTCAGAGCAGCTCTCACTATGGGAACTCCCTTTCTATTCCAGTGTGCCCCAGTATTAGGGTTAGCTTTGGGGCCTGTGCAGCATTGCCTTTGGCTGCGGAAATTCTCTCCTGGGCTGGTCTTGATGTCTCTGAAGAGAGTTTTGCTGGTCATAGACAGGCAGGGGGTATTTTCACAGTCAACTCAGACACCAGCACACACGAATCAGACAAATACAAAGGTTAAATGTGACATTCCATGCACAACTTCTAAATTTTAACTACTACGGCTGAAGACGGCAGCTCCAGAAAAGAGCATGTACATGAATTTCTGTGCACTGTGCCTTGTCTCACACTCTGCAATGGATTTATGGCCATTCCGATGAGAGAGCAGAAGGAGTGTGGGGAATCACACAGGCCCCAGGAGGAGTGAGGGAGGTAAACAATCAGTTTTCTTTCCCTTACCAGTTCCTGATGGCTCTCTATTACAATGAGGGAGCTGTTGTGTGAGGAACAAAAGCTCTGACTAGAGTTCCAGTCCTTTTCTTCCTCAGAGAGGTAGTAACATTTCCTTTGCTGACACAGCCAGTCAGCAGGGCATGGCTCCACAGGAGAACTAGAAGGACCCTTCCCTGATGAGCTATTCACTGCTTTAAAAAAACAAAAAACAACAACAAAAAAAATCATATTTCTGCAAGGTCTCCCAGAGCAGATTACTTGGAGCTACCCACCCCAACCCTGAATTTATGCTCTCTGCAAATGAGCACCCTGAACAATTGAAAATACTAGTGTAAATAAAAGACAAGTTCCAGATGGGTCACCATATTAGTCTACTCCAGCAAAGCCAAAACAGCAAAGGAGTTCTGTGGCACTTTTAAAGAGTAATAAACGTATTTATCGCACGAGCATTCATGGGTATAATCCCACTTCATCAGCTGCATTAAATGGAAAATGTGGCATGTTAGATGCAAATATATACATACAAATTAAGGGTGGGTCACAAGGTAAATTAAAGCATCCAAAGGGACAGACTGCTAGCCTATCTATGCAGAGTAACCAAGCTTTGTTTGGATTCAACAAGGTATAATAGGTAAAGCCAGAGCTGTAATGAAGTAAGAAGGGTGAAAGAGAGGAAATCCCCTTCTGTAACGACCCAGCCATCCAAGAGTTCTATTCAAAGCCAGTCTGAAGGTAGCTAGTGTGCCATTGAATTCCAGTTCTGCACCTTCTTGTTGTAATTTGTTTTTGAAGGGTTTTTTTGCTGAAGCACTGTAACTAGCTACTTACAGTAGACTGGAGTATGGTAGGTTCTGAATAGACTCATAAAATAAACCTGGTCCCTGGCCTAAAGAGAGTACAGCCTAATTATAAGCAGGATGTAGGCTGTAAAAGCAACAGGCCGGGGGGGGGGGGGGTGAGAATCACACTGGTTAACTGGCAGCATCACACAGATTTGCTATGTGCACTTGCTCTGTAGTCTATATACACTTCCCATTAAGAGCAGGCTCAAAGATGTGAGCAGGGGATTTACTTGAATGCTTTGGCACTCTTCCATTAGATATTTCCCAGCTTCTGAAAACTTCAGCATTTGACAGAGCAAGCCTTGAATATATATGCAAGAGCAGTATTTCTGGGCAGCCTGTTTTTACAGTAATTAAGCTTTCATTTTTTTAGAGTCAGGGCTAGAAATGTAGTGGTTGCAAAGAAATTCTTCTGCTTTTTATCTGTCCTGAATTTGGAAATAGTGCAGATTGACAAGTCACATGTAAACTAGAACTAAATTTGGCCATTCCCATTTTCACTGCTATGAGTTAAACCTTTCCTATTCGGAAACTCAGTATCAGAATGGCTATGTCTACACTAGAGGGCTCAGTTAAGTCACCTTAACAAAGTCAGAGTTGACTTAACAGTCTACTTAAAAGCTCTGTCCACACTGGAGGGCTCTGTTAAGTCAACTTTATTAAGTCAACTTAAAGTCTATAGTGTAGATGACCCTATCTACAACATGTTAAATCAACTTCATAAAGTCAACTTTAACGTTCAAGTCAACTTCAAGGGCTGGAGTTATTAAATCAAGATAAGGCAGCCCTTAAGTCAACTTAATAAAAGCCCAGTGTGGACATGGTTTTTCTTAAGTCAACTTATGGGAGGTTAAGTTGACTTAAGGCTCCAGCGTAGACATACTCAGAGAAACGTCTCTCAAAGCACACCTATTCAACTATGGGAGTTATGAACAAATTAAATTTGGTTTCTATATGGAAATCTGCAGTTCTGTTAACTGTAGAGGCAAATATGTTATTTTAAAATAATGCAAACACTTACCAAGGAGAATACACAAGATCAAAACTGCAACAGCAAGAACCCCAGTAGTGCATCTCCAAAAACAGATATTTGAGCAGAACCCTGAAAACAATTAGTATTATTATAAAGTTCAGAACATTAAAAACAAACCCATTTACAAGAACGGGGTTTTGAACTCAGCAGTGGGTTGTGATCTTTAAACCAGTCCCAAGGCATACAGAAAAGATAGGAGCAAGGCTAGAGAAGTGGGAAAGCTGCCAGTTAGCCTATCAAAATTCAGATGTAGAAATTTCTTTATTCAGCAACTATATAAAAACAAACAAACAAAACAAAACAAAACAAACAAAACAAAAAACCTACTGAAGCCAGGAGAAGAAAAGACCAGACATCCACTACAAACATCTTTGAGCAATGCCAGTATTCAGAACTCATAATAAGAGAGAGCAAGAAGGGACAAGGGGACTGAAATATGAGGAAGGAACAGAGTAAATGGTAAGGCAGTAAAGGATTCAGTATGCTTGCATTGTATAGGAACTAAGGATTGATGCTGTTTACTGCCCCTGTGCTCGCAATATTGCTAGAGGAACGTGCAGTCTCCTCCCACAAAGATCTCTTCTCCTCCCCTCACTCCTTGCCAGGATGCAGGAGACACAGTGAGCCCCACTAGCCAAGAGAAAGGATTCAAGTTCTCTATCTTCAAGCATCTCATGAAATGAGATTTTCTCCCATGAGAGATCATGTGATAAACAAATTTCTTAGTCTTTAAAAGTGCCACCAGACTCATTCTGCTGAATTAGACTGACACAGCTAACCCTTTGGAACCTGTCTGTTGTATGTAGTTTGCTGCTTCGATTCCCATGGGGCAATTGGAAAGGGGACCAAGTACTGCCAGGATACTGCTCCCCTGGGAGAGTGCACAACAATCAAGGCTGTGAATGCGTGTTATGTAGGCATTTCTACTTTTTGCTCTTTCTTCTGCTGCTTCATACAGTTTCTGAGTTATCTGCTAGTTTACTGCTCTGAATGAAAAGTTCCTGCTGTTCCTCTGTGACTGGGCCATGAAGAGGCACCACTATTCAGCATTTATTCAACATGGAAAGTGAACTTGAAGCCTTATGGGTGAAGTTGATACAGGGCCAGATCCTCAGCTGGTGTACATCAGTGTAGCTCCATTCTCGTCAATGGAGCCAGCACAGCTTAAAGAAGCTCTGCCTTGGCAAAGGAGTAGCTGGGTCAGTCTACTCCAGGAAAACAAACAAGGATCCCTGTGGCATGTTTAAAGACTAACATTTATTTAATGCATAAATTTGTGTGAGAAAATCCCCCATCATCAGATGCTTGAAGATAGGGAATTTACAGAATGGGAAGAAATTAAATGCAGGGGAATACAAGTCACAGGATCAGGTCAGAATGTAACAGCAAGTCAAAGCAGTTGTTTGGGTTCAAACACTGGGGAAGAGCACATAGAGAGACCAAGGTCAAATTACCTTTTGTAATAAGAAAAAATCTAAAATCCCTATTTAGCCCTAGGGCAACAGTGTCAAATCTGCATCTGAATTCCAATCCTGCCGTTTCTTTCTAGTTTTGATTTGTAATCCGTTGGAATTAGTTTGCAGATTTGACACATTGCCTTAGGGTTAAGAAGAGATTTCAGCTTCTTTTCTCATTACAGATAATTTTGCCTTCCTTTTATCCTGATTCCCCACAACATGCTGTTCTCCATCACTGGCCTCTAAACAAGTGCTTTGATTTGCTTTCACGGTCTGACCAGCTCCTAGGCCTTCCACTTCCCTCCATTGACTTTTCTCCCATTCCGTAAGTTTCCTCTTTTCATGTGTCTGACGAAGTGGGATTTTCTCCCATGAAAGCGCAAGAGATAAATAAATTTGTTGGTCTTCAAAAGCGCCACGAGGCCCCTTATTTGTTTTGCAACGCTTGTGAGCTGAGAGTCCGTGGGAAGGGGGCCGGTCTCTGTGCAGGACAGAGGCGGAGCAGCCCCAGCCAGGTCAGGGGAGGACTGGGACCGGCTCTGGTGGCGAAGCAGCCCAGGGGTGTCAGGGCACCCGCGGACACGGGCCACTTCCTAGTTCTCATCGCCCCAGCGGCGACGGAGCCGCCCGAAACCGGCCGTGCGGGATCCGCGCCTCGCCCGGCGCCCACGTGCGCCCTTCTGCTGCCCCTGGCGGGCACCCTGCGCCCTGCAGCCGCCGCTCACGGGCCCGCCCGCTAGGCCATTTCCCGGCCTGTGCCGCCCGGGGATCCCCGGCTAGACTCAGAGCCTCCCCCGCGCCAGGCCCGCTCCCTCCGCCCACTCCCGGGCCGGTTACCTGGCGGGCACCCGGGGGCAGCGGGGGGCGAGCCGCCTCCCAGAACCGCGTCTCCCCCGCTCCGCCGCATCTGGCCGGTTCCGCTTTTCCCGGCTCCTCCCTTGGCTCGCGGGGCAGAGGCCAACGGGGCGGATCAGGGAAGCTGCTCGCAGGAGCGCCGGGGGCCAGTCACCTCTGTCTGCTCGGCCCTCAGCCCGGGCAGCCAGCGGCCTCCGTGCAGCTGGGGCGACTGGTAGCTAGAAACACGGCCGCCGCATCTCCCGCTGCCAGCGGATTCAGGGGGAGGAGGTGTCCAGGGACATGCAGCATTAGAGCCTTAAAACTGTGATGATGCTGACTTGCCGAGAGTCACTAACGTGATCGGGATGAGAAGCGAAGCTCTCCAGAGGAGGGAGAAGTATGCTGTGCATCACAGGTTCCTGCGCTCCCCTCCAGGGCAGGGCAGGGCCCTCTGCTCCTGCTTAGTAACTTGACCTTAGTCTCAAAGGCTGTCTCTACATTAGAGGGCTCAGTTAGGCCGACTTAAGACGACTTAGAGAGTCCCCATGTGTTTAACTCGACTATATAAAGTTGACTTAAGCTAAAATAAGACTTTAAATAGGTCCTATGGCTTATGCCAACTTTATAAAGCCAACTTACATGGCTCTGGTGCCTTAAATGAGTTTATCAGATCAACTTGAATGGCCACATTTTATTAAGTCAACTTAATAAAGTTGACTTAACCCTTAAAAGTCAACTTAAAGAGTGAGAGTTATTAAGTTGACTTAAGCAAATGCGTAAAGAATTCCAAATGTGGCCATAGAGTTGCTTAAGTTGACTTAAGCCTCTAGCGTAGACATAGCAAAACAACAAGTTCAACAACCTTCTTCCCAAGCCAACAGCTCCATCACCCCAGCTCCTAACTGTGTAAAGCAAACCCACCACCTGCGTTGGTTTAACACCTCCCCTTTCTCTCCCAGTTTCCTTCTAAGTTCCAAAGTGGCCGCCATGTTAAGTCTAGGTCAGTAAAACAAGCAAGGAGTCCTGTGGCACTTAAAGACTAACGAATTTATTGCAAGAGCTTTTGTGGCAGAAAATTTCACTTTGTCAGATGCTTTGGAGATGTGGGAACTTTCAGAATGGGAGGAAAATAAATGCAAGGGAGTGTAAGTCATGGGATCAGGTCATACTGCAACAGCAAATCAAAGCAGTTGGACTGTAAGCCTTGTGGGGCAGGGACCAGAGCTGTGTTCATTTTTCTAATGCAACAAGCACACAGTAGTAAAAGGAACAGGTGTAAAAGGATAACTGTTTAAACTGTAATCAGCTGTTTAAAGAACTGATTATCTAAAGGAGGAAGCGGCAGCTGCACTTAGCTCCTCACGAGTGAGAGCAGCTCAGCTGGTCTCATTGGGAAGAGCGGGGGCAGGGAGGGCAGCGTCCATGCATGTAGTTACTCCCCTGCACCCAGAGGCTCCAAGCCTCCATGCCTGGGGGAAGCCTGCAGCTAGATTCCACTCCTCACAAGTAGCTTGGGCAGGGTACTTGCAGCTGGTCTCTGCTGTGTGGAAGTATCTTGTGCCTCACAGTCTCTAGCATACTCATGTGTGTACTCTGTGGTTAGTTGATTAAGGCTTTAAAACAAGGCCTGAAAGTTCTTTTTGATCACCGTCCTCCCGTACCTAAAGGAAATAACCTGTTTTTCCTGTCTTTGATGTATGCCTGTGTGTTCACAGAGTGAACCACTCTTCTGGGACACCAGTGCAGTGTTGCTTTTGTGTATGGCTCAGTCTAGCGTGGTGCTGAGTACCTTCTGTGTGTTGTTTTGTGTCTTCATCTCCCACCAAAAGCCACTGAAGTTGAAGATGGTGGGTAGAGCTGGGCAAAAAAGGAAAAGAATTAATTTTACAAACCAAAAAATTCATTTCCAGCCTCCTCCTCAGATACTAATGCATTCAACTTTCATCTTTCTGATTTTTTTCCCTGTGAAACTTTCCCAATTTTCTCAAAGGAAAATAAAAAATTATGGTGGGGAGGGATACCCCAAGGAGTCTGGTGTCACTTTTACAGACACAAATTTATTTATCGCATGAGGTTTCAGGGCAGAAAATCCCACTTTGTCAGACGCTTTGAAGATAGGAAAGCATCTCCTGCTGACACAGAATTTGACTTCAGTGCTACATCACTTGCAGGATGGTTTTATTGTGTCAAATTTTACTGCACTTTAGGTAAGCATAACTGTTGTGCCAGTGGAGATGCAGCTTTAGGGGTTGATATAAGATGTATTACTTCAGCCTCCACTATCAGTGTAGTCAAGGCCTCTATTTTATTACTTCTAGAATTTCTGAAGGTCACTAAGCAGCAGTATCCCCACTGTCACAACCTACTCCTTGCTTTGCATTTGTAACATCAGTGATACCTAAGAAGCAGCCTCCTAATCTCAATCTTTCCTATGCCATAGGAACACTTTTCCTAAATCCAAAGAAGATATTCAAGGTTACTTTCACTCTAATGCTACTGCCTGCTCCTAAAATCTCTCTTGTCCTCACTCAGTAGGATAAATGTATGGATAATGCCTCTTTTCTTAGTATTTGTAAAATAAAGCCAGTTCCAGGGCTTATTATTATTATTGTGTGACACTATAAATCTGTAGAATGTTTTAGTGACATAAGGAAGACAAGATCCCTGCCCCAAAATCCTACCATCTTAGGCCTCAAGGCTGCAATAGTTTATGCAACATTTAACTTTAAGCATGATAGTATTACCATTGCACTCCTGAGCACTGGCTCACATGTCAAAGTAAGCTTGAGCAGCACCAAGGCCTAAGACAATCATAGATGAAACAAAAGGATGGAAAGGGGGAGAACATAACAAAACCATGCTGTGTGACTAAACTAGGAGACACTCTGTCCCTGTCTTTTTAAAGGTATTTGAAAGCAAGATTGAAAATAGCAAGTTAAGGACCAGATCCTGTGTGATGCTTAGCATCCCCACATGCCAAAGAAGTTCATTACGTATTGAGGATGTCCTGCACCTTAGAGAATCGGATCATTAGTCACAAAGCAGCTATGTCTAGAGCTGCAGAAAAGTGTACATAAAGCACTAGCATTGGAAAAGCTGTTACGCTGTAGTATTGAGTGAACCCAGCAGGGAAAGTGCTCCAGCTGTGTTGTGACTGGGGGGTTTAAATACTTTTAATGAGTCATTGTTGTTGTTTATCTTTAGCGCTCAAAAGTATGTATTACAATTGCTTCACAGAAGAGATGCACTCCCTCAGATCAAAGACCATCTAACTATGAGATATGACATACACCAGTGGTTCCCAACTTTTTTGGCTTGAAGGCCACAGATATAACGTTTACAATGCTGAAGGAACACCAGTCTGCCAGCAGCTCCCCCAATTCCACCCCACACACACACACACACTTGTACTGGAGCCAGATGGAAGAAGTTCAGTAAGGAAGCAGTCTCCTTGCTGATCTACATTCTTCCTGGCTGCAGCAGGGAAATTGCAGGCGTCTTGTAGCCCTGTGCACTCCTCCTGGCTCCTAAGCAGTGACTCCGTTCTGCAGCCTGGGGGATGGCAAATCAGTGCTCCCTTCCTCTGGCTCCAGCAGAGACCTCAGCACCTAAGGAACCAGTCGGAGTGCTCTGCTCTTTGCTGGAGTCAAGGGGATGGAAGTGCTAATCTCAAGGAAGTGCTAATCTCGCAAGGAGCCTGCACCAGGGTCTTTCACCCTGTGTCCTTAGGCAACAACTCTCTTCTGCAGCCAGCAGGAGGGGAGTAATGTGCCACTTTGAAAGCCCCCCCCCCCCCAAGGCCACTTTTGGTCCCCAAGACTGTAGATTGGGAACCACTGACATACATGATTCATTGATTTCTAGCTTCAAGTGGCAGAAGGGTTTGTTGTGATAATCTAGTCTTAACCTCCTGTACAACAGAGGCCAGAAAATTTCCCCAAAATAATTCCTAGAGAAGCTCCTTAGAAAACCATCCATCTTCATTTACAAATTGCCAGTGGTGGAGGATTCACCAGGAGCATCGTTGCCCCGAAGAAAGACTCAGGGCCCGGGCCCCGCTCTCACCCACTGGCTCCAATATGGAGATAGGGCTCCAAGCTCCTGCCACTGCCAGCCTGGTCCCCAATCCCTGGCTGTGGCTGGGGCCAGGTGAGACAGTGGCTGCTGCGGGCAGCCCAGCCAAGAGAGGCAGGCACCACTGCTGCCGGCCTGGCCCCAGCTACCTGGCCATGAAAGGCAGGCGCTGCTGTGGCCAGCCGGGCCCCATCTACCCAGCTGGGGATGGAGCCAGGAGAGGCAGGGGGCATGCCAGCCATTCAGTGCGCTGGTGCTGGGACTTGGGGCATGTGCCCTGTGTACCAGGCGCCTGTGATGTTTCTGGAAACAGTATGACTCTTGGCAAGAGTAAGGGTAAAGTGAGGTAGGGTGAGGAGGGAGAAGGGCTGTAGCAATACAATGATATAGCTGTCAACTGCTGTCTCCTAATGAGGTAGATCTGTCACAGATGATCAGAACCAGTTTCTCTGTTTGCTCTGTGGAATAAAGACGATAAGCATTGCTCTCAGATTGTTGATTTTTGGAATCACTCTGACATCACCTTGAGCTCTTCAGACCACAGTTTCCTGTTTAGCACTGAGTGTGGTCTAACACCTACTGCAAAAGGATGCTCAGCTGAACAGCTGCCAACAGAGTGGCTTTACAGAAAAACTGTTGTCTTGTCTGCTGAATGAGAGAGCTTTCTCTTTCGCATATAGCCAGTTTGAACTACCCTCCTGGCCATCTTGCCAACTGTGGAAATGAACAATATTAGAGTGGAAGATGCTGGCTTAGCTCTTTGTGCAGAGTTTAGGACCATATTGGTGAAGGAATGCACAAGAGTGTTTGTGAAATAATAGAGTGGTGCAGGTATAGAAGAATAAAGGGGACAAAGTGGCAGTAAAGCTGCTTGTGTTTGTGTGGAGGAGAGGCTGAAAAGAATGTGATTCCAGATCTGGTAATTAAACTCTTAGTAAGCAAAGGTGACTTGAATAAAAGTCAACCTCAGAGACAGAAGCTGCATTTTCTATCGTTGCTGTTCTTTTCTCTTTCTGTCTTGTGAATTTGTCTTCTTTTATTTTCTTAAAAACAGCAGCAGCAACAACTCCAGCCCTTTTCAACTAACTTCGCTTTTCTCCAGCAAGAGCAGTGTGACAGGCTGCTCACCAGGTCCAGTCTGGTGCGCTGCTGCAACCACTCAGTTCCCACTCCTGAACCCCGATTTGCCCTGCTTTACCAAGTGACCACTCACTGCTGAGTCAGTCCACTTGGGCCTTGGGTGTGCAATCAGTCCCAAGCAGTGCATGTATGCCCCCTGGCTACTTGAGGGACTGTCCTCCAGCAAGCCCCTGGCCCCTGATACCACCATGGGATCCACTGTCTACAGAGATTGGGACCCACTCCCAATCAGCGTACACTCAAATCCATCCATCTAACAAAGAAATGAATTGTGCCCGATTTTCTTCACTCACATCCTCTAAAGATCACGCAGCTTTAGATAAAACAACTGCTAGTTTATTGATAAGATCATAATTCTAAGTGAGAATACGGCCAATCGCGGCAGAATCACACTATAAATGAGCTCAAGGTGTTTGGCTGTCACATGTTTGTACAGCCAGTCTCTGCCTGTGGCCAGATCTTGCTTAAAGTTGTTTCCCCATATCCTTCTCAGCCCCCTGCCGGACCCCTTCTTCTCACCCCACCCCTCCCATGTGCTTTCTCTGCCAGCTGCCTGACTACCCCAACCCCTCTGCCCAGGGCACCCTTACCTGATGAGGCAGGGAAGGGCTGCATGGGGACTCACAGCCCCCACCACGATGCTAAGGTGGCTGAGAAGCAGGGCAGGGGCAGGGGCAGGGGCAGGGGCAGAGGGAGGGAGGCCAATGTTCCTTCTAAGGTGATGATGCAGCTGAGCAAGTTCCCTGCCAGTTCCAAACCCATACTAGGTCCCTTCCCCACTGCCTGCCAGTTCCCCAAGTGCATCCATAACTTGCTCAGCTGCATCATCATCTTAAAGGGAACACTGGACCTGATCCTATGACTTACACGTCCCTGCATTTATTTTCCTCTCATCCTGTAGGTTCCCCCATCTTCAAAACATCTGACAAAGTGCTATTTTCTCCCACAATACCTCATTTGATAAATTTATTGGTCCTTAAAAATGTCACAGGACTCCTTGTTTGTTTTGCTGAACTAGCCTAACATGGGTACTCCTTTGGAACTTCACAATATTCCAATATTTCATCGTCATCATCCAGGGAAAATCATGGGATATGAGCTTGTACAAAAGATATATCTTTCATGATAAGCCAAAGAAATGACTCTAATAGCTTTCCAAAACAGAACAGTTTTATAGATGCAGCTCTACCAAGCAACTTAAAAAAAAACAAACCAAACCAAACCAAAAAAACCCCTTCTTAAAGCAACATTTTCTTGTCACTACAAAGAAAGAAACTCAAATCAGAGGCAGAAATACAATCTGCAGTATGTTTACAATGCTTGGGTTCCCAATATTAGTAAGGGAAATACTTTAAGCAGATATTTTAAAAGCTGGTTGGTAGAGCTGCTGGTAGATGCTGCTCTGTTGCTTTTTAGTCAAGATCAGCAAAGCAGACAAGGAATCCTGTGGGACATTTAAAGACTAACAATTTTTTTTTAATCACATGAGCTTTCATGGGAGAAAAATTCCACTTTATCAGATGCTTTGAAGAAGGAGAAGCCGGATTTTTCTCCCATGAAAGCTCATGTGATAAATATTTGTTACTCTTTAAAAGCACTACAGGACTCCTTGCTTGCTTTGGATTAAGTAGGTAAGTCCCCCGAGTTGCCCCAACACCCAGTTATGCTGCTGGTCCCCTGAACTCTTCCTTAACCCCATCCTTAAAACTTCACCCTGCCACTGGCCCCTGTGTTTCCCTGGCCCTAACCCCCTCACTAGCCCCCGTCTCACCGTTGGCCCCCCCGAATCCTTCCCCAATACCCTCCTAAACCCCCTGTCTTGCTGCTAGTTCCTCTGGGATCCCAACTGTTCGCTAACCCCCCTGCCATGCTGCAGTGCCTTCCTCCACTGCCCCAGGCTGACCCCCTCCCCTGTGACCTTTCTGTGCCAGGCCAGCTCGCCTGTCCCCAAATTCCTGGGCCTCCTTACACGCCACCATGCAGAGTGAACCCAGCACATTCTGCGGCTCTGGCCCTGACCCTGCTCTGACTGAACATGCTCCGATGCTTTGAGCATGCTCAGTCAGAGCAGGCTCAAGATGAGAATTTTAAAAACTCCTAGGCCCAGCCACCTGCTAGCTGGAAGACTCTGTCTTCTGGCCAGGTAGAGGCTGTGGCTGCCGGCTGTCCTGCCATTTTTAAGGAGCCCCAGGAGGCAGTGTTCCAGTGCATTCGCCTATGGGGGGAGGGGGGCAGAATGCAGCATTCCGGTGTGTTCATCTATTTTAGGATGCCTGAGAACACTGCCCCCTAAAAATAGGGGGGCACTGGAACACCTTTCTAGGATGTTTCAGCTAACTTTAACCCCTACTTGGTGCTAATTCTCAGAATAAATAGTGAATTAAGCCATACCTTAATTTTGATCTATGAACTGCTGAGACTGCTGTTCCCCTCTGGGGCAATGCAGGCACAGAGTCCAGAACAAAGCATGTGACAGCTGGACATACAGCATTCTGGGCCAATGAGATATGGCTGTGGAGTAATCTTCCAGGAGAAATGAGGTAAATCCAGGGCCTAGCAGTTGTAAGAAAATGCTTTAAAACTTTCCTCCTTTTAAAAATTCTTTCTACCATAAGAATGACACTCAAAATAGTGAACCCTTAAGCCCTTGCCTATCAACCAAAAATAGGAAATTAACAAAATCTAAAATAAAACCCCTACTCTAAATTGAAACAGACTTTTAACCCTCAAAAGGGAGATGTGCCAAACAACTCCATGAAGGCCACAAGGGACTTTTTGTATTAGTTTCACATGGAAGGCACTAACTGTCAGATTTTTAAAGGGATTTGACACTTAAAGAAAAAGATAGGTTCTTTTGAAAGTCCCACTAAGTGCCTATGGACCTGACTCCATTGACATCAATGGCAATGCCTACACTTAAGATCACTAGTTTGAACTAAGTTAGCTTGAATTAGCATGTCTCCACTAGAAACCTAAATCAAACTGGCATGTCCCTGCACAGGACTTGCTAGTTTGGCTTCAGAGGGGGGGCACTATTGGAAGTATGACAATAGGACCTCTGAGAAGGGCCATTCCCCCAGCCAAAACCATAAATACAGGCAGAGACTTCAGCCCTTTGCCCATTCTGGCTGGCAAGAGGTAGAATGAGGTCATGGACTGAACTCAGTTCCTGCAGCTTGTCCAAGAGGTGCCCAGCACCAGTGCTACCCTGAAAAGTGCTGTAGCCACCTGGAGCACACGCTTCATGGACACTGATAGCATACAGGCCAACAGCAGCACCACCACCATGCTGGACCTGCCCACTGCCACACTCACCATGCTGCCTTCCATTCCCCGTTGCTTCTGAGCACGCAAAACCAGCAATGATTGGTGGAAATCCATAGTCCTCAACACCTGTGGTGATGAACAGTGGCTGCAGAACTTCAGAATGAGCAAACAGACGTTCCTAGAGCTGTCCACAAGCTCACCTTGGTCCTGCAGTGCACAGACACCCAACTTAGACCTGCCCTTCCTGTGAACAATAGAGTGGTCATTGCCATCTGGAAGATGGCCATCCCAGAGTCCTACCACTCCATCGCACAGCACTTCGACATTGGAAAGGCAACCATGGGGGACTGCCCTCCTGCAAGTCAGCAGGGCCATCAACCAAGTCCTGCTAGCCTGCCCGATCACCCCAAGTAACCTGCAGGACACCATCGATGACCTTGCTGCACTTGGCTTCCCCAACTGTGCAGGCATCTTGGATGCCATGCACTTTCCCGTCCAAGCCCTGGAACACTGGGCCATGGAGTACAGAATCCAGAAGAGCGCCAACTCCATGGTTCTGCAGGCCCTTATGGACCACTGGGGATCTTCAATGACATCAATGTCAGCTGTGGGAGGGAGGGCACACAGTGCCCACATACTCAGGATCTCCACCCTGTACAGGGGCATGTAAGAGAGCACATCCCCCCCCCCATGTAACATCACCTTCGGGGATATGCAGGTGCCTGTCCTCATCATCAGAAATGCCGCCTATCTATTGCTTCCTTGGCTCATGAAGCCTTAAATGGGCCTCCTGGATGCCAGCAGGGAGCTCACTTTTGGACAGCTCAAAGTCTGCACCTCACCAAGCGCACCATCCCTGAGGTTCTCAGTGCTTGCATTGCCTTTCACAACGATCCCTCACATCTGGGAGGCCAAAGCAGAACTCGCTGGGCAGCCTGAGGCCATGCCCCAGACAGATCAAAGCCAGCAGTGAGCACTCACCATCCAGGAGGTGCTGAAGGACCCGTTCCTCAGTGAGAAACATTGAGGGCTGGGCCTGCCACCAGGCTTCCTCACCTCCCCGCCCCCCCCCCATGCTTCCCCTCCCACACCTTCCCCATCCCCAAAACAATTAAAACACCCAGACAAATGATAAAAGTTTATTGGGTTTTATTTACTAGACAGGGAGAGGGTTTGGGACTTGGGGGGG
>ML682097.1:904513-929439 GCA_007922195.1 Podocnemis expansa
TGCTCTTCTGCCACCTGGGCCAGGTGGACGAGGTCTTGAAGAGGGTCATCCCTGGTCCGGTGGGTCCTCCTCCTCCACCTGGTGGTGGGTGGTGGGCAACTTGGAGCAGCACATCAGGTGGCTGAATGAGCTGCTGGAGGGAAGCAGAGAACAGTTAGACCCATCAGCTAGCTAACTAGTGCTGTGTGCAGGCAGACAGCAGCAAGCAGCTGTGCCCTGACTGTCTCCCTGCTTCCCAATCCATGTCCTGTGGGACAGGGCCCCCAAGGGACAAGCAGCTGTGCTGTGCTGCTCAGGCTAGGTTCAGTGCCCACAGTGGTGAGCAGCACTCAACTCTGCCCTGCACCAAGGGCATCTGCTGACACCATGTGCCAGCAGTGTTGACTGCATGCTGTCTGCCCTTGATGCTGCCACCTCTGGTTCCCCCCATCCCCTCTGGTGACTGGCCTCTGCCCCACTCGGATCTAGGTCTCCCCTGCCACATGGTCCCCAGACCCCATTCCATGACGGAGGGCCTGCACGTATCCCCTCCAATCCCTGGGCCATGTCTCCTCACAGTGCCTGTGCCACAGGCATGCCCAGCCATGCCAGCATGGAGGCAGGGGGGACACTCACTAACAGGTGCTCCAGATGTCCAGTGTGATGTCCCCAGGCCTGGGTCCTCCTCATTGGGGATTCCTCCTGCTCTGCCTCGGGGGTGGCTGTTTCCTCCTGGGGGGTGGGGTGGGGAATGGCTTTGGGCTGGATGCAGGGACAGCTGGTGGTGGGCTGCCCTCTGGCTGGCTGGGGTTGGCACCCTCCACGATGTCATCATCCACTGAGTCCTTCTCCTGGAGTTTGGCCACAGAGGAGGGCCTGATGAAGTAGATGCTCCTGCTGGGAGTCTGGTGCTCTCCTCACCCAGGAATGTGTGCAGCTCCTTGAAATAGGGGCAGCTGGGGGTATGAGCTGGCACCTGGCACTGCCTCGCCTTCCAGACCCAAGTGTAGTCCTCCCAGAGGCTCTTGATTTTCTTGCAGACCTGCTGTCTGGTCCACCTGTATCCCGTGGCAGCCAGAGCCTTGGAGATGTCAGCATAGATCCCCTGGTTGCAATGCCTGCCCCACAACTGAGAGAGGATCTTCTCAGTGCCCCAAAAGCTGAGGACTTCCTCATGGCTCCAGCATGGAGTGCTGCAATGGCCCTGGCTGTTTCTGCTGGACTCTGTCATGTGTACCAGCAATTCAGCCACCAGGCTGCCTGGGCAGGGTATGCCTGTGATGGTGAGGAGGGGTGGTGGCCAGGGCAGGCACTTCCTTCCTGGTGTCATGCACCCTGGGAGGAAGAAGGTCAAACTGTGTTTAGTTTGAACTAACACAGCTCCATCGGGTTAGTTCGAACTCATAAGTTCAACCTAACCATTAGTTCAAACTAAAGGGAGGTTTTACAAGTTCGAACTAAGCTTTCCTTAGTTTAACCTAAGGAATTCCTTAATTTGAACTAACAAAAGCCAGTGTGGACATGGACTAATTTAGTTCAAATTAAGCCTCCTTAATTCAAGCTAAATTCCCAGTGTAGACACAGCACACAGGAATTAGATGCGTAGGCACCCCTGAAATTCTGATTAGATGCCTACCACATCTTTGAGCACCTACATGCCTTTAAAAATCTGGTCCCTGACACTACAGTGGTGGGCAGCAATATAAAACAGATACATAAGATTAATGATACAGAAGTATTCTTCAAAAGGAGCGGTAGCGATGGTCACTCAGGTACTCTTAATTGCCACCTCTTCCCTAATAGCACAAGAACACAGGAAAAGACAGCACATTAAAATGGATCAAATGAAATTTTATTATACAAGGCAGTTGACCTATGTTACTCACTACTAAGGACACAAAAGTCTAGTGCTGTAACTACTTTTAAAAGAGATGGTATAATTTCATAAGCAGCAACAATAGGTGCACCTTGTTTCAGTGCATGAAATGATCACTTGTGGGAGACAGAAGGAATTTCTCCCTTGCTCAGACCCCAGCTCCAGTTGTGCAATGTTGAACATAGGATTGCATTCTGAAGCCTTCTTCATCTTCAAAAGCATCAAGTACTGGCTTTTGCCACAGAGAGGATACCAGACTAGATGCATTAAAGCTTTCTTCAGTCCTGTAATCTTTTGATTAGTGTAGTAAGCTGTGGCGTCGCTAGGGAAGGGATCTCAGGGGTCCTCAGCCCCCCTGAACCTCAGGGCCATCCCCTGAGTAGTGTGCCACTAAACTGCGCAAGGGTGCACAGTCACACCCCTGCGCAGAGAACACTGCCTGCAGCCGGCAGCTACGGCCTCTACCCTGCCAGAAGACACAGTCTTCCAGCTGGGAGAGAGCTGTTTCTAAAACTCCCCCACCCTGGCCTGACCCTGCTCAAAGAAGGGTCATGCCAGGGGCCTCAGCCGCTGCTGCAGCCCCTTTCTCCCTCCAGCAGCTAGGTAAGGGAGCCTGGGGGGGCAGGCATGTCAGCACAGGGGGAAAAGGGTGTGGGGAGGTAGGTCGGCCCAGGGCAACAGGGGCCAGCAGTGGGACCAAGAAATAGGGAAGGACTCAGGGGGCCACCCGGGGGGGCGAGTTGGCAATACCCCGGGGACCCAGGGGGGGGGGGAAGGGAACAGATCAGGGCCCCAGCAGCCACTGGGGGTCAGGGCCCACCTTAATATTTATGTCTAGTGCTGCTGCTGGCAGTAACAATGCTGCATAAATAATATATCCATTTTTGAGCTGAATAATTTTAAATTAATCAGTCACCAACAGCCATCTATCCTTCTCTTTACTGAGTCCAAGCAAGTAGTTGCCTTTTTCCATCTCCATCTTGTTCATAATACAGTTCTGGAAGAGACAAGACTGAAACTAAAGTATCAAATCAAATCAAATCATATCAGATTGACAAAATAATATTAATGAAGGCAGGAAAAAGAAAAAATGTCTATCAGTTGTCCCAATGCCCTCATGGAACATAAAATAAAATAAAATAAAATAAAATAAAATAATAATGTGATGTTTCAGCACACCTTCCATTACAGAGCTCTTTATAAACATCAGCTAAATTATATTATCCAAATTTTTAAAATGGGGAAACTAAGGTATAAAGAGTGAAATTTACTCTAGTGCAGCATGCCACAAAGTGGTGCAAGACACTGTTTCTGACCTGAACATTGGTGACTTTTCTGGAGTTTTAAGGGAAATTATAATCCAAAAAGGAGGACAGCATATTCAGAGCTGTATAAGAAGTCTTTATTGAAAGAGAACTGAGAGAGAGAGAGAAGACAGGTTTTCCTAGCACCTAAACGACTCTCCCATTTATCACTATGACAACCCCAATGACCCTAGGTAGTCCAAAACACCACAACTTTTACCTAGAGAGTTTAATGATTTGCAAAGCCATATAAGCTTGTGACAAGGGTAGGAACAGAGCCAGGTCTCCCAACTCACAGACCAATGTATTTACTGCTAGACTACTCTTTCTAGTCCCATATTAATTGGGCATAACGAAGACTGGATCAACACAGGGACTACTGGGGCTGCAGCCTTGGGCCTGAGTCAGAAGCAGAACCCCATATTGCAGCTCCTAAAGGGAAGAAAGGATCCAGGGCTCAATGGTTACAAAAATGAAATCCAATTTAAAAAAAAATAAGAGCCTTAAGACATTTCAAGAAAGGTAGCTATAGAGGAGACACTTTTTCAGAATGGGAGTCAGTGCTCACAAAACATACAAAGGAAGACAAAGCATCTCACAGAATTCATCCTTTCTGGGCTCTTTTATTAATCTACAGGGAACATACTGGCCACAGGTGCTAGCATGTCCGTGTTAAACAGTGTCAGGATTGCAGCACATGGAGACCTCTGCCTTCCTTGTGACATAGCATGCACATTATTAAAAATCCTTGAAAGCTTTTAATGAAAGATACAGAAAAGAAGGAAAAACAATTAAATCATTTATTTATTTGAATCAAAGGGCTAGAAGGGACCTCATGAGATCATTGAGTCCAACCCCCTGGGGCTTGAACCCAGGACCTTCTGTATATTAAACAAAAGTGCTAGTGTAACCCATGTGCCTAAATAGGTGCAATCTCTTTTAGGGACCGTTATGGCTGGGTTATGTTGCTGGGCAGATTTTGCAGCCCAGAAACCAGAAACTTCTGGTAAGAGGGTGAGGGAGCACACTGAGCATGCTCCACAAGTTTTATTATTTTGCTGGAGTTACATGCTCAGGGAGAAGCCTGAGAAGAGAAGCCTGGAGAGGAGCAAACAGAGAGCTGCAGAGGACATTGGCTAAGGGACTCAGTGAAAGGAGCTGAGCAGGAGTGGACTGCAGGATGTTTTCTCCCAGCTTTTGACTGCTTTGCAGGGGAGTTGTCTGCAGTGGAACTGAGAGCTGGATGGCCAGTGACTTGATTGCATGGTGCTGGCTGCACAGGAGGAAGAAAGGACTGCATGGCATCTGCCTGAAGATTCCTGCAGCTAGAGAGGATCAAGATTGCTTACGTTCTGCATTCAAGCCTCAAGGACTTAAAAGACTGCAATTGAGATAAGGGTGACTCCACCTGAGCTTTGGGACTCTTGGGTTTCTTACTGTTTTGTTTAAATGTATCATGGTTCTTTAGGATAAGGTGTGTTTAGTTAGTTAATAAAGTTCATTGTTACATTTCTGTTGAGTAATAGTTTAATGTGGATGGAAACTCTGAGCAGTCTTCGCTGTGAGTCCTTTTAACAACTGGATCCTGGCTCTCCAGTTGCTTTCATCAGGGGTTTTCTCTGTGAGGCACTGGAGAGGGGCAATTGAATGAATTTGAGCCCACCCTAGCAGGTTACACTAGCCCCTAAACTATTTGCTGGACTTTATAGACTATTAACTAAGGTTATTAATTTAACCATATTCTCTTGTTTCTTTCCTTTTAGCTGGAGAGGCTTAGAAGGGAAATCTACTTGTCTAACAGTCTATGTCTACAAGCTCCAAAGGGGCGGCTGTTTTAGTCTAGTTCAGTAAAACAAACAAGCAGTCCTGTGGCATGTAAAGACTAAAACTTTATTTATTGCATGAGGTTTTGTGGGAAAAAATCTCACTATGTCAGATGCCTTGAAGATGGGGGAACTTACAGTAACTCAAAGCATCTGATGAAGTGGGATTTTCTACCACAAAAGCTCATGCAATAAATAAATGTGTTAGTCTTTAAGTGCCACAGAACTCCTCGTTAGGGTTAGATGAGTATTTGGTTTGTTCCACTACGGCAAAAGCCAAGACAAAATACTGGATCTTATCCTGCAGTTGTGCAGTAGATGATAAGACATTGGATAAATGGCCTCATGGTCAGATCTGATGTGTCAGGAACTTGACACAGACCATTAAGCAGTGTGACCCTCTGTGGCAGAAGTGAGCTACGTTTGACTTCCCACTGGTGTAGTTCTTATGTTCCTTTTTAGGATGGTTCCCCTTACTCCGTTAAAAGTACCAGCTAAATGTAAAAGTAAAAGCTAAAAGTACTTCCTCCTCACTGTCAATCACAGACAGGCTAGCTGTCTGCAACCTGCAGCACCTTTCCCTAGCATTCCAGTTTTGATTCTTCACTGAGTAGTAGCATTTCCCATGATACTGAACCCATCCAAGTGGACAGGACTCAAACTGGGCATGTTCTACAGCTTAAAGAAAGAGTCCTATGAAGAGACCAACAAAGCATTTTCTCCTTTTTCCTCTCATTACCCGTCTCCCACTCTTTTCCCTAGACTGGCCTTTTCTCTCAGATGTGGAGCTTGACATGGCAACCCCTGCCTTTGTCTATGCAAGGCTAGACTGCAGGAACAGATGCTACCTGCAGTACCCTTGAAGACAGTTGTCCACTTTATGATTGGTGTAGAGCAAGAAAAGCTCATAATACTCATGCTCCTTTCTCTTCCCAAAGTGCCAAGTCACTTCCAGGTGATAATCAAAACTGTGACCATTACCTATAAAGCCCTATTTCTAAGCAGCTCTCCTAGAGCCCATTGCCTCTCTCTCTCCCATGGCATCCATGCTCAGCAAGAATGCTTCAGTCATGTGCCCCAGGAGGCTTATTAATGGGTGCCCTAGAAAGACTATTCCAGTCTTACATCTGGAATTCACACCTGCTGGAAAAAAGTATCTGAGTTGAGCCTGGCTTCATTTCAAGTGTGATGTAAGATCCATTTCTCTGTTCAGGCTTTACATAAGGGTAGATTGTGGGCATGCCACTAAGGCTGGGTTCACACAGCACTTTTGTTTCGAAACAACCTTTTAAGCTGGCAGGGAGCAGCGCTGTGCAGCGCTGAACCCTGCCGGTGCCTGCAGCCCCCCCTTGCAGGCACCAGCAAGGTTCAGCGCCAGGTAGCGCTGAACCCCACTGGTGCCTGCAGCCCCCCTTTGCAGGCACCGGCGGGGAGCAGCGCTGGGCAGCGCTGCAGCCCGCCAGTGCCTGCAGCCCCCTGAGGAAGCGAAATAGCAGGTTCACAGTGTGAACCTGCTATTTCGTTTCCCGCTTTTTTCTTATTTCGAAATAACATTTTGTTAATTCGAAGTATGTTATTTCGAAATAAGGTGTTATTTCGAAACAAGTTGTTTCCACACAACTTGTTTCGAAATAACCCTGTGTGTGTGAACACAGCCTAAGTGAGCCACTCCATGACCATTTGGGCTAACCACTTTGGTGTTACAGGGTGCTATGGTTAACAGGCTCTACTTGAGGAGAGGGGCAAAAGCTGGTTTCTAAATTATTTTAAAATGATGCTCTAAATTATTCAAAATGCATCAGGATACTACAGTGATCAAGCTTCTATAAATATCTGTAATTGTAAAACTATGCATAAGAATTAATAAGCATACAGATCCCTGCATGCTTCAGTGATGGAAAAGAGGGAAAGCATCATACGAATCTGATACCTCCCCATAAAAGTGTTCCTTTAATTTGCCCAGCCTCATCACAGCACTTCTGTGAATGTTTTCCTTTCAGTTTCTCCAATACACAGGTCTGTCCTTAGGGGAGGGCAGGTGGGGCAGCTGCGGTGGGCCCTGTGCTTTGGGGGGCCCTGCAGGGCCCGCACCACTGCCCCCCCACCAATGTTGGGGATCTGCATGAGCCCCTGCACTCCCCCAGCAAGTCCCCAAAGTTTTTTCCCCTGGCAGACACATGCTCACTCAGAGGCTGCTCTGCCTGTGAATAGCCTGCAGCCCCTCCCTCTGGCGCCTGCAGCCCCTCCCTCTGGCGCCTGCAGCTTAGCGATTAGCTGGAGGGGAGAGGGAGGTTTAACCCTTTCCTCCTCCAGCAGATGCTGGCAGCACCAGCCCAGGGAACACATAATCAGGTAAGTACTGGGGGAGGGGGGTATCTGGTGGGAGCCTGCGCCTGAGCCGAGGGGGGAGTAGGGTGGGGATCTGCCCCCCCATCCCCTAGAGACATTGGGTCAGGCCAGCAGCCAGGTCAGGGGTAGGCCTGGGGATCCAGGATCTTGCCAGGCCAATGTGGGGCAGGTGGTCAGGGATCAGGCCCACCTGGGACTTTTTGTCAGGCCAGTGGCCAGGCTGGAGGGGGTCGGGGGGCTGGGGATCCAGGAGTCTCCCTGTTCCCCAAGTCATATTGGGCTAGTGGGGGGCAGGTAGATCAGGGATTATGCCCCTCTAGGCTCCAGGTCATGCTGCTTGCCAGGCAAGAGGATGGCAGGCGGGCCAGGCCCAGGACTGACCCTCCCCCTGCCACCCAGCCAGGTGGTGAGGCTGGAGGGCAGGCTGGGCCAGGGTTCCCCCCCCCCCCCAGCCCAGGCTGCGAGGCCAAAGGGCAGGCTGGGCCAGGGGTTGTCTCCACCTAGGCCAGGCAGTAAGGCTGGGGGGGGGGGGCAGCAGTCAGCCTGGGCCATGTGTCGCCTCCCCCAAGCCCAGGTGGTGAGGCTGGGTGGACAGACCAGGCCAGGGTCTTCCCCCCCTTGAGCCCAGGCAATGAGGCTGGGGGGAGACTTGGCCAGTGGTCAAACCCAGGTGGCAAGGCTGGGGAGCCAGCAGGCAGGCTGGGCCATGAGTCACTTCCCCTAAGCCCAGGTGGTGAGGTCAGGGCCAGGGTTCCCCCTCCTCCCCAATGCTCAGGTGGTGAGCCCCAGGGGTCAGAGCCAGGCAGCAGTCATTCCCCTCCAAAGCCAAGGTTGCAGAGCTGGGGGGCACAAGGGCCTAGGTTTGCCCACCACAAGCCCAGGCAGCAAGGGCAGGGGTCAGGCTGAGCCAGGTATCATCCACACACACACCCAAGCCCAGGTGTCGATACCACCAAGCCAATGGGCAGTCTGGCCAGGATCCCCTCCACCTAGCTCAGGGGCAAGGCTCAGGGGCGGCAGGCAGGCCTGGCCAGGTATCCTGTGTGATCTTTGATCACCAGTCATTTACAGACATGACTTTCGCTTTGTGTTTTGTTCTTTTCTTTCTGGGGTGGATCCTTGCTTTTGTGGGAGCTGTTTGCATCATTTAGCCATTAAGGTAGTACTTGCATTTCATCAGGACAGGCTGGTGTTGACTGATTCCATCACACACACCCTTCATTCACACATCTTGTTCACACATTTAAATGAAATTCCAGAGTATACACCTAAAATAAGTTTTATTAAGAATACAGAATGGAGTTCTAAATTCACAACATCCAGCTTTGTTGGACATTGGTTATAATGTCTATTAAAATGAGTGAGTTATTTCAGTTATGGTATTAAAAGAACAGATACAGTGTTGCCTAGCAGATGCTTTAAAGGTACATTTGATTCGTTTTATCTATCTGTGTCCCTACATTGTGGCTACAGAAGCCTGGCCCTACACTAGCAGGAAGAATACAATTAAGGAAAGGAATTCCTGGAGTGAAGTATATGGTATTAACTGATACAGTATTGCTAGTTTCAAGCAATCAAAAATCAAAAGAATGGCAAAAATAAGTCTTTTCTCTCTCTCCCCCTTTTTTTTTTTTTTTTTTTGGCCAAAGATTATACTGTGTTTTTAACCTAATCTCTTGATGTTTGAATTCCCCCTGCCCATTCTAGGGTGAGTAGGTGACAATTAGTGTTGCCTGCCCATTCTCCCACAGATACTGGGTAAGTTTTCATCTTTCTAACCATCTTTTATATTTGCTGAGTCTCAGGTTAATCTATGGAACTTCCTGTGTCTTGCTTCCTCAGAGCTCCTGGGTGATCACTATAAACGGCAGGTGATCAGACATGATTTTCATCTTGTATTTTGTTCTTTTCCTTTCCCCCCTCCCCGTTCTGGGGTGGATCCTTCTTGCTTGAGTGAAATGGACTTGTTTGCCTCATGGGTTCTGTAACTCCCCCCATGTGGTTTGCATGTACCTGTAAGCTGGGACCAGGCCAGAGCCTTTTTAAATTTCCTGCCCTGCAGCATGCCCAGGCATTTGGCTTAGGGCAGGAACAGCATGGGAAGTTGTAGATGCTGTGCTGCCTTCCCTGGTGCCTGCCACCCAGCTGCACTTCTCCCCTTATTCTCCTGACATCCCACTCTATCCTTCCCTGCTCCCCACTCTCTTGCTGCCACTCAGAAAGGGAAGGCAAGCATCACAGCAAAGTTCATGGGCGGGGTGGGATCTATTTAAAAGTCTTGGGAACCACAGCAGTAGATGTGTCTGGTATGGGTCAGCAGCGTGGCATCTCACAGCTGGGCACGGAGCCATGTGGCTGCTGCGCACCCAGATGCCATCAACTTCCCTAGTGCAAGTTGCAAGTTGGCTGGAAGTTCTGTCGACAGTATGATCCATCACCTCCCTCCTACTCCTATTTGCAGAGCTTCTTGGCTCCTGATATTCAGCAACAGGAACCTGGAGGCGTTAGGAAATGATTTGCCCTGTCAGACACTCCCCTGGGCCAGCTGGCCCTGCCCCCCAGTGCTGGGGATGTGGGGGCCTCGCACACGGTACTTTGCACAGGGCCCTGTGCCCCCCCCTAGGGACAGCCCTGCCAATACACTCCAGGCACTGCTGATACATCTCAGACTAAAGCTGTGAAAAATTTAAAGCGAATACCATCAGTCAAATATATAAATACATGTAATGGACTAAGTAAAAGGAGTAGCTGGGTCAACTGTCATATCACCTTTCTAAGGGTATGTCTACACTTGGGTGCCATCAAATGTCAACACTGAGCAGTCAACATAATAAAACAGCAGGGAAATGGCCACACCTCACGCCATGCTTTGTCGTCTTGTGTCCCCAGTGCTGGCTGTTCCTTCCACTTTAGAAGTGTTACACTGTGGATGGTCTGACACTGTCTGGGTCTAGAGGACTGTATATGATTATCTTCCAAATTAATATTTCAAATTTGCAATAACCAAATGTCATATGCTGCTTTTAGATATTGGTAGGGAGTAGGTTAAGCATTACAGCTAGCGTTAGGGGATGGACTGGGCTAGGGTTATAGTGAGCCTTAGATTTTGGCTTAAGTTTATGGATGGCTTTCAGTTTAGGGTTAGGGTGCTGCTTAGGTGTCTTGTTAGGTCAGGTTAAGTGTTGGGGTTTATCCTACTTTTAGGATTAGGGTTATTGTGAGTATTAGGCTTAGGGGTACGTTTATGGTTATGATTAGGTGTATAGCTATATATTGAGGGATACAGTAAGGATGTGTTTCAGTTAGGGTACATAATGAGAGTGAGGATTCAGGTCAGTGTGATATTTAGGCTTAGAGCTATGGTTATAGTGAGTCCTGTGTTTACGGTTCTGTTCAGTGAAAATGCAAGAGAGAGGCTAAGGTTAGGGTTAAAGTGAGGCTTAGAGGAAGGCTTAATGTTAGGTTTAGGGTTATTTAAGAGTTATGAGTAGGATTAAGTTTTAAGTTAGTGTGAGGCCAGGGGTTATGGTTGGGTTACATGCTAGATTTAGAGCTCGGGTCAGGGGAAGGGTTAGGGTTAGGTTTAGCATTAACCTCGGGTTAGGGTTTGCTTCAGCTTCAGGAATGAATAGGGTAGGCTTAAGGTTAAGGCCTAAGGTTAACACTGGCTGGGTGGGACAGGGGTAGTTTTATAGGAGGCTGTAGGCTTAAGGTTACCTTTATGGCTAGGGTTAGGTTTAAGGAGACTGTGCTGCTTAAGATGCTTGTTAGGGTCAGATTTACAGTTAGTGTGAGGGGTAGGGTTAGGTCTGTGGTCATTGTTAGGGTGAGGCCTGGGATAAGGCCCAGTGTTACCGTTAAGTTACGACTACAGTTAGGGTTGGGGATAATTTTCAGGTGTATGAGCCTGAGGTCGCTGGTTAGGGTTGGTTTTGGTTTTGTTTCAGGGTTAGGGTGAGTTTTTTTGGGTGAGGCCTTGCTTTAGGTTTACACTTAGGGTTAGGGTCATGCATTGGTTAGGAGTTAAGCTTAGGGAACTGGGGAAATAAGCTCTAGGGTCAGGGTTAGGTTTTGGATTAATGTTAGCATGATTTCTGGAGTTAAGGTTATGGTTCGGGTTAGCTTTATGTCTGTGGCTCATTTTCAGGGTTCAGTTAGGGTTAGGCTTAGATGGAGAGTAACCTTTAGTGTTTAATTAGGGGTGTATTTGAGGTCTAGGCTGAGGACAAGGTTTAGGGTTAGGGTTATGATTAGGGTTAGGGATACCCTAAGGATTAGGCTTAGTGGTATATTTAGCATTTTGGTAGCCTTAAGGGGTATGGCTGGGCATCCTGTGAAGTCTAGGCTTAGGAAAAAGGTTAAGGAGAAGACTAGGTCTGTAGGTGATCAGCGCCACCAGCTGGTCGGGAGGGCGCTGACCCTGCCAGCAGGTTCAGAGATTTGAGGATCCTGGGGGGCAGCCACTGCACCCGTGGGGTACTTGGTGGATTTGGGGTACACTTTATTAAAATGAGTATAGGATAAGGTGAGCGGTGGTTGGTGTATGTCGTGTTTGTCACAGTGGTTTCTGTAAAGTGTTGGGGGGTACCTAACTTTCAGGAGTGGGGACAGGCTGGGGAACAATGGGATTCTTCAACTAACCTACTAACACTATAGCCCTACTCACTATAACCTAAAAGGTACTTTAATACCCTATAAGAAAAAAGGGGGTACAGCACAGAATTAGCATGTGGGCATGTCAGAAAAAGGTGGAAGCAGGCGGGGGAGCAGGAGCAGCAAAGAAGGTTAGTGCTGGGGGGGCTCAAAAGAGAGGAAAGGCAAAGGGGAAGGGACTTGGGGGAATGGGATGGGGCAACGGGAAAAGTGGGGGGGCTGAGCAGAAGCCTGGGGGTTTGAGAGGGGGACTGAGAAGGGGGATTGAGCATGGGGGTATAGGCAACGGGGAGAAGCAGGAGGGGCTGAAAGGGAGTTCAGGAGTTTGCCATGGAGGCAGAAGGGGCGAAATGGCAGGGAAGGCAGAAGGGTCTCAGGGAAGTGGCAGCAGCGGGAAGGCAGAAGGGGTTCAGGGGAGCAGCTGGGGAGAAAGCAGAAGAGGTTCGGGGGAAGCAGCGGCTGGCGGGGAAGGCAGAAAGGGTTCGGGAGCGGCGGCGGCGGCGGCGGCGGGGCAGCTGAAGTGCCCGGCATGCCACAGAAAAGTGGTTGGGAGCCGGGGAGCCGCAGAAAGCGGTGGAGCTGGCAGAGTAAGGGTCGGGGCAGCCGCAGGCAGTGGCGGCAAGTAAAGGGGCCAGCGGGGCAGCTGAGGAGCCCAGTGGGTGCCGGGAAAAAGTGGTGGGGCTACTGGGGGAGCCACAGAGAAGCCGCGACAACAGCGGGGAGCCCGCAGGGAGTGGCGGAAAGGTGGCGGGAGAGCCGGGACGGCTGGCGGGGCGAAACAGCGGTGGCTGGGGCAACGGGAAGCACAGGGAGCAGTGGCTGGGAGAGCAGAAGGGGTTCAGGAAAGCGGTGGGGACCAAGCGGCCACAAAAAGCGGCGGAGAGGCGGGCAAGCAGCGGGAGAAAGGAGGTCTCAGGGGGCTAGAGCGTGGGGGGGGGTGAGAGAAATAAAGAAGGGACAAGTGAAGTTTTAATAGAAAAGGTTTTATTTAAGTTGGGGAAGTTACAGAGGGGAGGGCAGAAGCAGCTTAACAAAACAATTCTATAAGCTACAAACTAAAAGAAACAATCTTAACAGCTAACTTAAAACTTCTAAAGCTACCAATTAACCTAATACAGTGTTGCAACTTACAAGGATACTTTTAGAACAAGTTCAAAGAACCCAGGAAAAAAAGATACACTGAGTGACACAGAGTAGGGGCAAACAGTTACAGACAGGGGAGCTCCTTAACACAAAATGAAATAGCAAACAAACATAAAGGAGAAGACACATACAAGCCTATAAAGCTGGGAGGAAGAAGTTTCAGAGCAGCAGAAATAAATTCTTTTAAAGAGAAACTGCAGGGCAGGCTCTTACCACTCCTATTAGCAGCAGCAGCAGCATTACAGGCGAGAGAAAGGAGACTCGTAATCGGCTGGCAGTTGTATTCATGGGGGTAACTCGTGGATACGCTCTAGGGGGAACTCGTGAGCGGAGGAGGCAGCTTCTGGTTGATCAGGCCAGGTGAGATGTTGAAAACCGTCCTGCCTGAGCACCCCAGAACCTCAGCTTTTAAAGACTATTTCCCACCTTTCCCTGATCACAGGGAATGTGGGGAACAATGGGGATATGAGTCATGCCCTGCAGAACCTTGCAGATAGGCAGAGCCCACCTACACCAAGCCCTGCAAAACAATGGGCCCCCAGGGTGGTAACGCCATCTAATTGAGTTCAAGGGGGCCATCTAGTTAAGGTGAAAGGGCCATCTGTTCACTTCACACATTCTATGTACTTTAGTGATGGCCTGGGAGGGGCGGCCATCAAGGTAACTGCTATGAGTCACAGACAGGCGCCTCCTGCGGGTGGTACAGGGGAGTTAGCTGGTAGGGCACCCCTCCCGGTAGCTGGAAAAATGTCTCTGGCTCAGCCCCTTGGGTGACCGAGCCCATTCCAAGTCTAGGGCCCCGGTCCCCAGGTGGGGCAGGCAAGTACACAGTCTAGGGCCCCAGCCCCCAGGTGGGGTGGGCAAGTACACAGTCTAGGGCCCCGTCCTGGTCTGGCTTGCTCCCTCTGAGCCAGCACATCCTTCCCCATTGGGACCTCAGCCTCAACTGAGCTCCCAGCCTGGGCTCTTATACTGCCCCTTCCTGCTCTGGCCACGCTCCTCTGCTTCCAGGGCCTAGGCCTTGCAGTTCCCAGGTCTGGCCAGAGAGGGTGTTCGGGGCATTCCTCCAGCTCTGGCTCTGAGGCAGGCCACAGTGCCTGCCTACAAGGTCTGACAGTAGAGTTATGGTTAGGTTGAGGACTAGCTTGGATTTAGGGTTAGGGAGAGGGTAGGGTTAGCTGTATGGTTTAGTTGTAGGCTTTGGTTTAGACTTAGCCTGAGTGTTCAAGACACAGTTAGGTTTAAGGAAAGAGTTTGAGCTGGGCTAGAATTAAACTTATCTTTAGGGATATGATTTCTGTCAGGTAAGGCCTAGGCTAATGATTATTGTTACGGTTAGGGTTACATCAGGGTGAGTCATAGATTTAAGGTTATGGTTCTGAATACCGTTGGGGTGGGCTTAGATGTAGGGTTGGGGTTTACGTGAGGTCTTGTCTTAGCGTAAGGATTAGTTTTAGGGTTACGGTTAGAGGTAAGGTGAGGGTTTGGCTTATGTTTGGGGTTATGATCAGTCTTTGCATTCAGGTGAGATGAGATTTAGGGTTTGTGTGTGCCAAAGTTAGGGTTATAGTTACAGCTGAGGATATTGTTAGAATTAGGGTCAGGGACAGGATTAGGTTCAGGGGAAATTCTAACTTAGGACTAAGTTGTGAAAGAATGCTGTGATAAAGTGCAAACCTAAGTTATTTTTAACTGGTGCCTCTCTGTCCCCCCCCTCCCCCCACTCCAAACACAAATATCCTTGACACACAAACATCCTGCCTTATCATACTGGTACAAACTGCCTCAGTCCTGTTGCTATTATTTTGTTATGTGAGATTCTTACCCCTCCTGACCTTGGTCCCTTTTATGGAATAATGTTAGCCTGTACCAATAAGAAAATGTTAGATCTTATTACTGTTACCTTACGTATATGCATATATGTTAATGTTACTGCTAAGCTATAAAAGCTTCTGTAAAGCATCATAGGGGCGGAGACCAGCACCTACTGCACTCCCCACCAGTGTTTTCTTTTACTTATCTGTAATAAACTGATAGCAGTGATACTGCATTCAAGTTGGGTTCAACTGTTGTTTTTTATTTGACAGTTTTGGTGCCGAAATCCAGGAACTCAGATGGCAACTACCTGGTGCTTGCCCTAGCTGCTTTGCTCCCTGCCACCCATCGACAGTGTCTAGGAAGGCACCTCCACTTGCGACCCTTGATCACAGATGGACTCCTCACTGGGCGGGTAGGGAGAGGCTGGGGGGCATCCTGCATGCTGCATACCAGACATATTATGGTTAGTGTCATTGTTACAGTAAGGCCTCAGATAAGGTTAGGCTTTTGGGATAGGATTACATTTAGAGATGGGATTATTGTCAGGGTTAGGGTTAGTGTTTGGTTAGTGTTGGGGTTAGGGTCATTGTTATGTTGAGGCCTGGGGCAAGGTTCAGGGTTATGGTGAGTTTCCGACTAGGTTTAAGGCTGGGGATAAGTTTGCAGTGTATGAGCATGAGGTCTGCGTTTAGAGTTGAAGTTAGTGTTTGAGTTAGGGTTAGGGATTAGGGCTAAATTTAGTGTTAGGGCTTGGGTTAAAATTAGGGTTAGGGTTAAAATTTGAGGTTAGGCTTAAAGTTAGCATCATTGTTATAGTGAGGCCTGGGATAAGGCTAGGGTTTGGGTTAGCGTCAGGGGTTAGGGATACCTTTAGGGATGGGGTTAGTTTGAATAAGGTTAGTGTTAGGTTTTGGCTTAGGGTTAGGATTAATGTTTAAGGTTAGGGTAGAGATTAGGATTGGGGTCACTGATATGTTGAGGCCTGGGACAAGGTCCAGGTTTACAGTTTTGTTATGACTAGAGTTTGGGTTGTGGATAATTTTCAGGTATATGAACATGAGGTCTGAGGTTAGGATTGGGTTTTTTTTTTTTTCTCAGGGTTAGGGTGTGGTTTCGGTTGAGGCCACGCTTTAGGTTTACGCATGGTTAGGAGTAGGGACCTGGGGAAGTAAGGGTTAAGCTTAGTGTTTGGGCTAGGGCTAGGATTATGTTTATTGTTTGGATCATTGTTAGAGTGAGGTTTGGGATAAGGTCTAGGGGTAGGGTTAGGGCTAGGGCTTAGGTTTGTGCTTAGGGTTAGGGTTAGGGTAAGGGTTATTGTTTAGCATTCGGTTAGTCTTAGGGTTAGGGTTAGTGTCATTGTTATGGTGAAGCCTGGGATAAGGTTGAGGTTAACACTAAGGTTATGACTATATATAGGGTTGTGGATTAGTTTCAGATGTATGAGCATGATGTTTGAGGTTAGGGTTGGTTTTGGTTTTGTTTCAGGGTTAGGGTGACGTTTGGGTTGTGGCCATGCTTTAGGTTTACACTTAGGGTTAGCGTCATGCATTGATTAGGAGTTAAGATTAGGGAACCGGGGAAGTAAGGGTTAGGCTTGGGGTTACATGTTCAGGCTAAGGTTAGGATTAGCGTTAGGGTTAGGGTTCAGTTTAGGTTTAGAGTTATGGCTGGGGTTAGGGTTTGGGTTAGGTTAGGAAAATGGTTAGTGTTAGAGTTTAGGGTTGTGTTAGTTTTAGGATTAGGGTTAGGTTTACTGTTAGGGTTAGGATTAGGGTTAAAACTAGGGTTCGGCCTAGGTTTAGGGTTAGGCTTAGGGTTACGTTCAAACCTAGGGTTAGGGTTAGGGTTAGCGTTAAGGTTACAGTTAAAGCTAGGGTAAGCCCTAGGGTTAGGGTTAGTTTAAGTGTTAGGGTTAGGGTTATAGTCAGGGTTTGGGTTATGGTTAAAGCTAGGGTTATGCCTAGTGTTATGATTAGGGGTTGGTTTAGGGTTAAGGTCAGGGTAAAAGCTAGGGTTAGGTTTAGGATTAATATTGGGATTAGGGTTGGGGTTAGTTTTAGGTTTAGGGTTAGGGTTCAGATAGGGTTAAGGTTAGGGTTAGGATTAGGGTTAAACCTATCTTTAGGGTTAAGATAAAAGCTCATTTTAGGGTTTAGGTTAGGGTTAGAGTTAAGATTAGGGTTAGGCTAATGTCTAGGGTTAGGTTTATGGCTAGGGTTATGTTACGGTAAAAGCTCGGGTTAGTATTAAGTGTTAGGGTTAGGATTAGGGGTCAAGGTTATGTTTAGGATTATGGTTATGTTTATAGTTATGCTTATGGCTAAAGTTAGGGTTAGGCCTATGATTAGGGTGAGGGCTAGAGTTAGGGTTAGGGCTTGGGTAAAAGCTATGGTTAGTGTTAGGGTTATGCTTGCTGTCATGGTGAGGGTTAGGGTTGGTTTAGTGTTAAGGCTTGGGTTAAGGGTTAAAGCTAGTGTTAGGGTTAGGGTTAGGGTTAGGGTTGGGGAAGTTAGTGTTAGGGTTAGGGATATTGTAAGGGGTAGGGTTAGGGTTAAGTTTAAAACTAGGGTTTGACCTAAATTTAGGGTTAGGGTTACAGTTAGGGTGAGGTTTAGGGTTAGGTTTAAAGCTAGGGTTTAACCTAACATTAGGATTAGGGTTAGGGTTAGGGTTAAAGCTAGAGTTAGGTTTAGGGTTAGAGTTAGGGTAAAGTTTAAAGCTAGGGTTCGGCCTAACATTAGGGTTAGGGTCAGGGTTAAAGCTAGGGTTAGGGTTAGGATAAAACCCTGGTTTAGGGTTAGGATTAGGGATAGGACAGGGATAAAGCTAGGTTTCTGTCTAGGGTAAAGGCTAGGGTTAGTTTTAGGGATGTTAGGGTTAGGGTTAGGCCTAGGGTTAGGGCTTGGGTTAGGGTAAGAGCTAGCTTTAGGCTTATGATTACCATCAGGGTTAGGATTAGGGTTAGAGTTAGGGTTAAATTTGAAGCTAGGGTTCAGACTAACGTTAGGCTTAGGGTTAGAGTTAGTTTTAGGGTTAGGGTTAGGGTTCGGCCTAACGTTAGGGTTATGGTTAGGGATAGGGTTAGGGTTAAGGTTGGGGTAGGGTTAGGGTTTAAGCTAAGGTTAGGCTTAGGGTTAGGTTTTGGTTAGCGTAAAAGATATGGTTAGGGTTAGGTTTAAAGCTAGGGTTTGGCCTAAAATTAGGGTTAGAGTTAGGATTAGGGTTAAAGCTAGGGTTCGGACTTACATTAGGGTTAGGGTTAGCTTTAGGGTTAGGGTTCAGCCTAATGTTAGGGTTAGGGGTAGGGTTAGGGTTCAATTTGGGTTCAACCTAACGTTAGGGTAGGGGTTAGGTTTCAGCCTAATTTAAGGGTTAGGGTTAGGATGAGGGTAAGAGTTAGTGTTAAGTTTTAAGCTAGGGTTCGACTTAGGGTTAGGGTTAGGGTTTGGGTTAGGGTTAAGTTTAAAGATAGGAGTTCAGACTAACGTTAGGATTAGGGTTAGGGTTAAGGTTCAGCCTAACATTTGGGTTAGGTTTAGAGTTAGGGTTCGGATTAAGTTTAAAGCTGGGGTTCTACCTAATGTTAGGGTTACGGTTAGGGTTAGGTTTTGGCCTAACTTTAGGGTTAGGGTTAAGGTTAGGGTTAGGGTTAGTGTTCAGTTTTAAACTAGGGTTTGACCTAACGTTAAGGTTAGGTTTAGGGTTAGGATTGGGGTTGGGGTTAGGGTTAGGGTTAAAGTGAGTTTTAGGTTTAGGGTTATGTTTAAAGCTAGGGCTATGATTAGGGATAGGGGCTGGGTTAAACCTAGGGTTCGGACTAACTTTAAGGTTACGGTTAGGGTTAAAGCTAGGGTTAGAGTTAAGTGTAGGGTTAGGGTTAAGTTTAAAGCTAGGATTCAGCCTAACGTTAGGCTTAGGCTTAGGGTTAGGGTTAGGGTTAGGTTTAGGGTTAAGTTTAAAGCTAGGCTTCGGCCTAAAATTAGGGCTAGGTTTAGGGTTAAAGGTAGGTTTAGGGTTAGGGTTAAGTCAGGGTTAGGGTTAGGACTAGGGTCAGGGTTAGAGTTAGTGTAACGTTGAGGGTTACGGTTTTGGCTAGGGTTAGGGTTAGGGTTAGGCCTAGGTCTAGGGCTTGGTTTAGACTTAGTGCTGCAATAGGGTTAGGGTTAGTACTCAGACCTTGGTTAGGGTTAAGGTAAGGGTTGAAGGTAGGGTTAGGGTTATTTCTAGGTCTAGGGCTAGGCCTAGGGTTGGTTACAGTTAGGGTTAGGGTTTGGGCTAGGGCTAGAGCTAGGGTTCAGGCTAGGGCTAGGACTTGGGATAGATCCAGGTTTAGCGTTAGGGCTAGGGTTGGAGCTAGGGTTAACGTTACGTTTAGACCTAGGGTTCAGGTTAGGGTTTGGATTTGGTTAGGGCTAGGGTTAGGGCTATTTCAAAGGTTAGGAGTAAGGTTAGGGTTATGGTTAGGTCTAGGGGTGGTTTTGGGTTAGGGTTTGTTTAGAGTTAGAGCTACGGTTATGGTTATGTTTAGGGTTAGGGCTAGAGCTAAGTTTTGGGTTAAATTTAGGGTTAGGGTTAAGTTTAGGGTTACGTTTACGCCGAGGGTTAGGTTTAGGCCTAGGGCTAGGGTTAGGGTTAGGGTTAGGGCTAGAGATGGGGATAGGCCTAGCGTTAGGGTTTGGGCTAGGGCTAGGGGTAGGACTAGGGCTAGAGCTAGGGTTAGACTTAGGTTTGGGGTTAGGGTTCGGCCTAGGGCTAGGGCTAGACCTAGGTCTATTGCTAGGGCTAGGTTAAGGGTTAGTGTTAGTGTTCTGGTTCCAGCTAAGGCTACAGCTAGGGCCAGGGTTAGGGTTTGGGCTAGGGTTAGGGTTAGAGTTAGGGTTAGGGTTAGGGTTAGGGTTAGGACAAGGGCTAGGGTAGGGGGTAGGGCTAGGGTGAGTTTCAGGGTTAGGGTTATCATTAGAGCTAGGTTTAGGGTGTAGGAGTTGGTTTAGGGGGAGCGTTAGGGTTAGGGTTAGATTTAGGGTCAGGGTTATGGTTATGGTTTGGGCTAGTTTTAGGGTTAAGGTTAGGCTTAGGGTTAGGGTGAGGTTTATGGTTAAGGTGAGAGTTAGGGTTTGGGTTAAGGTTGGATTTTAGTTTAGGGCTAGGGTTAGAGTTACAATTAGGGTTAGGGTGAGGGTTACGGTTAGGGTTAGGGTTAGAGCTAGAGTTTGAGTTAGGGTTAGGATTAGGGTTAGGGCTAGCGCTAGGTTTAGTGTTAGGTTTAGGGCTAGGAGGAAGAATAGTATTTGTGTCAGGTTAGGGTTAGGATTAGGGCTGGGGTTAGGTTTAAGGTTATGGTTAGGCTTACTGTTAGGGCTAGCGTTAGGGCTAGGGTTACACTTAGGGATAATGGTTAGGGTTAGGGCTACAGTTAGGGTTTAGGTTAGGGTTACGGTTACGGTTAGTCCTAGGCCTGGGGTTAGAGTTAGGTTTTTTTGTTAGGGTTAGAGCTATTGTTAGGGTTAGTGCTAGAGCTAGGGCTGGTTAGGGTTAGGGTTAGGATTACCGTGAGGGTTAGTGTTACGGCTAGGGTTACGACTAGGCTTAGGGTTATGGTTAGGGTTAGGGTTTGGGTTACATTTAGGGCTAGGGCTAGGGCTGGCTTAAGTTTAGGGGTAGGTTTAGAGTTATGGTTACGGTTATGTTTAGGGATTGGGCTAAGGCTAGGGCTGTGTTAGGGTTAAGGTTAGAGCTAGTGTTAAGTTTAGGGTTAGGGTGCCCCCTAGTGGGCAAAAAGGGTATTGATTATCCAAATAGCTTTATAGCACCCCCTACTGGACAAAAATGTATTGCAGATCCTTATAGCTTTATAGTGCCCCCTTGTGGCCCAAAAGGGGTATTTCAGGTCTATATAGCTCTAAAGCACCTCCTAGTGGGTAATGGGGCATGGCACCCCCTATTAAGCTTTATAGCCTCCCCTCCCCGTAGGTAAAAGAGGCATGGCACCCCCAATTAAGGTCAATAGGGCAGTCTAGTAGTCAAAAAGGGGCATGGTACCCCATCTGTTAAGCTGTATCGTGATCCCTAGGGTCCAAAAAGGGGTATGGCTGCAGCTATTAAGGTCTCTAGCACCCCCTAGTGGGCAAAAGGGGTATGACACCCAAAATTTAGCTCTATAGCGCACCCTAGGGCAAAGTGGGTATTGTAGGTCAAGTTAATTCTATAGCACCCCCTAGGTTCCAAAAGGGATATTGCTGGCCCTTATAGCTCTCTAGTGCCTTCTAGTGGCTAAAAAGTGCATGACACCACCAAATAAGATCTATAATGCCCACGACTGGTCAAAAAGCATGGCACCCCCTATTAAGCTGTATAGTGTCCCTGAGTGGTCAAAGGGGTACTGAGGCTCCATATAGCTCTATAATGCCCCCTAGTGCCCAAAAGCAGAATTGCAGGTCCTTATAATTCTGTAGCTCCCCCCAGTGGCCAAAGGCGTATTATAGCTCCATATAGCTCTATTGCACCCCCTAGTTGCCAAAAGGGGTATTCCAGGTCTATAAAGCTTTATCGCGCCCTCTGGTGGCCAAAAGCAGTATTGCAGATCCATATAGTTCTATACCACCCCCTAGTGGCCAAAAATTGTATTGAAGATCCATGTAGGACTATAGTGTGCACTAGTTGCCAGAAGGGGTATTGGAGGTCCATATATCTCTATAGCGCCTCTTAGTGGGTAAAAGGGGAATGGCAATCTCAATTAAGCTCTATACCACCCCCTAGTGGCTAAAAGTGGCACGGCACACCATATTAAGTTCTACAGCACCCCCTAGTGTCCAAAAAGGGGCATGTATTGCCTGTCCAGATAGCTCTTTAGCACCCCTGGTGGGCAAAAGGGGCATGGCACCCCCAATTAACCTCTAGCGAGCCCCCTAGTGGCAAAAGGGGTATTGCAGGTCAATACAGCTCTATAGTGCCCCCTAGTGTCCAAAAGGGTTACTGCAGCTCCATATAGCTCTATAGTAAGCCCAAGTGTCCAAAAAGTGTTTTACAGATCTATATAACTCTATAGCACTCCCTAGTTGCAAAAAGGGGTATTGGAAATCTATATAACAATATAGTGCCTCCTAGTGGATTAAAGGGGTATTGAGATATATACAGCTCTATACTGGCCTCCTACTGGCCAAAAGGTCTACTGCAGGTCTGTGTAGCTCTATAGCGCCCCCTAGTGGCCTAGAACTCTATTGCTAGTCCGTGTAACTCTATAGTGTGGCCTAGTGGGCAAAAGAAGCATGACAGCACCAATTAAGCTCTATAGCATACCCTGGTGTCCCAAAAGGGGCATAGCAGTCCCAATTAAGCTCTATAACATCCTCTAGTGGCCCAAAAAGGGTATGGGTGGTCCATATAGCTCTATAGCACCCCCTAGTGGACAAAAGGGTTATTTCAGGCTGTACTGCAGAGCCATGTAGCTCTATAGCACCCCATAGTGGTTAAACAGCTTACAGCACCCTCTATTAAGCTCTATTGCACCTCCTACTCAGTAAAAAATGCATGGCACAACTAATTAAGCTGCATGGTGCAGTCTAGTGGTCAAAAAGGAGCATGGGACCCCCCCCATTAAAGCTCTATAGTGGCCCCTCGTATTGGAAATGTAGCATCACACCACCTGTCACCTCCTAAGCTCTGTAGTGCCCCTTAGTGGACCAAAACTGTATTGCTGGTCCATATAGCTCTATAGCAACCCCTAGTGACCAAAAAGTGTCTTGCAGTGCCATATAACTCTATCTCACCCCCCTAGTAGCCTAAAAAGTTTAGGCCGGGTTCATGTAGCTCTATAGCACCCCCTAGTCACCAGAAAGTATATTGCAGATCCATAGAGCTCTATAGCACCTCCTAGGGAGTAAAAGGGGAATGGCAACCTTTATTAAGCTATATACCCCTTCAAGGGTTAAAAGGGGCATGGCACACCATGTGAAGTGCCATAGTGCCCCGTTGTGGCCTGAAAAAATTGTGGCACCACATATGAACCCCTATAGCACCCCCTAGTGGCCAAAAGCAGCACTGCAGATCCATATAGCTCCATACCGCCCACTAGTTGCCAGAAGAGGTAGTGCAGGTCCATATAGCTCTATAGGTCCCCCTAGTGACCCAGAACTGTATTGATGATCCATATAACTCAATAGCATGTACTGGTGGGCAAAATTAGCTTGACAGCCCCAATTAATGTGTATAGCACCCCTCGTGTCCCAAAAGGGGCATTCCACCCCCAATTAAGCTCTATAGCATCCCTAGTGGTCCAAAAGGGGCATTCCAGCCCCAATTAAGCTCTATAGCACCCCTAGCAGCCCAAAAGGGGTACAGATAGTCCATACAGCTCTATAGCGCCCCCAGTGGTTAAAAGGCATACAGCACATCTTACTAACCTCTATAGTGCCTCCTAGTCGGTAAAAAGGGCATGGCACCCCCCCAGTGAAGCTCTATAGAGAACTCTAGTGGTCCAAAAGGAGTACAGCTGCCCATTAAGCTCTATAGCTCCCCCTAGTAGCCAAAAGGGTTGTTGCAGATACATATAGCTCTATAGCACCCTCTAGTTGCCAGAAGGCGTATCAGAGCTCCATATATCTCTATAGTGCCTCTTATTAAGTAAAGGGGAATGGTAATCTCAATTAAGCTCTGTACTGCCCCCTAGTGGTTAAAAGCAGCATGGCACGCCATATTAAATCCTATAGTGCCCCCTAGTGTCCAAAAAGCTTCATTTCTCCACCTATTCAGCTCTACAGCAGCCCCTACTGGCCTAAAGGGCAGGGCATTCCCTGATAAGAGCTATAGAGACCCCTAGTGGGGAAAATGGGTCATGGCACCATCTATTAACCTCTATAGCGGCCCCTAGAGGCCCAGAATTATATTTCATGTCCATATAGCTCTAAAGCGCCCGCTGTTGGCCAAAAGGTTTACTGCAGCTCCATATAGCTCTATAGTGCCTCCTAGTGGGTTAAAAGGTCATGGTACCACCAAATAAGCTCTATAGCGCCCCCTAGAGGTCAAAAAGGGCTATGTCACCCCCTATTTAGCTGTATAGCGCCTCCTAGTGGCCCAGAACTGTATTGTTGGTCCATATAATTCCATAGCGTGCCCTAGTGAGCAAAAGAAGCATGGCAGCCCCAATTAAGCTTTATAGTGCCCCTAGTGGCCCAAAAGTGGTATAGCTAATCCATATAGCTCTATATCACCTGTTAGCTGCCAAAAGGACCACTGAAGAATCATATTGCTCTCTAGCAACCCCTAGTTGCCAGAAGGGGTATTGCAGGTCCTTATAGCTTTATACCACCCCAGGTGGCCAAAAGGGGCATTGCAGGGCTAAAAAGCCATGTAGCGCCCCCTAGTGGCCAAAAGGGGTATGGAGAGCCCTATAAATCTATAGAGGTCCCTAGTGGGCAAAAAGAGCACACCACAACCTATTAAGCTCTATAGCACCTCCTAGTTATGTAAAATGTGCATGCCCCCCCAATAAGATCTATACCACCGCCTAGTGGTCAAAAAGGGGGCATGGCACCACCTCTTAAGCTCCATTGCGCTCCCTATGCCCAAAACCTGTATTGCTGGTCCATATAGCTCTTTAGCGACCCCTGTTATGCCATTCATGTCTCAACCTGGTCAGTTCTCAGTTAAGTGATTCTTTCACAATTTCCCAACCCCGTGAGACTTTTAAAGTCTTACTATATCTCCAAATTGAATAACCCTTGGCACTCAGTCTCGGTTGCTTGCTGTCACTTAATAATATCTGTGTACAAAGCGTATAGCTCCTCTTGGTATTTTGGCCTTAAGTACCTTTTTACAGACCCCATTAAACAACTTAGAATATATTTGCCCAGTAGTAACACAATGTAACCACAAATCAAGCCCCCCCCCCCATTATGATTTGGAATCCATAAAATGATTTTGATCCTAAAGATCCAAACCAAACCCATAATCCCCATGATTCTTCCTGATGCAGGATTTTAT
>ML682097.1:939439-958498 GCA_007922195.1 Podocnemis expansa
GTTCCTGCCTACAACCTCTGGAGTGAACACAGAACTCCTTGGGGCTGGATCATAATTAACTTTTTGGCTTTGCAGTGAACTAGCTATCTAAAAAAATCCTTTGACATTAAACCTCTCTGACAGCGCACTCCCAGAATCTGGTCCTATGTGCTGCTGTGACCCCCTGATCTCCATTCCTGAACCCCAACTTACCCCACTTTGCCTGGTGACCGCTCACTCCTGAGACAGTTCACACTAGCCTCCTTTGTGTAATTGGTCACAGGCAGATGGTTTTTGCCTGCTGGTCACTCATGAGATGGTCCCCCAGCAAGCCCCCCCCCCTCAGCTCCCAGATACTTCAGTGGGAACTCCCATCCTACAGACATGGAGGCCCTTCCCCCAATCATTATAGACTCTGTCCATCAATTTGACATTGAAATGGATGTGCCTGTGCCAGCCTCGCTACTTCACACCCTCGAAAGTCCACACAGCTTTAAATAACTAGTTGATTGATTAGAATATGCTTTTAAGTGAATAAATAGCAAAGCAATGAACAATCATTTAAAAAAAGTCAAGAGTTACCACAAGCAAATAAAAGATTTGAAATGCATGCTAAATTAATAAGATTATTTCAACATAATTCTTTCGTCCATTCCAGTGGTTCCCAACCTGTGGCCCGAGGACCACTGGTGGTCCGTGAGTGTACTGCAAGTGGTCCGTGGGTGTCGGGGGAGAGATGACTACTTCAGATAAACGTACTGCAATGAGTGCAATAGGTTTATGAGTCAGCATAATAAATTATTAGAAATAGTTGCATTTTTAATACCCCTTGATATACAAGTTTGACTCCTATCAGTCGTAGGCTATATTAAAAATGTTTGAAACAGTTTGTTGACATGAGGGTCTGCAAAAGCTTTCAACGACAATGTATGGGTCTACATAAAGGTAAAGGTTGGGAACTGCTGGTCTGTTCACCTCATTCTTACTCACAAGGCTGGCTGGTGGTGTTTAAACAACAAGGAGTTGTGTGGCACCTTAAGACTAACAGATTTATTTTTGCATGAGCTTTCATGGGAAAAGATCCCACTTCCTCAGATGCTTTGAAGATGGGTGAACTTACAGAAAGGATTGAAACTAAATGCAAGGGGGTGTAAAACATAGGATCAGGTCATAAAGTAACAGCAAATCAGAGCAGTTTACAGGCTCAAACCATGGGAAGCCTAAAGTCAAATTACCCTTTGTAATGGGAAAAGAATCCATAGGCTCGATTCAGTCCTGCTTTCACAGAATTTAGCTTGCTTATTAATTTGGCCAGCCTAGGACCTGCAGGCCATGTGGATAGGTCCAGTCTCTTGCAGTCGCGCCTAAGATGGTGTTTCTCTAGCCAAAGCCAAAAGCTCTTCAACTTCTCAGAGTGTCTGCAGGTTTGTTTCTTTGTTTGTTTTTGGTTTTTTTTTTTAATTTTCCAATAGCCCCTCTCTCTCTGTTTTGTGGTTTCCCTTCTTCTACCTGAGCCAGGGAGTACAATTTACATTACCTTCATTATGCACCTATGCAGACACTGTGCTGTTTAGACAGTGCTGGAAGACAGCTCTCTTTGTATCCCTCCGCCGAGCCATGTAACCTGCTTCACATGTGTGCACAAACATGATAGTGTAGGAAGCGTGATACCATAACAACACAACAGGACATTCAAACGAGAGCCCTGCATGGTCATCTCACATCAGTCCACACAATTACATGGCAGGAATGAACAGAAAAATTACATGGAATATAGCCCATTGTGCATCAAGGGTATGCCTACACTGACACTTCAAATCAAAATAATGATGGTTATTTTGATTTAAAGTAGTGCATGTCCCCACTAGCTTTGCTTATATTGAAATGATGAGCTCCTTCACTCGAAAAAAAAAAAAAAGTAATGCTCATTTCACTATATTGAAACCTGTCTTCATATCAAAATGACAGTTAAATGAAAATAATTATTTTTAAATAGCAGAGTGTAGAAGTGTTAAATTTAACTTTTATTTCAATTTAGCACTTTCTGAACTTCTTCCTCCCACGGCGCCCTCCACTTTCTATATATTGGGTGGGGGCATGGCCCTTCTTGGGGTCCCTCTTGCCACACTTCCCATGGTGTCCATCTCCTCAGTCAAACTAATAAGTCCCATCCATGGACATGTAGTTTGATTTGGGTTTCTAGTGGGGACATGCTAAATTGATTTCACTTAAATCCATTTAATAATTGTTATTTTGATTCAATTAGAGTGATTTAAGTTAAATCAATTTAACACCCTAAGTTTAGACATAGCCAAAAAGCACTATGAAAAATTCCCACTATCACAGTGTCTACTTCCTTGCTCTTCGCTCTTCTTGACTCCTTGGAATCTGGGACATTATCACCAGCAAAACTAATGTCCAAGGTTTGAAGGGGTTGCCAACAATTCGGAATCTCTTGCTGGTACAACTGTGTGTGGAAAACAGGGAAGAGAGATAGAACTTTAAAAATAACTTACTGTTCCAAAAAGCAGACAATGACTGTACAGAATACAATTATGGCCTGTGCTTAACACTGATAGTGGTACCAGATTCCCACAGCTTTTCCTGGAAAACTAGGTAGAAAGCAACAAGTAACTGAACAGCAAACTCCTGACGGCTCAGAAATTAAGCAGCTGTAGCTGCATCAACTTCTGAGGCCCAGCATACACTATACTGTATATCAATATAATTACCTCGCCTAGAGAGTGCCAGATACAGACCCTTGATGCAATGATGCTGATCTAGACTCCAGTATAAACAATACAATGTCAGTATGGCTACACTTACAAAATTAATTTGAAGTAGTTAATTTGAAATAACAACTTTGAATTTAAATTGAAGTTATTATGTCAAATTAGCAATCCAGTGAAAACCCTCTAATTCAAAATAAAGTGGGCTTTATTAATTTGAAGTAGAATGTCTTCATTAGATTCTCTAATTAGCAATTGGGGAAAGCAGGCTAAAGAATAGGGAAATTAGTTTGAATTAAGCCTATTTTGGTGGTTTAAAATGGCTTAATTCAAACTAATAACTTTCAAAGTAGGTGATACTTTGAAATAAAAGGAAGATTCATTACATCAAATTAGCAGTTCCTTATTTCAAATTAAGGAACTGCTTAATTCCATATAATAAAATGCTTCCTTGGCAAGGGAATAGGTTATTTTGAATTAAGCCTCCTTAATTTGAAACAACTTGTAAATGTAGACATAGCCTGGGAGACAGAACACAGCCTCTTTGGGTGATAGGTTAACTATGCCGATGGGAGAAGCCAGTGTTTTAAATGTAGACCAGCCTCCGTTTTGGTGTGAGACCTAGAGCAGCTAACTATTAACTCTGATCCCACTTACGCAAGTTATGCGCTGACTGCAGTGGTGTTATTCCTGATTTACAATGGGCTGAGCGAAAGGGGAATGAACTGAAGTGGCGTTACTCCATATTTACAACCAAGTGATTCGTGGTTCACAAAAAAAAAAAAAAAGGCTTTTCAAAATGCATAATTTGGCTAAATCAAAATCAGACTTCACCTGGACCCCTACGGTACACCAGGCAGCTAGAGATGAGGAGCAAGCACATACGGACAGAACAGAGGAACAGGCTTCTTTCTGGCGCTACTGCAACCAAGTGGGGAACTTGGCCATTCAAGGCAGAACACAGGAGTTTTCTGCTATTGCTGCCTAGCTGCTGCACAGGAAAAGCATTGAGGGGAAGCAAACAATCATGACTGACTCAGTGTAAGCAGATGGACAAAAGCAGCTTTCACCCACACTGAGGATCCATTGCTAGCACAGAGCACTCTGGTACAGTCAAAGGGTGGATTCTGCAGTTGGCTGTGTAGATCCACAGCCATCAGAGTGGGGTCAAGTGCAGATTGTGCAGTAAAGAAACAATTTCTTTGTGGCAGAAAAGACATCCAGGAGACTTGAAGTCCAACAGAAGAAAAGAGAAATGACAACCTGCAACATTGGTGAGCTCTATGAATGCCACAAACCATAGGCAGTATACCAAAATTTCTAGTTTACAGCATCTTTCTAAGCAAAGAGTTTCAACCTTGCTGACAGGGAGAAGAGTCTGATGGTATATGGACTGCTGTGTGACGTGCCATCTCCATCTGTTCCTAATACTGCCATTTACTACTGCAATGCATAACCATTTACGTGAACTGGATCAAGATGAAGAAAAAAACACTTCAAAATCTTCAGGAAATACTGGACAGACATTCTAAATTTGTTTTAAAAGAATTTGGACAGAGAGGCCAAGTGGCAGTTAGGCTCACTGACTGCGCTAACTGAGATATTTCACACACAGAGCTGAGCTCCATAGCCGGAAACATCTGGTAGAGGCTGATTTAGTCCATAGAGTCAACAATGGCGTTCTGTCACCAGCTTTACACACCAAGTGGGACATACCCATTGTATTATTGAGCAGGAAGGATGGGTCAGTCTGACTATGTAGAGATTTCAAAGTGATGCTTAATCCAGTTTTATAGCCAGACCAGTATCCGATACCTTGTACTGAAGATTTGTTTGCTCCTTTTTGTGTTTCACTAAAGTGGATTTACTGAATTCATACTTAAAATAGGAGAGCAGTTTGGAAATATCACATAAGCAACAGACAAAAATGCATTAGTGTTTTTGTTTGGTTGGTTGGTTTTGGTTTTTTTTCGGTTTTTTTTGGGTTTTTTTTAAATAACAGGTTGTCTTGGCATCCACACTGGCATCTGCGCTGTTACAGAAAGCCATGAAGGAGGTTCTGAAGGTAGTGAATAGAGTTCAGTCTTACTTGGATGACATCTTTGTTACATGCAAAGACCAAGAGGATTAATTTGGATTCTATTTTGATGTGTTTGGAAAACCATGGACTGAGGCTTCTTAAGACAAAAGTGAGTTTTTCAAACTTTCAGTTGAATCCCTTGACCATGTAATTAATATCATGGGCTTAAGGAAATCACTGGAGAAAGGGGAGGTAATTCTTGAAACACGCCTGTCAGAGAATGTGACACAGTTGTGTTCATTCTCAGGACTCCTTAACTACTTCTGCCTAAGCTGGCAACAGTTTTGACACCCTTACATGAACTGTTAGTTTAAGGAAAAAATGGAAACGGACTAAAGAGTGTGAGCCTTTAAGGAAGCCGAGAAATCATTCAGATAAGCTGAATTTCTGACATATGCTGGTCCTTTGCTACCATTATAAGTGATTTGTGATGCTTCATCATATTGAGTGGGTGCAGTTCTCACCCAGTTTTCATAATAGTGCGGAGGAACCAATTGTTTTTGTGTCACAAACACTCATCACTTCTCAGAGAGAGTACCTGCAAAGAATACCAAGAACTGTGCGATGAGAGGAAGAAGGAATAAAGGGGGAACTGAGGGGGAAACCCCACCCTTTCCCTAGTCTGGCCAAAGGGGCAGCAAGAGAACGGGGCAGGGGCTACTGCTGATTAGGACGCAATGCCTACACAGCCAGCTTAGATTGCCATAAAGAGACAAGAATGCTTATCCCCAGTTGTAGGGATGGCGCGACCGGCCACGTGCAGGGCAAGCTACACCGCTATTAAGATGTCACCTGAGGTCAAGGTGTCTTCACCGAAGACATCATAACCCTCCCAGTGTTCTCGTGGGAGGGGGGGCTGTTAGGCATTTCAAAGAAGTATGCCAATCTGAAATGGGGGCATCTAGCCACGAAGACGTGCTGATCAAAAATTTGCCAATAGCTTCGAGAGAAGAGACCTCGGCCATGGAAGAAAAGCCCTTGTGCGAGGCTCATAGCCTCAGTGCTACTTCCTGAATTTGCAGCACTTATGCCACGGCCATAGACCTGCATTCCTAACGGAGGCACACCCAGCTTCATAATTAAGAAAACCTGGGAATCCCAGTACCAGGGATGGGGGGGGGGGGGAGGCAGGGAGAGAGGGAGAGAGAGATCTCAAGGATCTAATGGACAGCAGGGGAAAGACTTCTCTATATCCCCACGCCAAGCCTTGCACGTTTCAGCAGCAAGTGGGTGAGTGCGAATGGAAAGAGCTCCTCTTGAATACCACTGTAATATTTAGTGCTGCCTCTGGTTTTATGTGTGTGGCTATCCCACACCTTTTAAAGTGGAACAATGACCAAGTATCCTATCCACCTTTGGTTGAATATAAGCAAAATGTATCCTTGCTTACAGATTTGTCCACAAGCGTAACCTGTTATACCCTACAACCCCTACAGCAAGACTGGAATATTCAGTACCAAAGTCCCCTTCTAGCCCCAACCCTTATTACTTTTCCCGCATTAAAAAAGCCTCTGGTGAAAACTCCTCAACTAGCCCAGTTTCTTAAGACTATAGCAAGTTCAACAGTACACAATGTACTAAAGGTTATGCACAATGCAAGTCAACTCGTGTGTATTGCTATTCAGGAGCATGAGCTCAGTGTGCATCATTGGTGGGATAGCTTTTCTGGCTGGTCCCCAAAAGCTTCTGCATTCCTTCATTTGTTACTGCACCTCATAATAATTGTTTTGGGCATTTGTTTGCTGATACTTTTATTAATTGGCATTTTCTATTGTAAAATCCAGGAGTTATAGCAAAAACTTCAGGCTCTGGTGCTCCAACTTAATAATAAGTTGGAGGCTGCATATCAGGGCTATAAATGGCTCCACCACCATGGTGGTGGAGTGTAGATAGAAGGAATTCCTATGGAAGACTTTCTTACATAGTAGGTGGTATTATCATCAACCAAATCAGCCCTGACCCGTTAACCCTTTAAAGGAAGGCAGTAAATTAGTCCTACTTGACATAACAGCTTGCAGACCTGAAAAAGAAAAGCAGGGACTACTAACATTGCAGAACAAGAAATAAGATAGCTGCAGAATATGTAGCCAGTAAATAACTAATGAAGCAAACAGAGCAAGCCCCCTCCCTCCCCTTTTCCTTGGCTAAGTGTATAAAGAGCGATAAATAGCTTTTGATTATTGGAACTTCATCAATGGGGCAGTCGCCACATGTGCTGCCACAAGTCCTCGCTCTCTAAGGTTCCAGGCCACAGTCATCCTGTTGGGATTCCCATCTCCTGAAGGAGCATAAGCCTATATCCTTACTTACTTGCAGTTTGTATACTAATAAACCAAACTATTTAATACTGTACTCTGTTTCCAGGTAGTCATGTATGCCAGACCTTAAGACCTGAGCTGTAGCTTGTGGCCAGAATCCCGTTACAAATGAATCACATCCAACTTTCTTCACTCAAACCCTCTAAAGATCACACAGCTTTAGATAAAACAACTACCAGTTTCTTGATCAGATTCTCATTCTAAGAATATGGCCAATGATGGCAGAATCACAATATAAATGAGTCAGGAGTGACCACAAGGAAATAAAAGGTAAAACGCACATACTAACTATCTAAACTGACCTCAGTTGTCCAAGTTTATGCTCAAGGTGTTTGGGTGTCAGATGTTTGTACAAGCAGGGTCCAGATCCTACCTGAAGTTGTTTCAAGGTGGACACTCTCAGTCCCAAAGCCCCAAATCCTTCCAAGTGTCTTCCTTTGTTTTTACTCCTTTTCACCCCCCCCCCACTACTGGGCAGAGGTGATTACTTGGTCTGGTCTGAGCCACCTCAATTAGTACATCTTTGTTGCCTTCTCCAGCCCCTTGCTTGCTCACAACTGTGGCTGTCCACATGATGCTGGAAGAGAGCTCCATCCATCTCCCACCCCCTTCAGCCATGGAAAATATGCTACACATCTGGGCACAGACATGATGCTACAGGAAGTATGATACCACAGTAATCACGTAGACTAGGCCCCAAGCCTCCACAAAGAGACTCTGCATGGTGCAACTGGCATAAAAGCCTACAATCCAGCTATACAAGTGAACAGAAAAAATGCCCCTGGGCTATGATCTGTGTGAACAGAGGTGTAACCCATGACAATGGGAATCTATCATTCATGTTCACCCTTACAGCATAACTGTGTATTAACTGATGAAGTGTTGTGTACAGTGGTTTGGGATGTGGGTTCACATAAACACAGTATGCACCTGAAGCCTTCCCCCTCACCAGTTGTCAGGGGATTGCTCATTCAGACCTTAAATTTGTTAGGACAAGCAATGTCACCTAAATGAAGGCACTGACCTAGTTATAAAAAAAAAGCACAGCAGCATGATGAAGCTGAGCGTTGTTCATACTTTTCCAACTCTGCCTTGTCATCATCAAGAATTTTACTGTATGCTCACTGTTGTGTTAAAATGTGTACTCTCTTTCAACCAGCCTTCAAATTTCTAACCATTGAGTCAAGTTGCAACACTGCATGTTCCCACTTGACAAGTGCCAGAAGAATGCAGGGGGATAGGGTAATACACCCCTCCCCCCAGGAGGTGTTCGCAAATCCCTCACCAGAACCCACTTGGGTTCCTGAAGCAATACTGGGTTGGGAGTGATTCATGGTTAATCCCCACTGCCTGTCCTTTGCTTCCACACCTCACACTCTGTAGGTTAGGTGGGATTTTTTTTTTTTTTTTTTTTTGGGGTCTTCAGTTTCTTGCTTCTGTGGTTGCAGACAAAAGGCCAAGAAATTAAATCACTGTAGTTCAAATATATAGCACCAAAAAAAAAAAAAAAGGGAACGCCGGTGTCTTATCTCTGTGACTGCAAGTCAGTCTCTTCAAAGGAAGTTGGGATACTCAGGTTGGTAATGAAGACATGAGGCTAGGGCTTTTTGTATGAAAAAAATGTAAGGGAATTAGGTGCAAAATTCCCATTGGTTATGTGTTCCATTCTTCATAGACAGCTGCTTTTGAAAATCTTGACCAGCAGTTGCCAACCTGCATTTGTTTGTTCTGGACATGAGGAAATAAAGTTAAATCATGTTAGTAAGAAGCTTGCTGTCATCAATGAAACCAATGAACAGAGTAGCATTGCTATACTGGTCTCATCAGGTCACACTTTTGGAAGCACTATTTGTTTGCCGGGGAGGCGGGTGGGTGCAAGCCCACCCTCTGCTAACACCCCTCCCCCAGCTCAATGGGCGATGGCCCTAGGCCTGGGGCCAACTGGTTTCTGGGGACAACTAATGAAAAATGGGTTCAGGTGTGAAGATCATAGGTTCAAAACTAGGGACCGGGACGTGGACACCAAGAAGAGAACCCCGGACAGCGCCCACTGCTCCCGGAACATGTCGAGGGAGCCCGCGGACTCTGCCCGGAAACGTGAACGAACGAGGGACTGGAAATAGGCCCGACAGTTATAGGCCCCTCCCTCAGCCAGCCTCCTCTCCCTGGTCATGTAGATGGCCTTTTTTGCATAGGTCAGGAGGAGGCTGGGGAGGAGGTCACGTGACTTGGTGGGGCCATGGATGGGGAGTGAATAAAGGAATGTGTGCGGGGAGAAGTGCAGCCAGAACCTCAGGAAAAGGTGCTAGAGGGGCTGGAACCTGGCGCATTCAAGGGAGGCATGCGCCAGGGTCTCCCTCTTGCCACAGAAGGGACGGGGTCAGGAGTGGGGGGGGGTGAACCGCACCAAGAACATGCCCATGCTCATGGCTTTATGCAGGAGCCGTGAACTGATGTCCCCAGTGGGCCATGGGGTCAAGGTGGAATAGAGGCTGGCCCACCGGGGGTCAGCCTCTCCTGCAAAGGGCAAAAGGAGCAGCCCAACAGAGTTTGAGAAATGGGTGGGGAGGCAGGAACAGACAATTTACTCAGTCCACCTATGCATTTCCCCAAGCTTCCACATGACAATGGAGAAAGCAGGCAATTGTATATATATTGAAATGGTCAAAACCACACCACAAGTTTTTAAAGCTAAATCTGAGAACTAGTAAATGAGAGAGAGAGAGACTCCCACAAATGCAGTTTAGAGCAATGGTTCTCAACTTTTGGCAGGTTGAGACACACTTGGTGGCATATTGTGTCCCTACAGGCTGCCCCTTTCCCCCATATGCTGAGTCATTTTTCTCACTCATGGTTGAGAGGCATTGGTTAGAGGGGGAAAAGCAGTTGTTAGTATAGTGCAGGGGTGGGGGCAGGGAGGATAACAGCACAGGGACTAAGTATTTCTCTCTGGTAGAGAAATGCTACACCTCACCAAATCCAGCTTCAGCCTCCTGGCTGCTTTGCCTCAAGTAGAAATGTTGCTAACTATTTCACACTGTCTAGAACAGAGGTCTCAAACTCAAGACCACCACAAGGGCCATATGATGACACATTAGCTCAAGGGCTACTGCACTGAAACCTTTTCATACACTATAACTTTAGGGGCCATGACTGAGAGCCCTAGTCTAGGAACTGTTCACAAAGCCCTTGAGGTGCCTGGGCTGACACTAAGAATGATCAAAAATGTTATTTCAAAAGTGCTTGCCTAGGCAACTCAAAGCCTTTTTGATCAGCTTCAAACAACCCTTAAGATAAAGCAAGTAAAAGATGCTACGGTACACAGAGCAGCCTGCAGGGTCAAGCTACAACCAGGAGTGCAAGGTTTACCTACCTTGGAGGAAAAAAAAAAAAAAGAATGCTATATAGTGGAGGAGGAAGAAAACCCAGTAAAATCCTTCCCCTTCTTCCCATGCTTATCTCAAGAGCAGAACTCTTGAGACTGCCCTGCTTCCTTCTCGAGTGCCTGTCTGCAGTTCATTCTCCTTTAAGTCCCTCCCCCCAATCTATGAGCCAGCTTGGCCCAGCCAGCAGCCTCTACCCTCTCCTGACCACAGCACTAGCAGCAGCCCTGGGCACCTGATCCCTGCAGCAGACTCATCAGCATAGAGGCAGGAAGCTGGGTGGGGAGAGCCATATGGATAGGCAGCAGAGCTGGCACTCCTGCCTGCTTGCTGCCCACCCCTGTCTGTTTTTATATTATAACACATTTAGACAGTTCCCCCCCCAGTGGCCAACAGTAAATGTATGGACTATTTATGACCCTGCTAGAAGCCTCAATCTCAGTGCCTGTCAGGAAGGTTCCATCCTGCCCCCACCCTTGTAAGCAAATGACTTTGCAAGCCACAGAGCCTGGAAAGGAGCATGAGAGATCAGAGTCCAGTCTTCTGCACTCATGGCAGAACCCAGCGCCTTCTGACAGGTGCTTCTTGAACCTCATCTTTGGAAGATAAGAGCAAGATTCCACAAACTGCCTAGACAACAACTTATCACAGCAATTCACCACCTTGACAGTTAGGAAGTTTTTCCTTAATGTCTAACCTAAACCTCCCTCGCTGTAATTTAAGCCCATTGCTTCTTGTTGTATCATTGGCAGTAAAGAACAATTTTTCCTCTGCAAGAATGTAAGTTGTCATGAGGAATCTCCTCTTTACAGACTAAAACCCAGCTCTTTCAGTCTTCCCTCATACAGCTAGTGTTCCAGACCTCTACTAAATGTTGTTGTTCTTGAGGCTTTCCCTCATTTGTCCACATATTTTCTGATGCTGCCTTTTGTTCCACAGCCCTGTATCTCCACAAGAACAGGAAAAGTGGGAGCTCCAGCCCAAGCAACTGCTGAATCCAAAATATGACAGAGCTTCAAAAGGACACTGAAAAAGAGGCCCTGCAAATAGTGTAGTGCTTAGCACCTTTGCTTAACATGCAGAAAGTCCTGGGTTCAATTCCCAGAGGGTTGGACTCAATGATCTCATGAGGTCCTTTCCAGCCCTATGATTTGATTTCTGTTGATTTGAAGAGAACACCCCCAGATCTAACCATGAGCCAACTGAAGGATCTAATCTATTTCCATAACAAGCTTGTTTTATTAATCCTCTAGACTACTTGTATTCAGGAAGAAGTTAGCAGGAACCAGAGAGCAGCCCCAGTTTAAAGTCTCTTATCACTTAAGAGTAAAAGCCAGCCAAAACTGGCTGAGCTAGCCACTAATAATCTGGTACTGTTATGGCAATGAGCTCAATTGTAATGACAACCCAAGCAATTAGATAGTCAAATACACAATGCTAGGAGTCCAAGTTCAGAGGAGCACAGTAACCATCTCATCTGACCACCTGCACCACACAGGCCAGAAAGCTGCTTCCAGAATCTGACACCCAAGCTCGATTTAAAACTGGCCACTGAAGGAGAATCCATTACAACCCTTGGATTTTGTTCCAGTCAATTTCTCTTGCTGTTAAACTCACCTTCTTGGACAGTCCGAATTTGTGTAGGTTGAGCTCCCTAGCTCTTATGCTAACCAATAGATCTGATATTTTCTGACGTATGCCCTCTTATTAAGAGGAAACATTATTAAAGAAGGGATACACAAAACTTTTCTATAGCTGCCCACAGTTACCAGTCCTGATCACAGCTTGAGTGTATAGCTAACATTTTCAGCTTTTGGTAGCTAAGTGACCAGGGAAAACAGGCATGGAGAAAGAATGTAGTCTATCAGGTATGTGCCAATGGTCTTTGCTCCTACTCTATAGACTATTACCCCAAACTTTCAATTCTCACCAATGTTCCCTCTAAGCTGACAATGCAGCTGAGCAAGTTATGGTATTTACTGAGTAACAACTTATTAGGCCTGGGCCACAGTGTTTTGGTGCTGAAAGTATCAGCATGACTAAGTGCCTTAATTAAAAAAAAATTCATAGATGCCTTTTCATTCAAACTTCAATAAAGATGTTAAATTGAAGTACTGTAGTTTTAATTTACTAAACAAATGTGAGAGAATGACACTTGCTGCCTATCTAGCCTCTACCATCATCTACACCACTCAGTTTTTGTTGCCTGTCTTTTGTCAGATTTCCACATATAGAGAAATATACATATAGAGAAAGTGGGATTTTTCTCCCACAAAAAGCTCATGCAAAAAAATAAATGTTAGTCTTTAAATGCCACCTGCTTCCTTGTTTTTACATATAGAGAGTCAAGGTTAACCTTGAATCCAGCTTCTAGGTATGATTTGATGTGCATCATCATGTCTTGATGAGAAACTTCCAACCTGTTACAAAACTGTCTTTATATTATTCATTAGACTGAAGCCTCACTCAACATCTGTACTAGATGCTTGAAATGTACCACATATATCAACCAACTGGGCCAGGAATGTGAACTTTGTCACTTATATACTGAGATGTCTCTAAGAACATTTGTAGTTTATCAGCCTTTAGTTTAAAAATTAGCCTCACATTTCTGGAATCAGTGATTGAGCCCCTTTAAATGAATGGGGGTATAATAAACTAAGAGAAAACACAAATGGAGGCTAGATTCTTAATTCCACTGAAGCTTCTTTTAACACTCTGGCAGTGCAAAGGGGCCTTAAAATGGGTTTCATTTAAGTTTTGTCTGATTTGCTGTTACGGTATGACCTGATCCCATGTCTTACACTCCCCTGCATTTATTTTCATCCTATTCTGTAACTTCTCCCTCTTCAAAGCAGCTGATGTAGTGGGATAGTCTCCTGCAAAAACTCATGTGATAAATAAAGCTGGTTTAGTCTTTAAGTGCCACAAGACTCCTTGCTTTATGAGACTAACACAGCTGCCCCTTTGGAATTTAAGTCCCTGTGATGCTACCCAACTGGGTTAAAGGGGGTTCAGTGGATCAGGCCCTAAATGCCCAAAAGCTAGATTGAAGTTAAGTAGCCAGCTTCAGATTCCATCATAAGATTGACATGTTGAGGGTATTGTATTTGATATCTAGCTATCAACCTTAAAAATACACCTGTTCTGCCCTCAGTAAACATTAAATTATGATGCTTTGCAAATCACATCACTAGGTAGCAACCGCTTCCTAGATTCCCTCAGGGCAACACCTTAAGCAAAGTTATCTGAGAAATTTGAAACCGTTAAAAGGTGGCAACAGCAGAAAACACGTTTCAAGACAGTTTCTCACAGCATCACATCTCTGTAACCAGGGCCATATTTTGTGCCTAAAGAATTTGCATCAAACAGAGCTAGGTTAGAGTCTGTTACATTAGTCATTAGCTTTTGAGAGGAACTATGGGACAACAATTCCCTAACTGAATGGCAAAAAAATTAATTAGGCAGACAGGAAACTTTAAACATTGTATCATCCTTTAATATGAAGCATCTAACATCTCAGTTTTGGATTTCATGTTGTTGTTTTTTTTAAATCCAAATCATTTTCAACAATAAAAGGGAAGTTACAATTAGTATGTCTGGAATGTAAATACTCTCAGAACTAAAATAAGCCTATGAGGTACAATTGAGATTTGTGTCTGGTAGTGGAATATAATAAAGGCAGTTTAATAATTTAATTTCTGACAGTTAAAGCAAACCTAATCAAAGCTGCAAGCAGCAAGAGTATATATGGATTTGTGAAAGACAATGATTATGTTTTAACAAATTCTTGCGGTAATAGAAAGAGAAAGGCTTATTTTTCTTTAGTTATTGCACTGCTAGCAATATTTTTTCCTTCTGCCTTAAATGACTTTCTATTCTTTCAGTTTTTTCATTCCATTTTCCTAATCATTAGGATTTGTTTCCTTCTACCACAGGAGTCTATACAAACTTACATTGTAAAGCCCTACCTTGACAAACTGATTGCATTAGAATCTTTCACAGAAAAGAAAATGAATTGAAATTAACCCAACTTGGTTTTGCTTATTTTAAAGGATCACTTTTCTTTCAGGAGCTTTTCTTATTCAAGCCTTTTAGCAAGTGTAAAACAAAGCATTCCCCCTTGATAGACACGCTAAGTGGCTCAATACAATTTCCCTTAGGTGTTTGGAGCTAAGCACCCTCCTCTAGCTGCAGCCAGGCTCTGGCCTCCTTTACCTTTAGGTCAGCTCCCATCCCCTGCCCCCACAGAAGTCCCTGCAGCAGACTGCATGGCAGCCACTGGGAGCCCCAAGACTTAGCTCTCCCTTTGCTCAGCCCCCCCCCTCCCCCGGCTCAGGGCTGCTTACCTCCTGGGGCCCACACACGCCCCAAAGATGCCACCATCTCTGCACTAGCAGCCTGGTGCAGAGAAGAGGGAGAGATTTCAATTGCCCTCCCCCTCTGCTCCTTCCCTGGCTATCTGCAGCAGGGCATGGGGAATGGCCCATCAGCTCTCACAGCTCCGGCAGGCAGCCTGTGCTGCAGCCGGAGCCGAGACGGCCCTGACTGACGCACAGGGCTGCTCCGGGCTGGGGAGAGGCAGGGTTGCCTGCCCTGCGCAGTTGGATGTGCTGCCTGCACTGCGCTCTTGCCCATCAGTGCAGCTTACAGGGAACATTGATTCTCACTCATCTTAGTTTTAACACAACCCTGGTGCTTTCTGGGTCATGGTGCCTCACTGTTCTGACCCTTGAGCACCCATTGTCAGTTACAGATGTGACTTTTCAAAGGGTAACAATGCTTTACTATAGACAAGGAACATGTTTTTTTTTTCCTTCCAGTACTTCACTTTATTCATCAAAAAATACTGACAGTCATGCAGAGTATGAACACCATGACCTGGTGGTGCTGGACACCAATGCCACCACTCATTCATACATGAAATGAATTGATATAGGCCTGAAGTAAGGCACAACAAAATACAAAATGGAGTACACAGTTCAAGTTGAGTTTGTTACAATATGAAGTCATACTAAAACTTTCATCACAATATTATAGAAAAACAATTAGTTTAGTAACAATGTTAGGGTGTATTTTTTAAACCAATGAACACCTACTGATAAAATAAAGAACTGAGTTAGAGAATTTCTATCAGTGACAGAGGACAAGTAACTGAAGTAACAAAAGCAGCAGCAAGTGTGTAATTGAGTCATATAGTTGGCAGGGACCTCATGAGATCATTGAGTCTAGCCACATTGAGTCTAGCTTAAACCCAGGACCTTGTGCATACCAAGCATAGGTGTTAGCCAGTACACTATTTGCAGGGCTATTGCTGTGGTTTGAAAGTTTTACCAGAACAATATTTATATCAAACTGCAGCATTAGCATGTGAATGAGCAGGGATCTCAAGCATCTTTCTTCATGAGCACCCTGCAACTTTTATATGAATAACTATTTTTGCTCATGAGTATGTCATTTACCTATCCCCCCTCCCCCCAAAACACATGCTTTTAAAAAGCGACAATCAACAGCACCTACCCTTGAAATCTCTAACCAGTGTGATGTCTGCTAGAGAAAGTAGCAAGACAGGGAACAAACAGGATGAACCCAAGTTAGAGATCATCTAAAATTCCTTCTAAATACATTCTTTTGATCTCATATATGTAGGCCAGACTGCCACTCAGTCATGCAAGATCAGTGTTACCCCTCCTCTAACCCCACAGCATCTTTCAGAAAGCTCCACAGCTCCCCTGCAAGCAGCTGCAGAAGGGACACACTGTTTAAGGACCCAGCTGGAGACCTTTGCTAGTGCAGGTTCCTTTCTGCAGGCAAGGACACAGGAAACCAGTGCTCCTCACCAGGGCTGCCTCAAGGGATTGAGATACCCAGAGCAAATGTCTATGGAAGGGGTGCGCTGGGCCAGGGCCATCACTCCAACACTGCAGTTCTGTAGGCCCCGGCATGGCCCTGCTCTGGGCTCAGTCTGCACTGCTGCCCTCCACACCCACCCACCCATCTTTAGCATGCAGCTGAAGGAAGCAAACAAGAAGGGCCAGGAACATGAGCCTGGCCTCTGCTCTGGACTGTTCAGCCCTACCCCCAGGATACGAAACAGCCAGCCCAGGGGCTGAACTCCACTCACACTTCCCCTAGGCTGAGGGTTTCCTATCCTGGGGACAGGGAGGGCCAACCCAGAGATGGGGCAGGAAAGCAGCACTCAGCCCCTGGATTTGCTGTCCATCTGCAGGCAGAGTGGCTTGCTCAAGGGAGGAATGGGAGTGCAGGCCACCCTATGAACTGCCTCCCAGCAATGGGGCCCTACACTCCCTATGGATGGCCCTGCTCCATGTTGAGCCACAAGGGGTAGGGCCAGCTGTGGTAGTGGGGCCAGCTGTGGTAGTGGGGCCATGAGCTGGGTCACTGTGAGCTGACAGCAGTGCAGCAGCACCAGTGCCCCTAAACCTCAGGGCCACAATGGCTCACAGTGGCTCACCCATGTTAGCCTGCCCTGCTCCTCACCCTTTGTTATGCAACCTGCTGCAGCTAAGTGTTCCACCTGAGTCCTCAGGCTGGTCCAAGGCTAACTTGATCATAGTTCTTGTTCAGTTTGACAACAGGAACAAATGCTTCCTAATGGGCTCTTCAGTTGAGGAACTGAACATCTGACATGTTAGGACCTTGCTGAACCTTGAGGCAAAGAGCTCTGCAGCCAGGGGGCAGGAGATCAGAAAGGAGCCACTGCCTGGGGACCTAAGGGGAGTAATTTCCCAGCTGGAGTCAGGATGGTATGATATCTCTCACTGAACTTCTCTCTGGCTGCTTAGGATACAGGGAGCTGCTGCTAGAGACTGTTGACCCTTCTGGGTTCTAAAATTCTCTGTGGCCCTCAAACAGAAGGCTTGGGAAGCAGTGTTAGAGCTTCCTGTACTCAGCCTAGAGCTTCTTCTGAAACATTTGTGCCCCATGTATGCTCAGCAACAAGACACCCACCCTGTCTGTGAGAAGCACAAAGCCAGCCTCACAGGCAATACCCAGGGAACATCCTCCACCCCCTCCTAGAACTCCTGACCACACTGGACCCTACAGAGGGTCAATCAGCTCCTCTGACAGCATCAATATGCACATTCTAGACCATGGGTGTGCAAACTTATGCAACTCAAGAGCCACACAAGTTGATTATTAAACCTTCAAGAGCTGCACTTAGGCATACAGCCATATACTTTCACAGAATTGATTTGCTGATATTCTTCCATGAGCCATACTTTGTCATGCAAGAGCTGCATGTGGCCCCCGAGCTGCAGTTTGGCCACATCTGTTCAGACCCTACAACCCTAATCTAGTACCCCCATAGCATAGCAAACCCAGGGGACACTTCCAAGCCAGACCCTCCTATACCAAAACCCCAGACTATACCCTCTCCTTAATTGAGTTTCCCCAAGCTTCTTCATAGGTGGACTCAGTTCTCTTTCTCCCCCCCCAAGACTGAGGTACCACCCAGGCTAGAATCCCAAGCCTTCCCTCTCCCCTCCACTCCGGGCCCAGCCCCTGACTAAAAACTGCCTCTTCTGCTGCACCTACCCTCTCCTCCACCTCCTTTGCCTGCTACTACTACCCAGCTGGCATTTGGTTAAGCCTACCCTGTGCCCAGATGCAGCCAGGTAACATAACTGGACCCTCAGGAACATTAATCCCTTCAGGGTCTCAGGGGAATGCACATCCCCATGCAACATCCTCCTCAGACACCCCTTCTCATACTCTCTTTCTGGGACTGTGTCCCTCTCACGTCACCTCCATGTTCTGGCATCTGTAGCCAACTCAGCACCTTTGCCAGGCCCCTTCCTTCCCCCATTTTTAGGAAGATGGATTGCTAAAATCCAACAAGCCTTTATTAACAGCACCTCAAATGAGATCAGTACTTGTTTCCTTTTCATCTTCAGCACTGCAAAGTTTGTTCCAACCCCTCTGCCAACAGGCTTCCAGGCACAGTGCAGAAACCTGATGAAGAACTGCATCACAATGGCAGACTTCAGCCTCCATCCATACAGCCAGAAATGTATCAAGATTGTCAGGTGAGTTCCAGGAGTCCCAGAGGTTGCTGTAGCCAAAACCAAAAGATAGTGCCCATATGTCCAGAGCCATCCAGAAAGCCGGGGGTGTGCACGCACAATGGTTCTGGGCCCATCCCCAGTGTGATATGAGTATACAATGAGACAGGACATTCTAGAGAACATCCAGGACCAGTTGAAGCCCCAGATGAAATTGGAGACATCTTTGTTGGGCAGGAGAAGGAAGACGACAGCCATGACCCAGTTCAGGAACCACATGGTGCCCACTGTCGACTCCACACAGCAGCTTGTGATGAAGATAAAGTAGCCATTCAACAGCATCCATCTGAGGGAAGGCCAAGCAACACAGAATGAGAATAAACGACTGGGAGTGAAATCTATGTTTTCTCCTAGCATTAATTAGAGGATTAGACTTACTTTTAAAGTAATATTTTGGTATAACAAGAAGGAGTATTGGGAAGTTTGACAGTCGGAAATGAGTCAGGGTTAGGGATGGTTTAAGGGTGAAAGGCAATATTTTGC
>ML682098.1:0-38099 GCA_007922195.1 Podocnemis expansa
GCGCCTCCAGGTTGGGGGGCAGCAGGGGCTTTAAAGCCCCTGGGGTGAAGTGCCCCGCTGCCCGCTCCTGGCGGGTGCTTGCAGGGGGCTGTAGGCACCCGCCAGGTGCCGCGCGGTGCCTGCAGTCCCTTGCAGGTACTGGCGGAGTGAGGCGCAGCCCTGCGCCTGACTCCGCCGGTGCCTGCAGCCCTCTGCAGGCACCCATGGGATGCAGTGCCCCTCTGCACTGCACCCTGTGGGTGCCTGCAGTCCCCTCCCCAGGCGAAATAGCAGGTCCACACTGTGGACCTGCTATTTCACTCCCTTATTTCGCGGACATGGTTTTTGTCCAGCGAAATAAGTTGTTTCGAAATAACACATTATTTCGAAACAGCTTGTTTCGAAACGTGTTGTTTCGAAACAAGCACTCCCCGTGTAGACATAGCCTAAGTGTCCCAGAGGGTTCAGTGGCCGAATCTGTGGAGACCCACCAAGGGCCTGATGAGGAAGAGAACCCTGTACCCCATACAGCCACTTTAGATCCAGATGCCCCTGCTTTTACACCTCAAGGCTCTGTCACCATGCCCCCATGTTCAGTAGTGCCACAGCAGTCAATGCCTGACAGCCAACTTAGACGTTCCTCCAGGGAAGGGAAGCCCAGGTGTGTGCTGCTGACATATGATCGGTTGGGAGAACCCAGTGAAGTAAAAATCTCTGGAGTACCCCGGGGGGTGAGTTGCCTCACAGGAAACCTGTTCCACCCCCTCAGTGTCCCATGAGTTGGATGATTGTGATACTCCTGACCAGTGGGGGTCCTGGGTCTCCTGCTGGGAATCCATGGACTGAAACTGCCCACCTTGTTGGGGACACCAAGGATCCTTTTCTTTTGGAGTGGGGGAGAGTGTAACCCCCCTGGGGTTTTGAGGAGCGTGGTTCCTTTAAATCTTTGCCCTGTGGGAGAGGGTTTGTGGAACTGAGATGGGGGGCTGGAGCAGCAGGAGAGGCCTGGGAAGGAAGCAGAGGGAGACGCCCTGCTTGAAGCCAGGGAAGACAGAGCGGCTGGCCTGGGATGCCAGACCAAAACCCACAGAAGGACAATGTGCTGGGGAGAGTCGCCCAAGGACAGAGCAGCATCCAGTGACTGGCCATCTGGAGCCGTGGGGCTGTGAGTACAGCACCTGGAACTCAGGGGGGAGGTTGTAGTTAGTTAAGTGAGGAGGGGGCCACTCTGGGTTCGCAGAGAGCGGCAGAAGAGGCATCAGAGGGTTTTCTTTTGCTGGGAAAGTGCTGGCGCCAAAGACTAGGAGTTGCTGGACTGAACTCTGGACTGGAACTGTGCTGGGACTCCTGAACTCATGGTGCAGAACGAGGTCACATCTGCCTCCAGCATGCTCTATTGTTGGGCCTTGCAGGGCCCTGTGTTAGCTGTTACTCTGTGTTACTGCTGCCCCATCTCCCCTGTTGGTTTCCCCTTTGTACCTCTGTAAATAAACCTTCCCCATTCCCATACTCCCTGCGCGATTCCAGTGTGTGTGTGTGTGTGGTCACTCTGGGGGTTTGGAACAGGTGCCCCTGGGGCAAAGGGGCTCTCCGTGCTGTGTTCCCGTGCACACCCTTTCTCTGGTCAGAGCTGCCTGCAAGGCAGATTCAATCTGGCCACGTGGGTGTTACAGGAGACCAGACAGAGCAAGGGTTGGACCCTCTGAGCCTGGATTTGGGAGATGGCTACAGGTAGTGTTGACACCCCTGCTGGACGGGAGAAGGCTCCACCATAGCAGAGTCCTGATGGGGTGTGAACAGAAGGGAACCAAGAGGCTTTTCTGGGTTCTCCGTGACAGTGGCCCTAGAGTCCTTCATCCCATGCAGCTTAGAGTCCGTGGACTCAGCAAAAAGGGTTGGACCTTCAAAGGGGAGGTCTTGAATGGTTTGTTGCATCTGTTGAGACAAACCGGAGCTCTGTAACCAGGCCATATTACAAGAAGCAGTGTCAGATGCATCCCAAGACACCATAAGCAGGTCACAGGCAGTGAGAAGTCCTTCCTCAACCAAGGTCTCAAAGTCCCTAACACGTTCTCTAGGGATCACATCCCAGAATCATTCTAGCACTCCCCAGATGTTAAAAGCATACCTTCCCATTTGCGCGTGGTGGTTTGCTATGCAAACCTGAAGGGCCAAGGTGGAGTAAACCTTTCTATGGAAGCGGTCAAGTTTCTTTGCCTCCCCATTCTTAGGAGTAGAGCTAGGTTGGCCCTGGCTCTCCCTCTGATTAACTGCATCCACCATGAGGGACCCGGTGCTGGGTGGTTAAAAAGGAAAGAGAACTTGTCTGTGGGGAAGTGGTATCTCTGGTCCACAACCTTGGACACTGGAGAAATAAAGGAGGGGTTTTAACACTGTGCCTTTACTATGGAAAATACCCCACTCATGTAGAGGCACTGTTTTTTTGCTGGTGGAGCAGCTTCCCCCAAGTCAAAGAGTGACAATCCCCAAGTCCAGATTTAAATTTGCCGCCATGTGCCTAAGGAGGTCCTGTTGGATGTGAGGATCATCCCTGTATGACAAGGCCTTTGATAAGTGGCTTCGTCCAGTGATGAAGAAGAAGGAATTCAGGATCTATGGTGCCGTGGGGTGCTGGAGCCAGGTTCATTATCCAAGACATGTGATAAGCTGAGGGTTGGAGGAGAGGATGATGCCGAGTGTCGTGATGATGCCTGCTCGTCCTCCAAGTGATAGCTAATCCAGCCATTGGGCCATTCCTGGAAGGATTGCGGGGTGGAATCACGGAAAGCTCTAGTCTGGCCACTAGCCTTAAGCGAACTCCCTTTGTTTTGGGATCTGGTCTCCAGTCTGCTTTGTGTCCCCCCCCCCCCCCCGATAGCCGACTGGGTCCAGCAGGGGGGATGGCCCCATTACCAGGTGATCCCTGGCCTCAAGAGATGAGACACCAGTGGAAAAGAGTTGGGGATCTCTTCCAGCACCGTTTACCCACAGGTTCCTCCCTTGTAGGGGCTGGTACCAGGAATACTATAGACCTGAGGTGCCGTGGCTCTTTGTCCAACAGTCCCGAGGAGGTTGAAGATGATCTTGCTCTTCTTGAACCTTGTGAACACGGTACTGAGGAATGGTGCGCTGATACTGGAGATGGGGGGTAACCGTTTGAAGAGACCCCCTCCAGCCCCGGGGAGGCAGAAACCCTTCCGGTACCGGTGAGGCTGATAACAGTGCCGAGACAGGTGCCACCTCTACTGTGGAGGACCATTCTTTAGATGAGAGGGCTGGTTTACTTCTGGACTGTACCGCCCTGGGCGGTGCCAGGGATGTTGGCTCCAATAATGCCTTAGCCACCACAAAGTCCTCCAGTGTCAAGGAGATGGGTACCAAGTCCCCTCCCCGGGGCAAGGTGGACAGCGGAGAAGTGGCATGGCCCTGGGTCCTCTCTGCTGCCAAACTGGCATGTGGTATTGGCAGTTTCTTCGATTTGGCAGGTGCAACTAGAGGTGGTGGCACCGCCCAGTCTTGGACAAGGTTCCAGAGCTTCCGTTCGCTGTTCTTGCGGGTTCTTCTCTTGAAGGACTTTCATATGGTGCAATTATCCGTGAGGTGAGGTTCAGCTAGACAGGAGAGGCACCTCTTGTGGGGGTCATCAATCGCAAACACCTTCCAGCAAGCAGCATAAAAGCCGGCATACTTAATCACATTAAAATAACAAACCTAGGAAAACACAGGCACTTGCGAAAGCAATGATGGGCTGTTCCAATACCATCACTGAGAGTGGAAAGAAGGAACTGGGAGGGTCAGGGTCACATGCAGAGGGGGCATTGGACACTGTCCCTGACCTGACAGGCTAGGGCTAAAAGGTCTTCCGGCTTACCTTGCACTGCGGCACGTAGACACCTGTAAATGAATGATGTGAGCAGCGCTTGAAGCACAATTACACAAACACACACTGAGGACTCTTTCTCACACACACATGCACGCACACACGCACGCACACACACACACACACATTCTTCCCACCACTCTCTCTCTTTTCACTATCACCAACCACTCCAGCTCTGTGAGCCCCAGGTTGGGGTCTTGGCTCTTGCCATGTCCCAGGAGGGGATGTGGACAGTGCCAGTTGAACAGGGGGCTGCAAGAGTGGTCATAGACCATGCTGCTTACCTGCCAGAGCTGTCAGAACTCCCAGGCTAGCCATCTGTTTCTCTAGCACCATGTTGCCCCCCTCCCCCTCAGCCCTTTAGCCCCATAGCTTCTCTCTCGATCTCCCACATCCCTTTCACTGTCTTTCCAACCCAAGCACCTATGTTCCTTGCCCCAATTCACACCCTGGTGTCACCAATGCCCCTTTAGCAACCTCGTGGGAACCTGGCATACGCTGCTCTGGCCAGGCCAAGCCGGGCTCCACCCTGGAAGAGGTGCACGGAGGGGAAGGTTGAAAAAGGGGGAGGAGCCATCACCCCTAGGAAGGAGGCTGAGGGTTTATCGGGGAGACACTGGCTCACTGGGAGCAGGCCCGTGTCAGTACGGGTGGAGAAGCCAGGTTGGAGATCCAGAGAGGGTCTGTTGGCGACCAAGGCCCAGACGAAAGTAGAGCTGAGTGCGGGGCTTCCTCTCCATTCCCCAGGGAACAGGGAGGGGATACAGGGCTGAGTGCGGTGGGAAATAAGCCTGGGGAGATCCTCACTTTCAGCCCGAAAGCTCAAACAAGAAGGTCAAAGGCAGGAAACTGACATGACCTCAAACCCCAGAGACCCACCCAGCCTCCACGCCCACCTGGCCCACCGAGCATGTCACCCGTCTAGCTCCCCTGAGGAAATGCTATGTCTGCAGGTCCCAGCTGGGTGCAGCCGGGCAGCCCCCCAGACACTCACTGTAAACAAGAACGCTCTTGCCTGCTGATCCGGACGTGGGCCCCACAAGCACGGTGCAGTTCAGCTCCCATCATCCCAGGGCCTGGGACCCAAGCATGGCCTCGGCAGTGGCCCCGTCATCCGACATGGAGACAGTTAAGGTCACAGGCTGTGCCCCAAACGACAGGTTGAACCAGGCCTATCCCGTGGGAAATATCCCAGCCACTTTACAGCAGACAGTCACCTCGGTGCCCACCTCTATATAGGCGGGAGCGTGGAGCCAAGGAGGCTCTGCAAAAGGTGCACCAGTTTGAAGTTGACCAAGTCAGCTTCCTTCTTGATATAGTGAACAAAACCTCTTCAGTACCGCCTGTGCTGCCTGGTCCTTCTGGAGAGACCCTTCAAGCTTTACACCCTTCCTTCACCCACTCCCCAGCCCCAGCTCCTCCTTCTAAGTCAGGGTTGGAGCTTCAGCTAAATGGGAATCTACTCTGCTCCCTTGGCTGCTGTAGATTACACTGGTTTACACCCGCTGGGGATCTAGCCCATAATATGAAATTTGGAATGACACAGAATTGGCATAATGGGCCAAGAGTGTCCCTGATGTTACCCTCCAGCAAAGCGTGGCACTGCTGACATTTTGAATTTGACAATGACAAACAGGATGAATTCTGTGGCTTGAGCCTCATAAAGCCCATCACTGATTCCAGGCCATGAGAGGGGGCGAAAGGTTCCAAGTGGGCTCAGACACACGCAGACTCTCTATTCAGTGTTTCTCATCAGCTGTTATGTGGAACATGGGTGGTCTGTGACATAGTGAGTGTGTTCTGTAACCTACCCTACCCCTCGCCTCCTTGGTCCAGTAAAGCTTGAGAAATCCTGTATACACATACACACTGACTTTCACCGACACACATTGACACTTCCTCTCTCTCTCGTTCTCTCTCTCTCTCTCTCTCTCACACACACACACACTCTTTCTCTTTCTCTTTTCATCGGTTTCCAGTACTAAATTGGGTGTAATCATTATGTATCTATTTTTTTAAAATAAGAGTATGTTAAACTAATAAAATAAAAGCATTTCAATTAATAAAATTATATTTAATTCAGTTTCCTGAATTGTTTCACGGGACTCAATGATCTCATGAGGTCCCTTCCAGCCCTATGATTTGATAATGATAATGATAATGATAATGTGTAATACACAGATAGTATGACTATTACGGCTGGTAAATAGCAGCTTTTTTGAGAAAATTTTCATCAGGGTGGTCCATGTACAGTAATCAATACCTTCAAGTTCCAAAGGGATAGCCACGTTAGTCTAGTTCAGCAAAACAAACAAGGAGTCTGCTGGCACTTTTAAAGACTAATAAATTTATATGTTCCATTTTCAAGCATCTTGCAAAGTAATACCTTTGGGTACGTCTCCACTGGAGCCTTAGGTTAACTTAAGGAAGCTTAAGTCAACCTACAGACCCCTGTGGCCATGCTGGGCTTTTATTAAGTTGACTTAACCGCTTCCTTAAGTTGACTTAATAACACCGCCTCTTTAGGTCAACTTACTGCTTAAGTCGACCTTATTAAGTCAACTTAAGCCAGTGTAGACAGGGAACAGCACTTAAGTTGCCATAGCTGGCCTCCAGGCCCTCTCCCAAAGTTCCTGGCCACCATGAAGTGTTGACCTCGCACCTGTCAGTGTGGATGCAGACAGTTGACAGGCGTTTCCAATGTGGATTCTCTAAGTCGACTTAACAGACCCTCCAGTTTAGACATACCCTTTAAGAGTTCCTTGATCCACTAACAGTTGAGAAATAATGTACAAACACACACTGCCTGTCACAGATACACATGCTTGTTCTCTCTCTCTCTCACACACACACACACACACACACACACACACACACACACACACACACACACACACACACACTCTCTCTCTCTCTGTCTCCGGGCTCTCACATAGAGATGCACACACTGACTCTCACAGACACACGCACCCAGAGCTGTAATGGTCTGTTTCAGTGACCGGGGGGGTATTCCAATCAGAACGCACCCCTTGCAATTAGCAGTGCTTGGGGCCAGCACCGCAAAACGCACCTTTTAATAGAGTGGCTCTAGTGAGCTGCTCCAGCGTGCCCTGTGCAAAGTGCCATTCACCCCACTGTAGTTACAGCTCTGCACACACCGACTCTCTCTCTCTCTCTCTCTCTCTCTCTCACTTTACTGCTCCATGACCCAGCCAGCCAGCACCCTTTCTTCAGTATGGCCCCAGGTTCTCAGCTGCTGCAGCTCGGTGAGCCCCAGGCTGGGCATCTTGGGAGGCATCAGGAGGTGCTGTGGGCAGTGCCAGCCCTGCCAGGAGCCACAGAAGAAGTGACAGGACGCATTGCTTACCTGCCAGAGCTGTCAGGGTACCCAGGGCCCAAAGCAGGCCGGGTGGAGCCATGGTGCTGAAGATAAATCCTTCCCTAGGGTGCAGGAGGTGGCTGGATGGATCCTGCCCGGAAAGCAGCCTGGCTTCCCCTGGCTCTGAGTGAGTGAGGCTCAGACACAAGAGCTGCTTTTACTGCTTGCAAAGTGGTCATTTCCCGGAAAGCTTGACCTTCTGGCTGTGTGTGCAGAGAGGGGATTTCCACAGCCTGCTCTTGCTCAAGGAATTTTGCTTTTCTAACCCTTTCCAAGTTGGGCTTCCCAGGAAGAGGCATCTGCCCCCATACATAGTGTGTGCCTCCCCTGGCCAGCAGTCTAATGGTCCCAAGGCAGTTGTTTGTGCGCACCCTACCCACATGCTGCGCCAGTGCCCTCTTTAGTTATGGGGCCAAAGGACCAGCAGTGCCCTCCCCGTAAGACTGTCTGTAGGTCTGTATGCTCCACTCTCTCTTCCCCAGGGCTGACCCTAGGGCAGGGGACACAGGGCATCTGCCCAGGGCCCAGCACTTTGGGGGGCCCCGCACTGTTGCCGTCCGCATGATGGGGGCTGGGCGAGCCAGCCAAAAGGGCAGCCCAGTTCAGCGCTGCTGGTCTGGCCACACACCCCCACCACATACACTGCTCTTGGCTCTATGCAGGGGCAGGAGGCAGTGCAGGGCCAGTATTGATATCCCCCCGGCCGCACTGCCTCCCACCCTCCTCTCCACTGCTCTGGCACAGATCCGAGAGCAGTGCATGTGGTCTGGAGAAGGAGGCACCCTTTTGGCCAGCTTGCCCTGTCCCCAGCATGGGATGGCCATTGCAAGGGCCTGCCCCTCCCTTGGGCCGGCCGGCCCCACTGCCCAGTGCCTCGGGGGTAAGTGGGGGCCCTGCACAGGGCGATTTGCCCAGGACTCTGCACAACCCTAGGGACAGCCCTGCTGTCCCCTCCCCGATCACAGGTAACACAACTCTCCACTCTGGAAATTACACCCTGGTCATCGCTGCCCAGGGAATGCTAGAGGGCTCAAACCTCACACTGTGAGCTGATCTGATAGCCAGGGGCCCAGCACCGTCTGGGAACTCTCTAGCGTGTCTGGGTTGGCATTCAAAGTCATTCAGTCAAGTACCCACCTTGTCTGCCTGCACATCTAGGCTGATCATGGCTCAGACAGACAGATGGTACGGAGAGCAAGATGCTGCTTTCGAGTTATTCATTTATTTCTCATAACAGCAACCAGAGGCCCTGCAGAATTAGGGCCCATTCTTCCACATCCTGAATACACAAAAAAAACTCCTGCTGCAAAAAAACTTTTGTGTGTGCGAACGTCCAAGCGTGTGGGGGTGCAACATATGTACATGTAAAACAAAAGGTGTGCATCGAACTTTTTCTCACTGCAGGTGTCCTTTAGCCCTGTCCCCTTCATAGTCTGCATCCCTGCAGCTGCTGTATCCTCTGCTGCTGCCTCCATATGCTCTGCACTGGGAACTCACACTGCAAACACAGGTCTAGGGGTGAGGGGGAAGGGAGGTCATTGTGCCAGAAACATTCTGCTAGGGACGCCAGTTTCTTGTATCCACACTGTGGTTTTGGGTTTGTCAAGAGACAAACAAGAGTTTGTAACAGAATCAGCAACACTTTTAATATCTCTACAGCCGAACGGGAGAAAAGAGAGAGTGGATAACTGTGACACAAGGCCAGCTCAAGGGGCTGTGGCACCCCGAGGTGGCAATTTCTTTTCTGCCCCCCCCCCCGCCTCCAAGGGCGGAACTCAGCCTTCACTCTGGGCCGGCTCACCCCACTCCTGGGCGGGGATCAGCCGGCCCAGGGGCAGAGTGGGCTGGATCATGGGGTGAACACCACTCCCTCGCCCTGCCTCTGGGCCAGCCCTCCCCCCCATGGCAAGGAACAGCCACCAAGGGGCAGAGCTGGCCAGCCCAGAGGCCTGGGTTCGCTCGCCTAGCCCTCCCCTGGACCAGCTGTTCTGACCTAGGGGTGGGGCAGGTGGGCCCAGAGGCAGGGCCAGGAAGTGGTGTCTGCCCCACTGGCCAGCATGCCTTGCCCCCAGTGCAGTGCCTTAAGCTGGGCTGCCCTGAGCCATGACCTTACTGGCTTATGGCTTGAGCTGGCCTTGCTGTTACGGGCTGCTGCCTAAATCTGGTCCTGTATGCCACTGTTGACACCCAAGTTCTCCACTCCTGAACCCCAGTTCATCACACTTTGCCAAGTGACCCCTCACTGCTCAGTCAGTCCACACCAGCCTTTTGTATGTGATCAGTCCCAGGCAGTGAATAACTGCCTTCTGGCTGCTCAGGTGACAATGCCCTAGAGACCACTCCCAGCCCTGTCAATGTTCCCTCTAAGCTAATGATGCAGCTGAGCAACTTGTGGATGCAGCTGAGCAAATTCCCTACCCATTCCCTGACCCAGGACTGGGCCTCTGGGCCACTGCCCATTGGCTTCCCCAGCACATCCATAACTTGCTCAGCTGCATCACCAGCTTAGAGAGGGAACATTGCATAGATGTTGTCAATTTATTCAAACTTCAGTAAATTAATAAAACCACAGTATTTCAGTTTAACATTTTTATTAAGCAAATATGAAACAATGACGCTGCCTACCAAGACTCCTCTACCATCATCTACACCTCAGTTTTTGACGCCTGTCTTTGTCACATTTCCAGAATGCACATATAGAGTCAAGGTCAACCTTGAATCCAGCAGGGGAAGGAGACCAAAGCCCACAGGTAAGTGACAATGTGGGAGATCTGGGGGAAGGGATGGAACTTGGGGTGTGCTGGGACTATAGCACCAGGAGTAAAAGAGAAGGTAGTTGGAACATGGGGGGGGGGGATCAAATAATTGTCTTAAATGTTCCACTGAAGCCCCAATGCGTGAGGAGAGTGGGGGAGGAGAACTCCAAGAAAAAATGCAAGGAGGTTTATGTAATAGAATTGAAAATCAAAATGACAAAGTAGGGCAATCGGCCGGGTATCTTAGGTGCCTATACACTAATGCGAGGAGCCTGGGAAATAAGCAAGAAGAATTGGTAGTACTGGCGCAGACAAGGAACTATGATATCATAGGAATAACGGAGACGTGGTGGGATAGTCTGCATGACTGGAGCTCTGCCATGGATGGGTATAAACTGTTCAGGAAAGACAGGCAGGGAAGAAGAGGGGAGGAGTAGCGTTATATGTAAAAGAGCTCTATGACTGCTCAGAGCTCCATTATGGAAGTGGAAGCGTGCCTGTAGAAAGTCTGTGGGTTACCTTGATAGGCGTAAACAACAAGGGGAATGTTGTGGTGGGTGTCTGCTATAGACCACCAGACCAGAAGCAGGAGGTGGATGAGGTGTTCTATGGACAACTAGTGGAAGCTTGTAGATCACAGGCCCTGGTGCTCATGGGGGACTTCAATTACCCTGACATCTGCTGGGAGGCCAATACAGCAGTGCATGGGCAATCCAGGAAGTTTTTAGAGAGTGTTGGAGACAACTTTCTAGTACAAATGCTAGAGGAATCAACTAGGGGCCTTGCACCTCTCAACCTGCTGCTCACGAACAGGGAAGAATTGATCAGGGAGGTAGAGGTAAATGGCAAACTAGGCAGTAGTGACCATGACATGGTTGAGTTCAGGATGCTGATTAAAGGAAGGAAGGAAAGAAGCAAAACAAAAACCCTGGACTTCAAAAGAGCAGATTTTGGCTCCCTCAGGGAACTGATGGGCAGGATCCCTTGGGAAGCTAATCTGAAGGGGAAAGGAGTCCAAGCGAGTTGGTTATATTTTAAAGAAACCCTGCTAAAGGCACAGGAAGTTGCCATTCCAATTAGGAGGAAGAATAAACATGTGAGGCAGCCAGAATGGCTTAGCAGAGAACTCTGCTCTGAGCTTAAACATAAAAAGGAAGCTTACAGGAAGTGGAAGCTTGGTCAGATGACCAAGGAGGCACATAAAGATATTGCTAGGGACTGCAGGGGCAAAATCAGAAAGGCCAAAGGACAAATGGAGTTGCGGCTAGCGAGGGATGTAAAGGATAACAAGAAGGGGTTCTACAAGTATGTTAGTAACAAGAAGAGGATCAGGGATGGTGTAGGTCCCTTGCTGAATAGGGCAGGCATCCTTGTGACAGAGGATGAGGAAAAAGCTGAAGTGCTCAATGCATTTTTTGCTTCAGTTTTCACAGACAGGGTCAGCTCCCAGCCCACTACCATGGGTTTGGCAGCTTGGAGAGAAGAAGAGAGGCCTTTGGTGATGGAAGGTCAGATTAGGGACTGCTTAAAGAAGCTGGATGTGCACAAGTCCATGGGGCCGGACGAACTGCATCCAAGGGTGCTAAGGGAATTGGCCAATGAAATAGCAACACCGCTGGCCATTATCTTTCAAAACTCATGGAGAACAGGGGAGGTACCAGAGGATTGGAAAAAAGCAAATCTAGTGCCTATTTTCAAGAAAGGGAAAAAGGAGGATCCGGGGAATTACAGACCAGTCAGCCTCACTTCAATCCCTGGAAAAATTATGGAGCAGATTCTCAAAGAATACATCCTCAAACACTTAGAGGAAAATAAAGTGATCAGGAACAGTCAGCATGGATTTACCAAGGGTAAATCATGCCTGACCAATCTCATTTCCTTCAATGATCAGATGACTGGTTTTCTGGATGCAGGAAGATCTGTTGGTGTGCTATACCTTGATTTTAGTAAGGCTTTTGATACAGTTTCCCACAGCATTCTCTTTGGCAAATAAAGGAAGTATGGGTTGGATAGGTGGACTATAAGGTGGATAGAAAACTGGCTAGATCAACGGTTTCAGCATGTAGGAATCAATGGTTCCATGTCTAGCTGGCAACCAGTAACGAGTGGTGTGCCCCAGGGGTCGGTCCTGGGGCCGGTTCTGTTCAACATTTTCATCAATGATCTGGATGATAGAATAGACTGCACTCTCAGTAAGTTCGTGGATGACACCAAGCTGGGGGGACCAGCAGACACGTTGGAGGGCAAGGACAGGATTCATGGAGACCTAGATAAATTGGAACAGTGGACCAATAGAAATCTTATGAGGTTCAATAAGGACAAGTGTAAAATCCTGCACTTGGGATGGAAAAACCCCATGCACTGCTACAGGCTGGGGAACATTCAGTTAAGTAGCAGCAGTGTAGAAAAGGACCTGGGGGTCATGCTGGATGGGACGCTAGAAATGAGTCAGCAGTGTGCTCTTGCTGCCAAAAAGGCCAATGGCATACTGGGCTGCATCAAAGAAGTATTACCAGCAGATCAAGAGATGTGATCATTCCCCTCTATTCTGCACTGGTGAGGCCACATCTAGAATACTGTGTTCAGTTTTGGGCTCCCCACTACAAAAAGGACAGGGACATGCTAGAGAGAGTCCAGCGGAGGGCAACCAAAATGATCAAAGGGCTGGAGCACAAGCCCTATGAGGATAGACTGAAAGCATTAGGCTTATTTAGTCTGCAGAAGAGAAGATTGAGGGGGGATTTGATAGCAACCTTCAACTACTTGAAGGGATGTTCCAAGGAAGATGGAGCTCGACTGTTCTCGGTAGTAACAGAGGACAGAACGAGGAGCAATGGTCTCAAGTTGCGGTTAGGGAGGTTGAGGCTGGATATTAGAAAAAACTTTTTTACTAGGCGAGTGGTGAAGCATTGGAATGAGCTGCCAAGGGAGGTGGTGGAGTCTCCATCTTTGGAGGTGTTTAAGGCCCGGCTGGACAAAACCATGACTGGGATGGTTTAGTGGGAGTGGTCCTGCCTCTGGTAGGGGGTTGGACTAGATGACCTATGAGGTCACTTCCAACCCTATGATTCTATCATTCTATATGACTAGATGCGCATTAGCATGTCTAGATGAGAAACATCCAACCTGTTACGAGGCTCTGTCTTAATATTAGTCATCAGAAATGTGCCACATATATCGACCACCTGGGCCAGGAATGGGAACTTATCATCTATCAGTGTATAGGCGACAACGTCTAAGAATGTGTTCAGTGTACCAGCCATTACCTTTTCCAGAACAACAAACTTGAATTCATTGTACTCTGTGGTCATTTTCATTTTCACTGCATCAACTGTCACATCTGATAAATCTGGTTAATCAGCAGGGGCATCGCTGGGGCGGGGAAAGACCCGGGGCACGGGCCCCGCCCCGCCCCCGGAGGGCAGGCCCCGCCCCCAGCCAAAAGGCCACACCCCCCCGGCCCACGATAGGGCCAGGGGGTGGCCACACCGCCGCCGCCAGCTAGCCCGCACTGCAGTGCGGCGCGGCTCAGCCCAGCCTGGCCCGGCCCGGTGCGGCTGGAAGTGGCTGCTGGAGGCCGGGGCCGCGGCCACAGCTCTGGATCCCTGGCCGGGGACAGGGCTGCCGCGTCCAGGCCCTGGATCCCCAGCGGGGGATGGGGCTGCCGCGGGCGGCCAGCCAGGCCCCGGATCCCCAGCCTGGCCGCCGGTGGCTGCGGCGACCCCATCTCCGGCTGGGGATCCGGGATCCGGCCGGCAGCCCGCGGCTGCAGTGGCTCCGTCCCCCGCTGGGGATCCAGGGCTGCAGTCGCAGGCCCGGCCTCCAGCGGCCGCTTCCGGCTGCACCGGGCAGGCTAGGCTGAGCCGCGCTGCACGGCAGCGCGGGCTAGCTGGCGGCGGCAGTGTGGCCACCCCCTGGCCCTATCCCAGGCCAGCAGGCATGGCCTGCCAGGCAGCCAGATAGGCCCCAGATCCCTGGCCGGAGACGCGGCCGCCGTGGCCGCGGACTGCCAGGGATCGGGCCCCAGATCCCCGGCCCAATTGGGCAGGAGAACCGGGGCACCAGCGTTGGGACCCGGGGCACGTGCCCCGTGTGCCCAGCGCTAGCAACGCCACTGTTAATCAGCAGACCCTTGATAATAAGGTGAAGGTGGCATTTTCAGAATCTTGTTGTACTTAGTTACCAGATTCTGCAGCTCTTTGTTACCAAATGTGTAATCATGTTTGCCATGCTTTAGTGCTGACATATCAAATGCCACCCATTCTTTCAATTCACCATCTGGGAAATAATCTTCAAGATGGTCACAAACTCGCTCGACAAAGCGTAGGACTGCATCTGTATTTACTTCACATTCAATTCTAGCAATAATTCCTTTCACTTCAGTGCTAAAGGGTGCAGTGTCACCCAAATACTGTGCTCTCAGCTTCCTTAATTTGGCTTTAGCAAAGTGGAAAGCCTCCAGTGGCATTATGCAGCTCCTCTGGACGACAGAACAAAATTCTGCCAGTTCGGCCAAAACATCATTGAGAATTGCAATTGAAACATGTATTTGTGGATTCTGTAACATCTTCAAATAGTACTTGGCCATAGGATCATTTTCCTCAGCAACCTCCTTTGAGTAATATTGGACCAGTGGTTCATAATTTCTAATTAATGCCTTTACTGCAAAATGTCATGATAACCATCTGACCTCATTCAGTGGTCTAAAGGCAACTACATCACATTCTTCAATTTTGGCCATGTCATCAGATTGTGATCTCTTGAGTGATGATTTGGAGAATGTTGTGTAGATGGTGTGAAGTAGTGTTTCTATGTCCTTCATCAAAGACACATGTTTCCAGGCATCATCAATGCCTAGATCTTCCCAGTGAGCAACATAGGGCTGTTCACTAAGATGTGAAATTTCTTCCTTCAGTAATGCTGCAACTCCTTTACATTTGCCCAACATAACTGAAGCTCTATCTGGTGTGAACATTACCATTCCTTCCAAGTCCAGTTTGTTGTCAGCATAAAACTGTTTTATAGCTGTACAAATCGACTGACTGTCACAAACTGTTAGCTGCATGATTCCTGCAGATGTGGTTTTGTAACTCTGGGCTTTGGAAGAACAATACTCAATGTAGAAAATCAACTTTTTACTTGCTGAAGTATCGGTACTTTCATCTACAATCAACGTGTGGATAAGTAGCATCACGAATTTCATTCATTACATTTCACGGTACAACATAGTTAATACATTCAACAAATTCAAATGCATAATGCTTACTGTGCCAGCTTTCTGCAAGTGTAAAGTATTTTGCTATGTGGTCATTCCAGGCTGCAACAGTCAGCACTGAAGAATTTGTGGAAATGCCAGGTAGTACATTGGCTATTACTATTTTTACTCGTTCAGCTTGACTACGTTGTCACTCACTGAAATACACTCTAGTCTTCTTGGCTATGTTCATACATAAACGCTTATTTCAAAATAAGTTATTTTGAAATAAAATCCTTAATTCAAAATAACTTAAATCAAAATAAGCAAATATTAAATCAAAATCAGGGACAACCTCAAATCGAACTAGCAAGTCCAGACACAGGACTTGCTATTTCGATTCAGGAGAGGGGCACCATGGGAGGTGTGGCAACATGGCCACCTCCCTGGGCCATGCCACTACCCAATATATAGAAAAAGGAAGGCACCATGGGAAGAAGAAGGGCAAAAGTGTTAATTGACAATAATGGTTATTTCAAAATTACACATCCGAACAGCATTACTTCGAAACAACTATTTCGAAACAACGGCTATTTCGATTTCACCCAAGGTTTTATTGCTCTAAGTGACACAGGCTTGTCATTTCGAAATAAAGAAACATCATTCGGACATCTCAACTTTTATTTCAAAACAATGGTGGTTGTTTCGAATTAAAAGGCTCGTGTGGATATAGCTCTTGTCATTTGCTGAATCTGTCATTAAATGGTTTACTCCACTTCTTAGTTTAATTCTTCGCAACTTGCGGACTTCCTCTAGGTGGACTTTCTGATTGAGATGCCTCTTCAGATAGTCAATCTTCCATGAACTCCATGTCTTTCCTTCAGCAAAATCACAGCTGGCCTTGGCTTCTGCACATGACAAGCATAATACGCCATTGTCCTCAGAGTAAGAAAATACCTGACCCAATTTGACATACTGCCCTCTCCAGATTCCATAGTCTCAGTTGCAATTAATTCATTTAGCCATGCCTGCTTAAAACTTCCAATAGCTTTACGTTTCTTGACAGCACTGCAATTGCCTTGCACCAAACTGTTTGCTGTACGCTTTAACATTTTGTCTATGAATGTGTGAAGCTGCTTTGTGGGATGGATTGTGGCTTTTTGGTTGTCTGTAATTTCAGCTCACCTTTAGAAGATGGGAAAATAAGTAACGAAAATGTGTCAGAAATTACACTGAGAAGAGCTGATGATCACAAATAGCCAATACAATCCTATTATTTTTTAGAGATTCCTAATGAATCTCCCAATTCTGACTAGATCTCACTCATTGAGCTAAATGAAGTCACCCTGATTTAAGCCTCTATATTACTTGAGCTAATGTTAATTAAAGTCAATGACAATTTTTCCACTTTACTGAAAAAGTTAGATCAGGCTCCCTTCTCTCTCTGCAACAATGCCCATCTGCCAGTTTTGTGTTGTTCTTGTCTGCAAGCTTTGAAATTTCCTTTGTCAGCTTCCAACTGAAGACAGAGCTGTGCTAAAAATACATGGATGTTCTGGAGGGGACACCTCCTCCAAAAGCTGTTGTTTATGGCACTTGGTAAAGATATCAAAATGGGAGGGCATGTAGTTTACCTATAACAGGCGTGGCCAAACTGTTGCTCGCGAGCCACATGTGGCTCTTGAAAGAAAAAGTGTGGCTCGCGGAAGACCACAGCAGGGAAGGGAGGCATGGCTGGGGATAGCAGAGAAGCAGCAGCATGGTAAGAGACTGCAGGGAAGCAGCAGGATGCTTGGAGCTGGCAGGGAAACAGAGGCTTGGTTGGTGGGAAGAAGTGTGGCATGGTCAGGGGAGCCGCGGTGTGTTTAGATTTTCTCATAGGCTCTAATGCAGTTTACTCATTGTTAAAATAAAATCATGTTTTACAAGTCCTAAACATGCATGGAATAGTAAGAAATGAAAATATGAAGGAGAAAAGTTTAAAACTGAATGTAGATTACTTTCAATTTTTGGCACAGCTTATTGCTGTGAAGCATTGTATTCGACAACAAAATTTGTTAAATCGAAACATTGTGCAATACTTAGAGATCAGCACCTAAGAGAGCTTTTACATACTTCATTGACAAGTTACTGCCAAGATTTTAAAAAATTTTCCATTAGCCTGCAGTGTTCTGCATCCAGTGACAGTTAAGTTTTTACTGTATAGGCCTAGTTTTCATGGTAACCTTAAGTAATTATTAGAATCTGACATTAGTAGGATCAATATTTGCCCTGCTTTTATGATAAAATTAAAGTGTGCAATGAATTTTAAGATAAGTAATTTTAGAGTAGGTAAAAGTATGTGATTATATGCAGAAACATCCCTAGAGGGGCACCTAGGGGTGCAGAGACCAGAGTGAATTGCCCTCCGCAGGGCCCCCTCTAGACTCCCCACACTGGGGGCGGGGCCGGCCTGCTCAGGGGAGGGGCAGACCCCTGCACTGCCCCCCCATGCTGGGGACCAGGAGAGTGGCGAAAGGGTGGTCCACCACAGCAGTGCTGCCAGTCCATCCCCCCACCACGCGCGCTGCTCTGGACTCCCTGCTACAGCAGCGGGGAGGAGGCAGGGGGCAGTGATACTGGCTCTGTGCTGCCTCCTGCCCCCTCCCCGCTGGTCCAGCATGGAGCCCAGAGCAGAGCGCATGGGGGGGGTGGCGGACCAGCAGCCATGCTGCAGCAGCAGACTGGCCTTTTGCCCACTCTCCTGGTCCCCATCATGGGGTGGGGGCAGCGAGGCAGCTGTGCGGGGCCCCCAAAAGCACGGGGCCTAGGGCAGCTGCCCCTTCCGCCTTTCCCCTTAAGGATGGCCCTGGTTATATGCCTCAGTGTGGCTCTCGACGGTTTAATAATTGATTTGTGCGGCTCTTGAGTTCCATAAGTTTGGCCACCCCTGGCCTATAATGTATTGTCAGGGCCATTCACATAAATATGAGCACAAGGTGGGGGTGTGGTTCTTGGATACCACGGAGCCAAGCATGTGTGAATGCCTACTATACTGAGCCATTGAGAAATCCTGGGATGGAAAGTGCTGTAGAAATGCCGTATGTTAACAAAGTAGCACAAGTTTCTATATACAGAGGTGGACAAACACTACAGAGAGGAGCCACTCTGGACAGCTTTTTTCTGTGTCACATGGAGGCATAGGCATAGGGGGGACCCACTGTGTCCCAACTGCACCCAAAGGAAGCCACCCAGAGTGGCTTTCAGCAGCAGGAGTGGCAATTTCTGTGGTACTGCAGAGGGTGCCTTCTGCCAGTCTGAATCAGCTCAGGTTCCACTGGCAGCACATGTGCCAGGGGTTGCCTGCTCCTGGATTAGGACATGATTTTAAGTGAGTATATAGCAAATCAATGCATGATCATCCAATAAATGTCAGGAGTAGCCACTATCAAATAAAAGGTATAATCCAGATACTAATCTAATGGCACTATTTAAACTGACCTCATAGTTCAAGATTATGCTCAAGGTGTTCAACTATTTGGTGTTTTTACAGCCGTTCTCTGCCTACTACAAGGCAGAGCCCAGATCTTGCTGGGAGCCAGCAAATGTTACAGGATGGAGTGTCTCTGGCCAAAGCCAGCAGCCTCTCCTAGGTCAAACTGTCTCTCTTTGTTTTCAACCCCCCCCCTCAAACCCTCCCACCTACTATCTGAATCACGGGGGTCAATTTGTATCACTGTAGTCATGTAACTCTTCACCCTTTACACTAGAGATAGTCCTGAGGGTCTGTGCTATGTAAGATGCTTTAGATGGGCAAACATACATGATGCTGCAGGAAACCATGGTCATTATGTGGAATGTAAACAATCAAGGAGTCCTGTGGCACTTAAAGATTAACCAATATATTTATTGCATGAGCTTTCATGGGAGAAAATCACACTTCAAAGCATCTGAGGAGGTGGAATTTTTCTCCCTCAAAAGCTCATGCAACAAATATATTGGTTAGTGTTTAAGTGCCACAGGACTCCTTGTTTGTTTGTTTTACTAAACTATACTAACATGGCTGCCTCTTTGGATCTATGTAGAATATGTTAGAAGCAGGGCATCGCTAGAGATAAATATTAGGGGGTGCACCGGTCCCCACCAGCTGTTGGGCCCCCGATCCGTTCCCCTCCACCCTGCTGGTTCCCAGAGCCCTTCCCAACCCCCTGGTAGCCCCCCCAAGCTCTTCCCTAACCCCCCAGTCCTGCTGGTGGTCCTCACTGCCCTGGGACAAACCCCTCCCCTACACCCTTTCCCCATCTGGCCAGCGTGCCTGGCCCTGGCCTCCCCCCCCCCCCCCGGTTCCCTTACCTGGCTGCTGGGGTAGAGTGGGGCCCTGGCAGCAGCTGAGGCTACAGGTGTGACCCTGCTCTGAGCATGCTTAGAGCAGGGGGACACCAGGGCAGGAGTTTTAGAAACTCCTAGACCCAGCCTGGGGCAGCTCCCTACCAGCCAGAAGACTCTGTCTTCTGGGCAGGTAGAAGTTGTGGCTGCTGGCTGCCCAGGCAGTGTTCCCTGTTGTGATGAAGTAAGAAAACCTCTTGGGTTACTGTGGTTCTTCTTTTCTGTTCCTGTTCTTTGGTGATGGTATTCTGGTGATGGGACACAGGGGTGTGATAACTTTAGGTACCACTAGGGGGGAAGAAGCTTTAGTGCGACCTTACCTGGACCCCCTGGGGGTGACAGGTTGTGGCTGGTTTAGACCAGGGCAGGGCAGCTGCATAGAGAGGAGAACAAAGTGGAGAGAGGGGAAGAAGGAAGATGGAGGTCAGAGGGGCAGGACCTCTGGGGCTCATCCTGGGGGTTTACTGTCAGCCCTCCTGGTTGATCTGAGTGGCAACTGTCCTAGCTGCTGTGCAAAGTGGATTGCTAATAAACCCTCTGACTGCTACACTGGCTGAGCGTCACTGCTGATTGGGATGGCTGGGACCCTCATGGAGGAAGGAACCCCCCCCCCAAGGGAGACCAGACAGAGCAAGGGTCAGACCCTCTGGGCCTGGATTTGGAAGCTGGCTATGGGTAGTGTGGAGACCCTGGTGAAAGGGAGAAGGCTCCACCGTAGCAGAGTCCTGGTGGGCTGTGAACAGAGGATATCCAAGAGGCTTTTCTGGGTTCTCCGTGACACCTGTGCAGGGGCACAACAGTGCACCCCTGTCCAGTTTTGGGGTGTGCTGCTCAGGGACTGCCTCTGAGTTTCAGAGGGGCTGAGGCCTCCTGAGTCTCCCACAGAGACACCACTGGTTATGAGCACTCATAAAGGAACTTTGCGTGACATATTTGGCATCAAACCATACAACTGCATTGCAAGTGGGAACAGGAAGGTTACACAAACCTAGGAGTGCGTGGATGTGCATCCCATGACAGATGACTTTGTAGTTAGGCTGCTTGGTGTGCCTCGGGGGAGCTGGATTAGATTTTCAGCTCCACCACTGACTCCCTTTGTGATCTTGGACATGTCTGAGAGTTGCTCTGTGCCTCAGTCTTCCCATCTGGAAAACAGGTCAATAGAACAAGCAAGTCAGTGCTACCTAGTGGACCACGCACCACCCCAGGGCACCTGGTTTCTTTGCCTGGCTCTGGTGTCCCAGCACAGTCATGTACATTCACAGGGGGTTCTTGTCAGGACTTGACAGCCCTCTTGCTGACTTAAAATCACCCTTCAGCTCCAGCTGGGTCTATTCACAGAGGCTATTGGCCGTTACAATTCGGGGGGGGGGGCGAAAGGGTTGGGTTGTGTGACTCCCCATGTGCACATGACACCCTGCCACCAGACACACGGGGACAGGAAAGTGGTGCTGTCAGAAATAAAGGCAGCTCATTCCATCTCTGGGGCAACAAGCCTTTCAGCCAAGGATAGCCATAGAAGCCAAGCTCTCCTCCTTGGATGAGGGTTCCAAGCTGAGCCAGAGACCAGGCACTCAATGCAGAGACCCTGGCGGCCAGACACTGAGACTGTCTTGCCCCAAGGCCTCATCCTTGCAAGGGACAAGGAAAGGTTCACGGGTGGGTAGCTGACCCCAGAGAAACATGGGGATTTTCTCCCATGAAAGCTCATGCAAAAAATAAATCTGTTAGTCTTTAAGTGCCACAGGATTCCATGTTTGTTTGTTTTACTCAACTAGACTAACATGGCTGCCCCTTTCAATCTTGGTGATCTGGCTAAGCTCTTGCAGGTGACTGGGGCAGAGCTGGGCCCCAAGTGCCAGCACAGAGGCTTAGTGTGTAAGGAGAGAGGGGCCCAGGTCAAGCACCTTTTTACCCTTCAGAAGGGATGTGGCAAGCCCTGAGGGGCTGGGGCTCGGCCCTAAAACACATTAAGCACTGCCCAGCAATGTTCCCTCTAAGCTGCGCTGGCGTGCTGCAGCACAGCCCGCCATAGCTGCCAGCGCAGAGAAGGCTGCCAGCAGCGCATGGGTGGCAGCCAGAGTTCCTACATAGAGCTCCTGTGGAGCAGGGAGTTTTCAAAACTCCCACCCAGAGAAGCTCTAATGGAGCATGCCCAGAAAATCTGAGCAGGCCCACGGTGGGGGGGCAGGGGGTGGCCAGGAGTGGGCCCGCGGCGGCAGGCAGCACAGCAAGCCTGCGGGGGGGGGTCAACGCGGCGAGCAACATGAGTTGCTTAGCTGCCAGCGCCTCTTAGAGGGAACATTGCTGCCCAGGGGTTGGGCCCCTGTTCTTAGCCTGGCTTTCTTAATTATTGCTAACCCGCACTCTGGCGAGTGTTGTGAGGAAAGGTTCCTGAGGTGCCCAACAGTGGTGGATTCAAGGCTGTGAGAAAAGGAGGAAGGGTGTAAGAATAGGGCACCTCGAGAGGGCAACTCTCACTCACCCTTGAAGGAGGCTGTAAAGGCAGAATGGACCCAAGGTGGTAGAAGGGGCGATTTGTCATAAGCAGCTGGAGTAGTCTGTGGGTGTTTGGCTATGAGGCCAGTGAATGCCATGAGAAAGAGGACCCCTACTCACAAAGATGGGTCTGGGATAGGTTAGCCTGCTTTAGCATAGGGTGGGGGTAATGAGGGAAAAAATGAAGAAACTGTTTTCCCACCCTTTCCTAGGTTGTAGAACCCTCTGCTAGATTCTGAGGGACTTCAACAAGAGAAGGAAGATGGCGGCAAGAGAGTTGTGACGCATACCTGGGTGATTGATGTCAGTGGCCCTGGTAATCTAAGGCAAAGGATCCTGTGGGAGCAAGGGTTCCAGATCCCTGAGGGGCTGACCTTGTTCCTCACTTGGATGAAAGGAATGATGTTCCTTATGATGGTGTGGGCTAGGGGAATGGCTAGGTGATTGGGAAGGGAGCACGCCCAAAGATCAGAGGTCCGATCTGGGGTCCCTAGTGCCAGTTAACAGGAGGTCCATGTCCTCCACAAATAAGATCCATTCCTCAAAGGGAAGGTCCTGGATGGCCTGTTAGGTGTCATGAGGCAGGCCTGCCTCCTGAAGCCATGCCGTGCCCCTCAATACGATAGCCGAGGCTACTCCTCGGCTTGCCATGTCTGAGGCAAACCACACAGCTAGGAGTGAGTCCTGGAATCCCAGTGAGCCTTCTCTGAGGAGGGACTCAATATCTTACCTATGCTCAGAGGCGTCACTGGCAGGGCAATGGACCCGGGGCACGGGCCCAGCCCGCGCCCCCAGGGGCAGGCCCTGCCCCCTGGCCAGGGGTAGGGCCAGGGGGAGGCCATGGGGCCGCAAGCAGCTAGGCCGCGGCACAGCACTGCCAGAAGCGGCAGCAGGCAGCCAGGCCCCTGGCTGGGGATGAGGCCACCGCGGCCACTGGCGGCCAGGCCCCCGGATCCCCAGCGGGGGACGGGACCGCCGCCACTGCGGGCGGCCGGCCGGGGACAGAGCTGCCGCAGTTGCGGGCAGCCAGCCGGGCCCCCAATCCCCTGTTGGGGATCCGGGGCCTGGCTGCTGGCGGCCGTGGTGGCTCTTTCCCTGGCCGGGGATCAGGGGTCTGGCCGCCTGCCACTGTGGGTGCGGGCGCGGGTGCAGGCCCGGCTTCCAGCGGCCGCTTCTGGACGCGCTGCAGCCGAGCCACTCACGGTGGCATGGCCTCCCCCGGCCCTACCCCTGGCCAGGGGTGGGGCCTGCCAGGCGGCCAGCTGGGCCCCGGATCCCCGGCCGGGGACGGCGCTACTGCCGCCGCCACGTCCAGCTGGGGATCGGGCCCCGGATCCCCGGCCCGATTGGGCCAGAGATCCGGGGCACCAGTGTTGGGACACGGGGCATGTGCCCCGGCGTGCCCAACACTAGCGACGCCACTGCCTATGCTCCTGGGAAAGTAGGTCTCTAACTCTTTGTAAAGAGTCCCATATATCCCAGTGTATCTAGCCACAGTGTATCTAGCCATGAGCGCTCGGTGGTTAGCTATATGGAGCTGGAAGGCCAAGGTTGAGTACACTTTCCCGCCTAGGACTTCCAGCTGTCTAGCCCCCCCCGGACCTTGGCATGGGGTCCAGGGTGTGTTGTAGTCCATGCCCAAGGGTGGCTTCAACCACCCTGGGGCTCAAGCTCAGGTGGTGGATGAGGAAGGGATAAACCGCCGGTGGGACCTGATATTTGTGTGATGCTATGTCCAACACTAGCGGAATAGAGGTGGGACATTGCCAGCAGGACCTGGAAATGTTGTGCATGCTAGGGTGCAGTAGCACCTCTATAGTGTCTAGAGGTGATGATAAGCCTGGATCAAATAGGGGATCTTGGTCCCTCACAATGGGTTTGGCCTCCAAACCTGTGTGGGCAGATACTTGGCACAGCAGATCAAAGTGCGCCATGGTATCCTCCTTATTAGACTCTGGCTTGGGGTTCAAATCCCTATCCGGGTTAACAGGTGCAGTCTCTTTGGTACTGTGAAGAACCCCTGTGATGGGACTTGTCTTGGCACCGACCATTCATGGGGATGGTACTGATAGGCCCTTGGTGCTGGTGACCTTCTGCCCTGTCTGCTCCTTCTGGAGGGGGATAATCTCCTCCAGACTCGGGGAGCAGGAGCTTTCTTGCAGTGCAGGTGGTACAGCGCCATGCCGAGCCGATGGCACCAGCGATGTAGCAGTGCTGCGATGCTGGGGAGAAGTGGAGCATGATCTATGGTGCTTTAGAATCTGGCCTGGGGTGGTACCACCCAGTGTTCTCAGGGCAGCTTCCTCTTGCAGCACCAGAGAACTCGGTGCTGAACTAGGAGCTGGAGTTTGGCAGGAGTCCACTTCCCTGAGAGAAAGGCAAGCTTCCCTCTCTGCTTAGGGGGCTTCAGGAGGGGTTGGCATAGGCAAAAATAAAAGAGCCTGTGCTGCCTTGAAAGCCTCTGGGGTGGTTGGGATCTATGCCGTGTCACATCACCAGTGCTGAGAAGGGCCCGGACGAGGACAGCTGGATCAGCATAAGCTCTTTGGCACCAGTGCTGGTGATAATCGCGTCTTCTGCTCCACAGGGGAGTGGCACTGAGAAGGCTCTGGTGCCAACCTGGCACGTGGTGCCAGTGCTGAAGGCAGTGCCGGTTCTTGGGGGAAGGCTGCTGCCCCTGTTCTTAGACCAGTGCACGGCGCCTTTTCTCCCTGTCTTTGAGTGTCCTCAGCTTGAAGGACTGACAGATAGAGCAGTTGGTGGCCTGGTGGGACTCACTCAGGCACTGAAGGCACTCCTTGTGGGGATCATCCCACAGGAAGGCCTTGCTGCAAGAAGCACAGGGTTTGAAGCCTGGCATCTCTGGCGACAATTGGGAGCTATCTTCTGGCTCCAAACTCGCATGTTCTGTGAAAGAACTGGTTCTTCATGGAACCATATCCACGAACAGGTCCTCTAATCTAAACAAGAGGCCCACATAAGGAAGAAACAACAGACACTTGTGTTCACAAGGGCAGGGCTGTTCTGAGACCATTGCTGAGGGTGGAAAAAGGAACTGGAGAGGGTCAGGGTTGGGGCTGTATGTATAACCACGGGAGTGGCCAAAGGGACCGTCGGCTGCCGACCCCGGTCTGACAGGCTGGGGTAGACAACGGCATAGTGGACTCGCTCAGCAGGAAACCCCTTGCGAATCATGAGTGGTCCCTCCACAACAAGGTTTTCTCCCTGCTGACAAACAGATGGGGAACCCCTCAGATCGACCTGTTTGCCACAGGGCAGAACCGCAAATGTTCCCGGTTCTGTTGTCTTCGGAGTCGGGAGGAGGGTTCTCTCAGTGATGCCTTCCTCCTCAATTGGTTGGGGGCCCTAATGTATGCCTTCCCTCCAATCCCCCTGATCCACAGGGTGCTACTGAAGGTCCTCGCACACGAGGCACACATCATTCTGATAGCTCCGGACTTGCCCAGACAACACTGGTTCCTCCTCCTGCAGGACATGTCTGTGAGAATCCTGCTCCACCTCCCACGGTGGGCGGACATCCTGACATAGGACTCAGGGCTGCCTTAGGCACCCGAACCCGGGCCTCCTGCACCTGACAGCCTGGATGCTTTCTGGCTCAGTGAGCAAGAGAGGTGCTGCTCAAGATAGGGTTAAGAAGGTCCTGGCTGGCAGCAGAAGACCCTCCACCAGGTCCACCTACATGACAAAATGGAACCACTTCTCCCCTTGGTGCCGTGACAAAGACATAGACCCTACTTCCACAACAATTCAGGCAACTTTAGACTACCTTCTTGATTTAAGAGAGAAAGGCCTATCCCTGTCCTTACTGAAAGTCCACTTGGCGGCAATTTCGGCTTTTCACCAAAGAATAGATGGGGCTCCACTCTTTTCACACTCCATCTCTCATAGATTCCTGAAAGGGGTGGAAAAACTTTTTCCCCACCCTCATAAACCCACTCCTCAGTGGGAGTTGAACTTTGCGCTGCAGGCTCTCACAGAGCTGCCTTATGAGCCCTTGGACTCAGCCACCTTGCTCATACTGTCCTGGAAGCTGGCTTTTCTGGTAGTGATTACCTCGGCCAGAAGGGTCTCAGAGTTATGAGCCCTGTCCTCTGAACTTCCATATACGGTTTTCTTCCCAGACAAGGTGGTCCTTCGTCACCACTCCTCGTTCTTGCCCAAGGCTGCCACCTCCTTCCACATGAATCAAGAAATCTGCCTGCTGGTCTTCTATTCTGACCCTCAGGTGACAGAAAACCAGAGACGGTGGCACACCCTGGATGTGAGAAGAGCACTCCAAATCTATATTGAGCGCGCATGATCTTTCTGCAAGACCTCCCAATTGTTTGTGGCGGTTGCTGAATGCTTGAGAAGTTCCCCAGTATCCTCTCAGTGCATCTCCAAATGGATTGTGAACTGCATTAAAGACTGCTACGGAAGGTCAAACACGCCTCTCCCAGGGACTGTGAGAGCCCACTCTACCAGAGCTTAGGCGTCCTCCACATCCTTCCTCGCCAAGGTCCCGATCCAAGAGATCTGCAGGGCCACTACGTGGTCATTGATACATACTTTTACGACACACTATGCCATTGCCCAACAGGCTAGAGACAATGCCGCTGGGGACAGAGCTGTACTCAGTATGGGTAGACTGCAACTCCTCCCACCATCCTTGGGTATGGCTAACAATCACCTGTAACTGAATGATGTGAGCAGCGCTCGAAGGAGAGCGGTTGGTTACTCACCAGTAACTGTCCTTCTTTTGAGATGAGCTGCTCACATACATTCAGGTCCTGCCCACCATCCTCACTAATGGAGCTGGCAAAGGTATATGGGACTGGGAGGGTCAGGGTCACGGTCACCCATATAGCCGCGGTCGCGGCATGGAGGGGGCGTTGGCCGTGCGCCCTGACCTGACAGGCCAACACTAAAGACTTTCCGAGCTACCGTGTGCTGCAGCACGTAGACACCTGTAACTGAATGTATGTGAGCAGCCCATCTTGAAGAAGGACGGTTACTGGTGAGTAACCAACCATTATTTAGTCTGCAGAAGGGGAGACTTAGGTTGGATGTTAGGAAAAACTTTCTCACTAGGAGGCAGGAGTGTTGCTGGTCCCAAGAAAGGATCCTAGCCCGGGCCCGGGTCCCACCCACTACCCCACTGTGGGGCCTGATCCAGTTCCAGGGGCCCAATCCAGCCCCAGCTGCTGCTGGCAAGCAGCCTGGAGCCAGGTGCAGATTCTGCCACTGCCACAAGTGGCAGGCCACTTGGAGCTGGCTCCTGCTGCTGCCAGCAGGCGGCTTGGAACCAGCTCCAGGGTGATTCGGGGCCTGCACCCTACAGGCCTAGTGCCAGCAATGCTCATGCTAGGAGAGTGGTGAAGCACTGGAATGGGTTACTAGGGAAGTGGTGGTGAAATCTCCATCTTTGAAAACTTTTAAGACTCGGTTGGATAAAACCCTGGGATGACTTGGTGGGAGTAGTTCTGCTTTTAGCAGGGGGTTGAACTAGATGATCTCATGAGATCCCTTCCATTCCTTAATATTCAGTGATTCTATGATTTTATTTGAGCCAGGGGTAATCCTGAGAAAACACACATACAGAGATGCACACACTCAGCCAAACAGACATTGGTTTTGGTTGCAGACCAGTACAGAGATCAGAACACCTCTCACCAGGCATACTACAGGCTCCTCAGTAGTGGCTTTAGGGTTATGCAAATCAAGTGGCCACCTAGGGCCCCAAACAATAAGGGGCCCAGTCCTCAATTTGGTGGACAGAAATGAAAATACAGAAAAATATAGAAATTGTTCCCATCTCGCAGAGCTAATAGGGCTGGAAGCCTAAGCACTTTTCAGTCTTTGCTCATCAAGGCAAACTATCATTAGGATCTGTGCTTCATCTGAATAGCAGATTTCACCATTATCTGCCCATTACCTTCACACTGACATGCTAAAAAAGCAGGAGTAAGCAATAGACAGCACAATAACGAAACTTTTCCAATGGTCTCATCTTTCAGTTCCTCAGTGTGGCAATTTATTCTGCCATTTTTTAATTTTGCAAAATATTGCCTTTTCCTTTTCTTTTTTTACCTTTCTTTTGCCTTCTCCTTTGCAACAATTTTTTCTTTGGCTTTGGTTAGCTCAGGTTACCAGGTAGGTCCATATAGTCTGCTACATAAAAATACAGGGCTGCTCTCAAACAATCATTACAGTTGTGTGTGATGTCTGTACTGTATGTCTTTCTTTTGGTAAGGCATTTTTTAGCTTCTTTTGTACTTAATATTTAATATTTTTGAGGGGACCAGAGTCCTATAAACTTGAGTACTTCAGAGAATTTCATTGGTGTTTTTCATTTATAGCTACGCACTAGAAACCTTCTTTTAACTTATTTTTATTATAATTATTTGTACTAACTGTCTATGCACATAACCCCAAACCTATATGAAAGATTTGACTGCCAAAATTTTAAATGTGGTACTTTAGTTATTTTTGAGGCATCATTAATTTTACAGCTTTTTATTTATTAATTAATGCATATACTTTTTTAAAAATTTTTAAATGTTTATTTGAACTTTGTAATTCAGCATTAGCTCATTTATGTTAAGTGAAAGATGATCAACTCACAAGGTTCATGATGGAAAGATCTTTAAAAATATCATACCCAAGAATAATTTACAAGTTCCAGAGGGATAGTCATGTTAGTCCGGTTCAGCAAAACAAACAAGTAGTCTTGGGGGGAGGGGGCAGTTAGAGCTGCAGGGGGACTGTGGCCACAGGGAAGGCAGCAGTGTGGGCTGGTAGTGGGGCCTTTAGGGCACCACACAATGGGTCTTCACCAAAGGCCCCCAATTGCCTAAGACTTACTCTGCAGTTCCTATAGACCTATGCTAATGCTCTTCCAATCTCCTCTGTCAGGCTTTTCCTTCAGCCCTGACATTATTTGTCTCTTTGCTCCCTCCCTTCTGTAAAGCCCTTGTGATGCAAGTCCTGTAACTATGTGGGACTTGCAGCTTCCTAAATTGTGCTGCTTCTGCAAGTACTGCTCACATCAGTGGGTTACTCACCAGTAACCGTCCTTCTTCAAGGTGGGCTTCTTGGATCCATTCAGTAATAGGTGTCTCCGTGCTGGAGCACCGGATTGGTTCAAAAAACTTGTCCTAGCCTGTCAGAAGAGGGGAGGCAGCTACTGCCCCTTGCACCACCCGTGGCTATATATACGGCTGCCTCCCCACCCCCTCCTCAGTTCCTTAGAGTCGCCAACTCCAGAAGCGGGGAGGGAGGGGAGGGACCTGAATGGATTCGAGCAGCCCTTCTCAAAGAAGGATGGTTACTGGTGAGTAACCCACTGTTCTTCTTCAAGCGCTGCTCAGATGCATTCAGTAATAGGTGACTACTAGCCATGCTGATGGATGATGGATGGAGTTGGTACTTCTGCCTTCAGCACAGCAAGAAGCCCTGTAAGGTAGAGGCCCCACAGCAAGATGCTTGCCGGAGTCAAGAGGTGAGCAGGCCTTGACGGGCCCAGAAGAAGCAAGAGCTGAGGGTCAACCCAGGACAGGGGCAAGACCAAACCCACCAAGGCAGAACACATAAGCAGGTCAGACAAGGTCACCTCAGCTGGAGAAAAAGGACACAACCTAACAAAAACGGGTTGCGTAGGTGCTCTGCATAGGAGGAAAACGTGGGATGTAACCAACAGACTACAATGTCTGGGCATAGGCCATGTCACGTGGACTCGAAGGAGACAACTAAAAGCTAGCAAATGAGGCTAGCCATATGGGCGTGTCTCACGCGAGAACAAAGAAAGGGTAGGCATAGAGCACCCAAAGGCTTAGCAGGAGCCACATAGTCATGGACTGATCTGGCGACTACTGAGTACACAGGAAGAAGTAAGGGAATGACAGTGCCCCTTATTTAGGATGCGACCAAGGAAGCCACCTGGTTAAAGAGAGAAAATGAGGATACAAGGTTGTAAGATGGGCTCGAGGGTGACTGAGAAGACCACGAGACACTAAGCTGTGGCATATAGAGTCGAGCCAAGCAGGATGGGGGCCTACGGTATGCTAATTAACAACGTGGAAGCGTGGAAGTGCAAATTTTCAGCCGACCAGGCACCATGACTGGGTTCTCACAGGAGAGAGGTGCTGGGAAAGGTCACTAACAGCAAGATGGCCTGAGGCAGTGCTAATGAGATGGTCCTACTAGGGTCCGCAGGGTGCTAGAATGCAAAGGAGGACCCCGCTGGTCTAAGCTTGCTGGGTTTGCATCGCAAAGCTTTCACTAAGGCATTGGGGTGGGGGAAGAGGGACGGAAGAGAACTCTTACTACCGTCTAGTCAGCCCTTCGGCTACCGAAAGAATTGAAGGAGACAGTGAAAGGCCGCGGACTCAGTCCCTATAGTGCTTGCCGGAGGGATAACATTACCACTTTGCCATGCCAGGGCTGCCAAGGAGAAACTCTTCAATAAAAAACTCTGCTGCCAAGGGAGGTTCCTTCCTAAGCTAGAGAATGGGACTGTAACAGGGTGGCAGCTGCTGCATCTGAAGGACACCCCAGGATCAGAGAACCCAATGAAGTTTTCACTCCGGAGGGAACCAGAGGGCAAATAAAAGAGGGGGGGTACAACCCCAAACTGTTATATGTTGTATAGAAATGCATTCTCTGTCTATCATGCCATCGGATGGGCAGTGGGTGTCAATGGGTCCTTGAAAATGGAAAAAGGGGATCGCAGAACTGCGAAGCACCAACAATGCACATGGGGAGAACTGCAGTAGCACTAAGAGACTATGCATGGCATAGTGAGACAGTCCCACAGGAAGGCAGGGCGGAAGGGGGGGGGGTCATGTCCTGCCAGGGAATAGTACCGTAGAGCAAAAAGATTATGCAAGTGCCCTGGAAGTAGGGAACTTTGTGTCTGACATAGACAGCTGTCCAGAAGGCAGTGGATACCTAGGCGGGAAATAGAGGTGGGAGAGTACTCGAATGGATGGACCCTTCGCAATTTCCCAACGTATGGTCATAACTAGGTGTTCCCTCTCAGGGTTTTAAAGGGTGCCCATGGCCATGTTTTGGTAAGATCGGGGGAGAGTGAGCTACCTCGAAGGGGGGTAGACAAAGGTGAGGGATCCTGAGGTGGACCCCTGGTTCCCACTAGATCACCAGAAGGTGGAGACATGGAACCGTGCAAGGGAGGGAAAAAAGGAGGAGTGGGACATACCTTGAGCCCATGCAGGGGTAAAGACCCATTCTAAAAGATACCTTCCCGATTAAATTGGCTATCCAGGTAGCTGTATTGCTACACAGATGTGTCCCCTTCAGTGCACAGGAGATATTCCTGTCAAATGGGGGCTGGGGTCACAGCGCAGAAATGGCGGTGCGACCAGGGGTATCCCCTCTCCTTCCCCTGACCCGGATACGAGGGGGCCTACCTGGGAGACGCATCATGGCCATAGGCACAGTCCTGTTGCAAGTAGGTTTCAGATGTGCACGTCTCGGAGCCCCTGCCGCAGCTGAGGCTACAACGAGACGCGCCTCCATCCCTCAGTGAGGTGTTAGGGGGGGAACGCGGTGGGGAATATCCAGGAAGGAAGGCTGCTAGGGTAGAAGAGGGGCAGTTTCCATCTCCCGCCCCCTCCCTGCTGGGGGGGGGGGGGGCGATCTACAGTATCAGGGTACCGGCACCGTAGGCGGGCATCATTGTATTGTCAGCCCCTGGAGTCCCAATCTAAGTCTTGCTCCCATGAGTGGGGAAGGGGAAGAACAAGGAAGGATCGGGATGGTTCCCACTGGACCTGCCCTCCCTAGAGAAGTGGGGGGTTGGTCATCTGCGGCAGTGACGCCCTAGGGCCCCCTGCACCCTAAGGGTAAGAGGGTGGCGGTGATCAGAGGGGGCCCTCCTTGTGGAAAGGGGAAGCAAAAGCCCACTTCCCGCCATGGGTAAAGCGGGAAGGAAAGGGACTGTCCCTCCAGGGGAGGTGGGGAGCTAAGTTGGGGGGGGGGGTTGGTCCAGGAGGGAGGAGGCCAAAGTATTTGGCCTCTGCTTGAGGATCCCAGGCTGTGCCCACCACAGAGAGGGTTTCAGGGGGAAACAAGACATCCCCCTTAAAGGGCAGGTCAAGAACTGCCTGCTGTGCATTAGGGGGCGCTCTAGCCTCCCTAAGCCATGCTACCCTGCGGAGGGTAACCGCCGAGGCCATGGTGCAAGCAGCAGTGTCCACCGCATCACGTGCCAAAAGGAGGAGGTCTTGTGAGATTATGTTGCCTTCCTCCAGGAAGACATCATACTCTTCCCTGGCCTCAGGTGGAAGCATATTTCTAAATTTCCCAAGTGACTCATAGACATCCAGCAAGTATTTGCTGGTTATAGCCTGGTTGTTTGCCACTTGTAATTGGAAGGCTGATGAAGAATAAACCTTACGGCCTAGCAGATCCAGCTCCCTAGTTTCCCTGGAGAGGGGAAGGGTGTTCCTGGGGGGTTCCCCAGCCCCCATTGCCATCTGGACCACGTCCCTAGGGGGAACTGGGTGGCCAGCGAGGGAGGGGTAGCCCGACTCGGACACCTGATACTTCATGCTCACCGTATCTGAAACCGGGGAGACGGAACGTGGGCTCTGCCACCGGGAGCATGCGAGGTCCCATACACTTGGGTGGGGTGGGACTGCTAAGGGCATCGTCGAGGCGAAGGCTGGCCCAAAGAAGGTTTTGGGGGAAAGACTCCAGGGCTCCACCTCCATACTTAAATGGGCCGTAGCCTGGCGCAATAGGTCAAAATGTGCCAAAACGTTTCCCATAAAAGACTCCAGTGCCAGGGACAACGCAGCACCGGGAGCCTGCCATGGAGGGGAGGGAGTTCTCTGGGGGGACCATTCTTGTGACAGAAACCGGAAGGGTGATGGGGCCGATGTGTGGTGCTGAGGCCGTTTGGAGCCCCTAGAAGGTCCCTCTTCCGGGCTGGAGACGGGGGAAGGGGATCAAGATTCCCAGCCTGGTGCCGGCGGTGGAGTGGTGTCGGCCCCCGCTGGAGTGGAAGACGGGGGACTGGAAGGTGAGGGCAAGCATCCCGGGTGAACCCAGGCCTTTGAGATGAAGGCCGGTTTGCCCCTTCTGATTGGAAGTAGGGCAGGGGGAGTCAGGAGAAGCAGCAGGGCTCGTGCTGTCTCCACCGCTTCCAGGGTGGATGGGACGAGAAGCGACTCTACTTGAGTCATGGGCAAGTCCTCGCTGGGGGAGGGAGGACTGCCCAGGCGGGAAGGCTCCTGCTCCACCAGGCTCTGCGGTGCTGAGGGTGGAGTCAGCTGGTGCCGGGGCGAGCTCGGCACCAGCAAGGCCAGGCTGTACTATGCCGTTGGCACCAGAGATGACACGGAACAGTGCCAAGGTGAGCCTGGCACCATCGGTGCTGGGCTAACTGAGGGCAACCTTGATCAGTGCCAAGGTGCTGAGGTGCTGTGTAGGTGCTGTGGTGCCAGAGTCAGCGCTGAGGTGGTGCAGCGGTGGCAGCCACCAGTGGCACGGTGCCACATAGGCTCCGGCGCTGAGCTGGCTCTCATTGCCAGGCGTGAACCCGAAGCCTCGGGTGAAGTGTGCCGAGCGTCCTCCAAGGCTAGGGTGCAGTGTAACTGTTGCCTCTCCTTGATCATCCTGTGTTTGAAGGAGAGACAAATGGAACACGCCAAGACCATGTGGTCCTTGCCCAGGCACCTAAGGCACTTCCCATGGAGGTCGTCCTGGGGGAAGGCCTTGCTGCACTTGGCACAGGGTTTGAACCCCAGTATCATCGACGCGATGTTCCGCTCCAGTGTTGGGTACTCTCGTGGTGGAGTTAAATCCACAAAGAGATGTACCCACCTGGACAGTGAGTCGAAGACAAAGGGACAGGCTGCTTGCGATTTGCAAGGAGCAGACATTCCAATTCCAACACGCAAGGCAGAAGAAATGAAATTGAGGAGGGGGCGAGGAGGTGGCCGTATATATAGCTGCAGGTGGCACGAGAGGCGGTGGCCACCTCCCCTCTTCTGACAGGCTAGGACAAGTTTTTCCGACCAATCCGGCGCTCCGGCATAGACACCTATAACTGAATGTTCTTCTTCAAGCGCTGCTCGGATCCATTCAATAATAGGTGTCTCTGTGTCGCAGTGCACGGTATCCGGAAACTCTTTTGCCCTAGCTTGTCAGCACAGGGTCAGCAGACAATGCCCCCTCCATGCTGTGACTGTGGCTATATATATGACCCTGATCCTGACCCCCCCCTCAGTTCCTACTTTCCACCCCCAGTGACTGAACTGGAACACCCCACTGTTGCCCTTCATGCAAGTGACTGTCTCATTTGTTATTGGTTTCTGGAACATCTCTCTGGCTTCAAAGAAGTCTCTCACCTGGACCTCAATCTCCACTCTGCTGCCAGTCATGCCCGAGTTCAAACCCTGCGTGAGCTGCAGCAAAGTCTTCCTGACGGATGATCCTCACAAGACGTGCCCACCAGGCAGACAAATGCTCCATCTGCAGATCCTTCAAGCAGAAGATTCAGAAAGACAGGGAGTGAAGGGTGTGCAACATTGCCCAAGAATGGGCTCTGCAGCAGGCACCCGCTACACCTGAAGCACCCAAGGACTCACTGGCTCATCGTGCCAGGTTGGCACCAGAGCCCTCACAGCGCTGTTCTCCAGCTGAATGTAAAACGCCGCAATCGGCCTCCAACTCAGCACCGTGTCGGCACCATGCAACCTCATTGCTGGTAACTCTGCCACAAAGAAGGGGCCAGAGCATCTGCCCAGGCATTCGAATCCAGAGGCTTTGCGGTGGCGAGGCATTACTCCAGCTGCCAACCCCACACCACCGAAGCCCGTAAAACCTAGGAGCAAGTCAGCCTTCCTATCAAAGGAATGGGTGGCTTCAACATGCGGACCATCACTGGCACCGCGATCACTAACAGGGTCTCCTCCGGCATCAGGTACCCCTCCTCACCTGGAATGGGAGCAGGGGGAAGGGGACAAATATCTCTCCTCACCCAGAACCTCACGTGAGCCATCAGTACCATGCTCGCAGGTTGCCATGTGTGTGAGATGTAACTCTGGCTCCTTTGGCTCCCCCAACACCGAGCCCCAGCACCGCCATTCCCCGTCAACCCCAGCACTGACTCAGACCTCGTTGAAACATGCTGGGAAACACTGCTGTAAGCTCTCCACAACCTTCTCGCACCGGGAGGACTCCCCCATGGGGCCTTTGGTGCAGACAGCTTTGGCACTGACCCAATGTCTGCCAATGTTCCCTTTAAGGCCCAAAGGCAGTTGAGCAATTTATGTTGCTCGCTGCATGCCCCCCCTGAGCGGGACCAATCCTGCCCCCCCCCCACTCTCCCAGTCACCCCCTTGTCAGCCTGATCCCCCCCCCCCCCATGCTCCTGCAGCTGGCCTGACCCTGTCTTCCCTCCAACCCTCCACCTCTTTCACAGCCAGCTGCCCCTGCCCTGTCCCCAATCGCTCCCCCACCCCCTTACCTGGCTGCTGGAGCAGCGCAGCCTGGCCCCCAGCTACTTCTCTAGCTGGAGGAGCTCTCATTGAGCATGCACAGAGACTCTGCACATGCTCAGTGAGACCTTACTCTGAGCAGAGGTTTTAAAAACTTCCAGCTCAGAGCTGCTCTCAGCTGGCTGGAAGACTGTCTTCCAGCCAGGCAGGGACTACAGCTGCCAGCGGTTTTGCAGCTGGCAGTGTTCCCTGTGCCAGGCAGCAGCAGGGGCTGCCTGGCCATGCAGCCATGCAGCTTAGAGGGAACATTGGCTCCCCACTAACTCCACTGGCACTGGCAAAGACCTGAAGCTGATCACGCAGCCACCAGCCCAGCAACAATTGCCCCCGAGTAGACAGAAGTTGCTCCCCAGCATGCCAAGACTTGGCACCACATGCTTTCATGGAGTGGTCTAGCAGGCAGGGCCGTCCCTAGGGGGGTGCGGGGCCCTGGGCAAACTGGTCTCTGCAGGCCCCACCCCCCACCCCAGCACTGGGGGGCGGGGCCGGCCAGCCCTGCGGAGTGTCTGACAAGGCACATCATTCCCTAACCCCTCCAGGTTCCTGTTGCTGAATATCAGGAGCCAAGAAGCTCCACAAATAGGAGTAGGACGGAGGGTGATGGATCATACTGTTCCCGGGACTTCCAGCCCTGCCCCTCCCATGAACTTTGCTGTAATGCTTGCCTTCCCCAAAATCTTCTGAGTGGCAGAATGAGAGTGGGGAGCAGGGGAGGATAGAGTGGGGTGTCAGGAGAGTAAGAGAAGTGCAGCTGGGTGGCAGGCACCAAGGAAGGCAGCATAGCATCTGCAATTTCCCATGCTGTTCCTGCCCTAGGCCAAATGCCTGGGCATGCTGCAGGGCAGAAAATTTAAAAAGGCTCTGGCCTGGTCCCAGCTTACAGGTGCATGCGAATCAGGTGGGGGAAGTTAGGGAACCCATGAGGCAAACAAATCCATTTTACTCAGGATGGGAAAAGCAAGAAGGATCCACTCAGAAAGAAAAAGAATAAAATACAAGATGAAAGTCGTGTCTGATCACCAGCCATTTACAATGATCACACAGAAGCTCTGAAGAAGCAAGACACGGGAAGTTCCATAGATTTACTTGAGAGTCAGCAAATATAAAAGATGGGTAAAAAGATGAAAACTTACCCAGTATGTGTGGTAGAAAGAGTGGGCAACACTAATTGTCACCTACTTACCCTGGGATGGATAGGGGGAATTCAAACATCAAGAGATTAATTTTAAAACACAGTGTAATCTTGCCCCCCCCCTCCCCGGACTTATTTTTGCCATTCTTGTGATTTTTGATCTCTTGAAACTGGCAATACTGTATAAATTAATACCACATATTTCACTCAAGGAATTCCTTTCCCTAACTGTATTCTTTGTGCTAGTGTAGCAGGCTTCTGTAGCTACAATGTAGGGACACAGAGATAAAATTAATTGAGTGTACCTTTTAAAGCATCTGTTAGGCAACACTGTATCTGTTCTTTAATATCATAACTGAAATAACTAACTCAGTTTAATAGACATTGTAACCAATGTCCAACAAAGTTTGATGTTGTAAATTTAGAAATCTATTTTGTATTCTTGATAAAACTTCTTTTAAGTGTATACTCTAGAATTTCATTTAAATGTGTGAACAAGATGTGTGAATGAAGGGTGTGTGTGATGGAATCAGTTAATAGCAGCCTGGCCTGATGAAATGCAAGTACTACCTTAGTGGCTAAGTGATGCAAAGAAGTCCCACAAAAGTGAGGGTCCACCCCAGAAAGAAAACACAAAGCAAAAGTCATGTCTGTAAATGGCTGGTGACCAATGATCACACAGGATCTCTGGCCCAGCCTACCCTCCAGCCTCACCACTTGGCCTGGGGGGGGGCGGGGGCGGCAGTCCTTGGCCTGGCCTGCCTGCCATCCTCTTGCCTGGCCACCAACCCAGCATGACCCAGGGAGGCATGTGTGACAGTGTGCACCCTAGGTTATGATCTATATGATTTTCCTGTTCACTTATACACTGGAATTGTATGATTTGCTGCCAATTTTTGCGAACAGGGGACAGCAAACAGGGGAGTTTGAGAGGGAAGGAGTTTGCGAAGCCCTGAGAAGGAGGTGAAGGCGATCCCCTAGCTGAAAGCAGCAAGGGACAGAGTGTGCTTGGGTGAGGGTTTGCTAACTGTGTGTGTTTGTCTGTTTGACTTTTCCCTTACAGCTGACTTCTGTTAGTTGTTTCTTACTGTGGGTGGGGGCTGCTTGCACCATTGTTCCCTGATCACCTTTGTGCACCAGCCTCAATCAGCCTTGTGATCAGCCTTCCCCTGTGTGTTTAACAAGGGGCCAGGCCTGACCTAGGCAGAGAAGGCTTTAAAAGCCAGTGGCTGAGCGACCAGAGGGAGCTTGCGAACAGGGGACAGCAAACAGGGGAGTTTGGGGAGGAGTTTGTGACACCACGATGGTGAAGAGGAGCCGCACTGCTGCCAGCACCCCTTCCGTCTCTTCTACCTGTGCCTGTAGCCAGACAGACATCCTGACCATAGA